>OW026520.1:150118914-150721057 GCA_932274085.1 Protocalliphora azurea
AAAAAAACGCCAAAATAAAAAATTGGAAAATAATCGTCAAACGTAAAGAAATGGCCAAAATGAAAAATATGTTGAAACAGAACAGAAATTTCCAAAAGAAAAAAATTGATAGAAGGGAAAAATCACCAACACAAATTAACAAAACGAAAAAAAACGCTAAAAAAAACAACCAGAAACACTAAACAAAAAAAAATTTCCAAAACGGAAATAAACGCTAAAATAAAAAAGTCGACAAAAGGAATAAACAACACAACACAAAAATTGTCAAAACGAAAAATAGCAAAAAAAAAAAAAACCAACACAAAAAATCTACAAAATAAAAAAAATTCCAAAATGAAAGAACGCCAAAACGACAACATGAAGAAACGTCAAAATAAAAAATATTGCCAGAACGGAAAACAATCGTCATGTGTAAAAAATCGCCAGAACGAAAAAACTAAAACAAAAGGAAAATCGCCAAAAGAAAAAATATAGAAAGAAAAAAATCACCGAAACGAAATAAAAAAAAGCTAAAACAAAACCTAAATCGTTAAAACGGAAAAACTAGAACAAAAAAAATTGCAAAATATGGAAAAAATCTTCAAAATTATAAAAACAGTCAATGTGAAAAAATCACCAAAATGGAACATTGTTGTACAGTTATTCAGAGTTTTGTTCACCCTCTCTGATTTAATGAATTTTAGGAGAAACAATTGCAGTTTTTTTATAACATTTTTAATTTGGTAAAAAAAAAAATATTTGAAAAAAATTTTTAAAGATATTTATTTCTTTATTGATTACAATTTGTTCAGTATTTTATTAGACAATCCTTACACGTTGAATCAAAAATAAGTTTTATATAGATTAAACTTTATCATTTCAATACGATAGAGGTAGCATAGCACCCTAAATATAATCTATTGGTTAGTAATTAGGACTCTGTTATGAAATAGATATGAACAAAAAAAATTTTATAGGAAAATCAATATTTACTATGGGTTTTTTGGCCCACTATACAAGATTTTCTGTGCTTTGTGCATATGTTAATTCTTATACAGTGCAAGATATACTTAACCTGTCTGCCTTAATCAAAAACCAAAAATTATTTAATAAAAACATTTTTAAATCTTTCAATTCTTCTGTTGCACAAAAAAATAACAACACTCCAAAAATATAATTTAAAAGTGAAATTTTTTATAAAAAATTTAGTCCTTCTGTTGATGTCCTGCAGGATGTTAAAAAAAATATGTATAAAATAAAAACAAAACAAACCAAACTACAAAGTGATTACTTCGAGCATTAAAAAATGACACCTTTGGGAAATTAAATCTAAATTGTATGTTTTGTTGTAGCTGTGGCTGTTTTAGCCACAGACCACTTGGATTGCAAACAATACAAAGAAACAAAAAAAAATACAATAATAATAAAAAAAAAATAAGTAAATAAAACAATACATTAAACAACATTTTGTTTTCACTTTTATGCATAATTTTCTTCTCATTTAAATTACATAATTTTAAAATTTATTCGCTAAAGCAATTTTTTTTTTTTCAAATAAATAATTTTTTATGGTATTTTTTGAATAACGACATTATATAATTAGAATGAGGCAGTCAAACTTATCTTACTTACTATATATAAAAGTAGTCATAAGACTGTTTGTCTGTTCATTCATTTGACTGACACTTATTTTATGTCTTTGTAATAAACTAAATATCTGCAATTGTGTACATTTTAGCGACATATAAACGGCCAGCAAAAATAAATTCCACTTGTCATACAAAATAGTGATTTTCCACTTGAATAACAATTTTATGAAATCCCTAAGCGCAAAAACAGCTACATAAAACACTAAGAAGAAAATTTTTTTTGTTTCTGGTCCGTTTTATGTAGTCTCCATATAAAGAAGACAACAATGATGTTTCTGGTGCTGATGTTGATGGCATTTCTAAACAACAACAACAACATCATAGTAGATTGTTAAGCAGAAAACGTTTTACTTTTTCTATCAGAATCGTCTTCAACAATAACAAAATAATCATCATAATAAAACGGTCGCTTTGAGGTGTCATAAAATTTATTATTATTATTATTTCTTTTTCATCATTGTATTTCTTTTGAAACACAAGTTGAATTAAAATCATCTTAGTCTGTTTTTTTTCACTCCTTCTTGTGCCTTATTTATTTAGTATCAACGACAAGTGGTTGTTAGATTGAGTTTAATGAAATTATGTTTGAAATTTGTTTATAGCGAAATTTTTAACACTCTATAAATGAAACTATTATTTTAATTTTCATCCGACAATTACGAAGTTTTGAAAGCGGCAGATGTTGCTTTTTTGATATTTAACAAATTAAATAAGGATGTTTAATGATAAATAAAAAATTGTTGTAATAAATAGTAAAATGAAAACAAAGTTTTTTATTTAAACTTATTTTAGTAACATTTAATAGAACGAAAGAAGATACTTGAGTTAGAAACAAATTTTGTAGAAAATTTTAAAACCTAATATAACTAATACAACTACTTGATCATAGATAACAGATCTCAAAAAAGCCTGTTTGCCATTTCTATATTATAGAAGCGTTTAGATCTTCGTGTTTTTCGATTCCTGTCATCTGCTTCCCTTCTAAGTCTAACTGTAGGTATCTTCCTCAATAGGTGACTCAAGCTCTTTGCAATGACACAAATATAGTAGTAAGGAGATTCAATGAGGGTTTCATATATTTTACTTTATTGTGAAATATTAACCTGCTAAATCTCACTTTAGGTACTTATAACAATTGCTCAATAATCAAGATCCCAAAGGGAGAAACAAAATGTTAATGTATTTATGTATTGATGTATTTGACGTTCGTATTGTGTATGTAAAAAAGATCTCGGCCCCTGAGGCCAACGGGTGCCGATCACTGCTTTATCCTAATATCAGTTCAACCAATAATTCTATACATGTAATAGAATAGAGCTATATTTTTTAACAAATTTTAATGATATGTTACTTATTATTTAAAAATACAATTTTTAGGAAAATTTTTAAACTATTTTTTTTTTTTTTTGAAAATATTCACTATAAGTTATAATTGGTGCATTTTTAGTATTCGTACTTTTATTGAAAATTATTATTTTTGGTAAATTGGTACTTTTTTATGTACAGATACCTTCAATAGAACATTAAAATAGCTATTTCTTGAGTACTTGCATATTAGTGATTTTTTGTAAATTAATAATTAAAAAAACAAAAAAAATACTACATTTTGATTTTTTAATAGATCACATATTTTGGAAAATTAGTATTTTTAGAAAATTCGTACATGTAAATACAATTTTTTTTTAAATTTCAGCTTTTATAAATTATGGCAGTTATAACATTTGATACATTATTATTACTTTTTAACTTTAGTGCATTAATTAAGTTTTATTAATTTTTTTAATTTTTACTTTAAATAAATAATTATTTAAATTTTTTTTACTTTATTAAATTTTTACTTAGCTTTCTCAAGATGGTATTTAAACAAACAGTTTTTTTTCTTAATCGGTACCCTTTTAATATTGGTCCTTTTTTGAAAATTGTTGAAAACAATAACAAAACTATATTGAAAAGATTTCAGGGAGTATACCTCCACACAGATATAGTTTCAGCCTTCATGAAGATAATTTTGAAAATATAATTCAAGTTTAGGACTCCGCACAAAAAAATTGTTTATACAATTCTGCAATAAAACCAGTGGGCGAATTTTTTGACATTTTTTATCAAAAATTTCTTTATTCAAGTCTTAATTAAATTAAAAAGAAATAGTTTTTAATAAAATATTTCATTTTTATTTCGATTACTTTTTTGCTGGAATCAGTTCACTCCTTTTTTAAACTCTATTTTTTAGAATTTTACAATTCTAAACATTTTGGGAGATTGGCTGTCTTTGGTACATAACAACACTGTGTTTTTGATGATAGAAAAGCACCTTTTCTAAAGTCACTTACTCACGTATTTTTCTGTGTTAATAAAGCAATTTGTTATGAATGAAGTTATTCTTTCCTCGCACAAACAAATGTCTTGACAGGCCAAATTTCTTTTCATATTTTTTCTAATCACCATCAGAATATACAGCGGGGGATTTTTTGTGATTTAGGTCATTTTGTGTGTAACATAAAGTATATATATTCTGGGTCCCCGTGAAAATCTAAGACATCCTAAGGCGGCAAAATTTGGTTCAATTATTTTTTTCATATAAGGTTTGTTTCGCATTGAAAATTAGCGCAATCGTTACATAAACAAAAAAATTTATGGACCATATACTAGAAAAACAAAATGTCCGTCGTAACTCAGGTTTATACTTTTCGGTCGATATCTTTTACAAAAAAGCATGTACATTAAAAAATTTTGCACAAATAGCGCTAGGACTAATGTAAACTCGAAAACAAAAAAATTAGTAGATGGTAGACATATAGATTCGGCTAAGCCGAATATAACATTCACACTTGTTTTATCGTCCTTTAGACAGTATTGATAATTTAAAAAAAAAATAATCCTCGTCCTCTCTTTTGCTTACAAATTTTTTTCTAGCATTTTTATTAGAACTCATTTTACTTTATAAACATTCAAAGAAAGAGAGAGATCAGCTTTTTTATAATTTCCTAATAAAAAAAACACAGATCAATTTAACGAATTAGCCATTTACTTTTCGTAAATGTAGAGATTTCTCACAGTGCACATTGAAGCAAAAAATTGGGGTTTGCGCGATCATATAAAAACTGTAAGATTGAAATGAAAATTTCAGCATTTTAAAAATGTTAAAAAAGTTATAAGTCACGTTTATAAAAATCAAAATAAAAAGTAAAAATATACAAAGATTTTTTTAATAAAATTTCTATCATTGTAAGATGCGAAATTTTATAAGGTTTTCAATAATGTTTATAATGCGCAAAATCGATGCTATTTAGCCACTTTTAAGTACTTACTTTAGCACTAAATAGCTTACTAAAACGGTGTCCGTCATGTCGTTCGTCCAACCATTATTAATATAAATTTTCTGATCAAATCTTAATGAAATTTGACACATAACTTTTTCAAGTAGGACTAAAGTCAATTTAGCCAATTTAGAACAGCGTCGTGATCTTATATAACAAGTGGTTGAAAATGGAAGCAGTACCTTAATAAAATTAATATAATGATTAAATATGGAAAAAATTCAAAATTTTGTCAAAAATTTGGTCAAGGATAGCCACATATATACTGGAAGTGAAAAATGGAATAAAATCTACAGTGTAGTAGATAAGTTAAGATTATCCGTGTAAAATGTTGATGATTTCTGACGAAGGATATGTCTAGCTCGAAAATTTCCTTAAGCAAAGAAAAAACTATTAAACTAAAGAATATATTAGTATATATTTATTATATTTATTACATTTATATTTAGTGACCAAATTTTAAGCAAAAATACATCAATCCGGTATACCCTGTAGTCTATTTTTATACAATTTTTGACTAAATCAGATTAAATATAGAGAGAATTGAAAATATGTACATAAATCCATAAATATATATCAAAACTTTACTAAATGTGTTTCTACTATGAAAAGGATATGATAAAATCTTTCTTATACAAACATGTCCTGTAAAAAGGAGAAAATTTCTTTTAATTATTTTTTTTTTTCTTTTAAATGTTTTCATTGTGTAAAATTACAATAAAATAAAATATAAAGTTTTGCAAAAAAAAAAAAAAAAAAAAAAAACTTTATTTTTAATGATTATGTATAATATTATTAATTATTAGTAATTATACAGTTAAACACACATATTGAATATCATTTGTAAAATATTTGGAATTATTGATACTACAAGTCCTCCTCCCTTTTGTTTAGCCGCAGCAATCAGCAAATAATGGTTAAACTTTCCTACTGGTTTCGAATTTTTTTTTATTTTTTGAAAAATATTTTCTATATTTTGTTCTTTTACATACAAAGGTAACGAATATAAGTTTTTCAAATTTCTCATTTATTCAATGGTAATTTTTCCAATATATTTATTTCACTTTTCCCGATTTTATTTTCGTTAGAATTAAATAAAATTTAAAACTCTTTATTAGTTTTGTTTTGAACAATATTTTAAAAATGTTATTGCTTGAGCCGGAGCAGCACTATGTGTGTTATGCTTTTATAAAACATTAAAAAATTGCATATTTTAAGCCTGTGTTAACACATAAAATTATAAAAAGAAAAAATATAGGAAGAAGGGAAAATAACTTTTACGAAATCCAAATACTTGTGAATTTAATTCCTTTAAGCATAAAAAAGCTCCTTTTGGTGTTTTTTTAATTATCTATTAAAATTTGAACTTGTTTAATATTAAGACCTCTTCTAATTGAATAAATTAAAATAACGATAAATCAAATGTGAGCTATTAATTTTATTAAAAAAAAAATAGTGTAATCATATTTTTAAAATGTAACAAAAATAATTTGTATAGAATTAAACCGCTTTATAAAAACTTTCAAATTTGAAGCCACATAACTTATGAAGGTAACAATATTTTCAAAAAATACTTTTTCTTAATTGAAATATCTTTTATAAAATAGCATTACCACTTTTCAAAAAATCTAATATGTATTTTTTTTTGAATTTCTGGTCACCCTCACGATACCGTGAATCGTCAAAAAAATATCTTTGCGGAACACGTTTTTACAGTTGCTAAGTGAAAATTATAATACCTAAATTATGATAATAAATTTGTGAATATCGGTCCAGATAAGGTTCCCTATTGGAAATCATTTTTGGAAAATGTATATATACATGCATAAATTTTATATGGTTACTAATATTAAGATTAAATTTAGCAGTAAATTACATCAACTCGTTGAATTTTAGAAAAATAGTATAAAACTCTTATGTTGCAACTTTCAAGAGTGCTAATTATAAAAATTTTAATTATCATTTACCCGATATTAGTGCTTTAATTATCTCTAATATTATTAAGTAGTCTAAAATCTAAATCTAATATCGAACAATTAACATTATTAATAATTTTTCTACAGAAATACTCGTATGTATATAAATTCAAATAGATATTATATAATTTTTGTGAAACAAAGTTAGCATATTAAAAATATTGTTCTACTATTTTATTATATTTTTAGTCACTAGAAAACCGGCTATAAAACTATACTCTAACTTACTCCATTTTATAGTGAATTTGACTTTCAATTCGTAATAAAAACCAAGCAAAAGGACGCTTTACTCTCCTAAAACAAAAGTACTACTAATGTTACAAATGCCCTAACAAATCCAACACTCCAATGCATTTTTTTTTTTTTTTTTGCTTTTAAATGACTTTTCTTTTTTTAAATGTACTTCAGAAAAAATTTATATAAAAAATTTAAAATAAAGATAATGTTGGTGATAGTGTGGTAGTGATGCTCGTGGTCATGATGGTTCATGGTGTCCAATGAAAGTAACAAACACTCAAATAAAATAACAATATAGAAATGAATAAAAATAATAATAAACACACAAACAGTAACCAAAATAACAGAAAACTGGGGAAAAAACATAAGTTGATTTTTTTATTTCCACAACAAACAATACAAATTACAGTTTATTGTCAATGAAACTAGAGGATGAATGTACTTGTATGAGTGTGAGTACATCAAGTCAATAGAATAAGCAAATAAACAATGATGATACGAGAGATTACGCTGATGAAAAGATACACAGATCTTTAGAGAGACCATTTGCCCTTTTTGAAGTGTATGCTTTTGTTATTATTTTCTTTTGCTTTATTCTTTTCTTACACGCGGAAACGGAAGTAGACAAATTAAGATAAACAAATATATGTTATTGTTAAAGTTTAGTGTATTTTTTTCAAAGATAATAGTTGTAATATTGTAGCTATTATTTAAAGATAATAAGAATCTGTTGCAAACATAAAGCCTTATATAAGTGTGAGTGTGTATGACAAATATAAAATTAAAGACTTAAAGTTTTATTATTTAGGGGAATACATCTAAAGAAACAGTGGTCCATACACAGGGTGTTATGTAATTTTTTTTTTATCAATTGTTGACAGGAAAATTTTATTGCAAATTTTCTTTAAGAAGATACTTGATAGGAAATTTCCTATAAAAAAACAATTGTCTATAAAAAAAGATCATAAAAAATCCTATAAAAAAAGTCTTACAAAATGTTCTATAAAAAGAAAATTCATAGAAAATTTTCTATAAAAAGAAAATTCATAGAAGATTTTCTATGAAAAGGAAATTCGTAGAAAATTTTCTATAAAAAGAAAATTCATAGAAAATTTTCTATAAAAAGAAAATTCCTAGAAAATTTTCTTTCAAAAGAAAATTCATATAAAATTTTCTATAAAAAGAAAATTCATAGAAAATTTTCTATAAAAAGAAAATTCATAGAAAATTTTCTATAAAAAGAAAATTCATAGAAAATTTTCTATAAAAAGAAAATTCATAGAAAATTTTCTATAAAAATAAAATTCATAGAAAATTTTCTATAAAAAGAAAATTCATAGAAATTTTTCTATAAAAAAAAATTCATAGAAAATTTTCTATAAAAAGAAAATTCATAGAAAATTTTCTATAAAAAGAAAATTCATAGAAAATTTTCTATAAAAAGAAAATTCATAGAAAATTTTCTATAAAAAGAAAATTCACATAAAATTTTCTGTAAAAAGAAAATTCATAGAAAATTTTCTATAAAAAGAAATTTTCTATAAAAATAAAATTCATACCAAATTTTCTATAAAAAGAACATTCATAGAAAATTTTCTATTAAAAGAAAATTCATAGAAAAAAAAAATTGTTTGTTTTTGTATAATGTTTTCCATATGAAACTGTTAAGAATGTGATGGTTCTACATGATGATAAAGACAAAACCATCACTCTATACAACAGACAAATGAACAATTTAGCTTTTAATTGTTCTAACATACTGTTGCTTTATTAAATACATTCGTCGCATTCATTACATTCACTTAATTCAGTCACTTCATTCATTGTTATTTATATACACACACATACCAAGGGTGTATGTTTATTTTCTTTTTATATCTGGTATGTATGTGTGGTTTCCTCGTTGTAGTTGTTGGTTAACTGACTGGTTGTTTGTTTGGTTAGTGGGTCTGTCTGTTTGCCTATCTATCCCTGCGGGTGTGTATCAGTATTTGTGTATAAATATGTCGTTTTGTTATAAATTGTTGTTGGTTGTTATTTGGTTTTGTTGCCCTTGTCATTAATTTTTTATTATTTTATATATCTATAAATATATATATATATATATATATATATATATATATATATATATATATATTCTTGTTGTTGGTCGCTTAGTTAGTTTTATAAGTGGGTGTAACTCTATGTGTGTGTAAGTGTTTATTTCAAGAAAAGTAAAAAAACTGTAGTTTAATGAAGTTAAGTAATGGGTCCCCTGTTGTGCATTTTAAAGTGCCGCCAAATAAAATATCCAGGCTTTCTCGCTGACTGACATCCCAAACATTTCTGGTTTAATATTGTTTAATATATTGACTTAATTAAGTTGTTTGCTAAAGATATATACATTTACATATGTACTATTGGCTTTTATATATGTAACAAAGTATGTTACTTTAATCTGGTATAAATCTGAGAGTGTTTTTGTTTTCCATTATAAATTATTTTTTATGCATTTTATACTCTCATTTTTACATAAAACCGCAATAAGATATATTTGCACAGTTCCTACTGTTAGTTTTTTTAATAATGGTGCAATAAATTTCTTTTAAATGTAGACAGTAGATGTGACATGAGGTTTGATGTTCTTCATCAAATTTGGTAAGATTTCATATATATTTGTTTCTTATTTCTATGATATTTATTTGAAACTTTATAAAATATATATTCTGGGTTCTTATAGGTTAGTGAAATGAAATAAATATATATGTCTGCCTGTCAGTTTATTTAAATCAACTTTTCGACAACAAAAATTCATAAAAATAAAAAGGTATCAATATTTATTTTAGTTGTCTTAAATTTTATTTATACTAGTAATTAATTAATTTATAAATAAAAATTAAGGTTCATCAAAAGCATATACAAATTAACGCTTTTTTCTTTTTGAAATTAAAAATTTTGCATTAATTTTGCAAAATAGGCTACGGTTTGAAGTTAAGAAAATAAGAAGTTATATTAATATTATATTTTAATTTATTCCAATGGTCAATTTGTTTATTATCAAAAAGAAAATCTATCAAAATTAGGAAAAAAAATTCATAGGCTTGTGTTAAGTTTGTTAATGTTAGCGTATGAGTATTATTAATAAATTGTAATAAGTATACGTCCGTATAATGAACTCTGCCTTTTTAATTAAATGAAATTATATTTCTACAATTTTAATTTGGGACAAATATTAACGTTATTATAACCAAATGAAACTAATAATTAAAATATTTTTAGATCAAAATTAATTTTAATAAATTTATAAAATTTTGGAGAACAGAAATATATGACAGATGATAGAATTTGTATAGAATAAAATCAGTTTTGAAAAATTTAATACGATTAATTTCTGAATTTTTATATAAATAAGTTAAATCGTTAAAGTAAAAATTGAAAAAAAATAATCTTTTTCAACAGTAAAAAATCATAAAAAAGTAAAAAAATTAAAAAAAAATTAATAAATAAATAAAAAGGAGTTGCAGTTCGAAAAAGGTACATATTTTTAAGCAAGTAAAACATTTGAAAAACAGTACTTATTAATAAAAAAAATCCAACAATTAGCGATTTTCCAAAAAAAAAATAATAATTTAATTCTTTGGAATATGTATATTTAAATTTATTTTGAAAAAATACCAAATGTGAAAAAGAGTACTAATATGAAAAAAGTCAATAAGTACTAGTTACACAAAGAAAGATTTATTTATTAATTTTTTTTTTTTAATTTAAATAAAAAAATATAAATTAAAAAAGTAAAACTTTTCAAAAAAGTAACATTTTCAAAAAAATTAATCAATTAATTTTTTTAACCATTACTAAAGGAACAATGAGGACATGTACACTATTTAGGAATTTTTGAAAATGTTATTCATTTTTTTAAAAGAATTTATAAATTTTTAAAAGAGTACCTATTTTCAAAAAAATAAATAAATAAATAAATTTTACTAGAACCAATATTTAAAAGATTCCAAAAAATACCAATTTACAAAAAAATACAAAATTTCAAAAACCGTACTAGCCAAGAAATAAAAAATTTTCAAAAAGCAACATTTGCAAAAAATGTTCAAGAAAAGTAATTGAAACTATTACTTTTCTTTTTTAAAAATTAATTTTTTAAAAATTAAAAAAGCACCAATTTTAAAAAGTACCATTTTCCAAAAATTTGTAATTTTTAAACAACTACTAGAAGCTAAACGGCGAAAAAACATATTCATATTCAAAAGATATTAATTGAAATTCCAAAATAAAACTACTAAGTTTCCCAAAAAAAAAATGCAAAAATTCAGAAACGGTACTAATTTCTAATTTCAATATTATTGCTAATTACAAACAGATACCAAAAAAAAAAACTATCATTTGTTAAAAATTTACTGACGTTCAAGGAAAAATATCAACTTAAATATTTATCAATACTTATTTTGAGAAATTAAAAAAATAAATAATTTATAATTTTGTTGCCGTTTAACGATAATTCAAAATTTCCAAAACTACTATTTTTAAAGAAATATACCGACATTCAAGGAAAAGTATCAATTTCAATATTAAAATAATTCAAAAATAAAAAAGACATGCTAAATTACAAAAAAGATATTAACTACGGAAAAAATAAAAAATTTTCAAAAAGTACCATTTAAAAAAAAATGTATCGACATTCAAGAGAAAATAAAAATTTAAATATTAATCAATATTTATTTTGAAAAAAGTAAAAATTTGTTAATGGAAAAAATGATAAATTACTAAAAAAGTACCAATTACGAAAAAAAAATAAAATTTTCAAAAAGTACTATTCGTAACAAATGTAAAGACATTAAAAAAAAGTACGAATTTCAATATTAATCTGTATTTATTATAAAAAAGTAAAAATTAAAAAAAGTGCTAAATTACAAAAAGGGTACTTATTGCAAAAAAAAAAAAAAATAAAATTTTCAAAAAGTACTATTCGTAAAAAATATTAAGACATTTAAGGAAAAAGTACGAATTTCAATATTAATTCATATCTATTTAAAAAAAAGTAAAAATTAAAAAAAGTGCTAAATTACAAAAAGGGTACTAATTGCAAAAAAAAAAAAAATAAAATTTTCAAAAAGTACTATTCGTAAAAAATGTTAAGACATTTAAAGAAAAAGTACGAATTTCAATTTTAATTCATATTCATTTTTCAAAAAAGTAAAAATTAAAAAAACTGCTAAATTACAATAAAGGTACTATTTCCAAAAAAAAAAAATTAGTAAAAAAAATTACAAATTACAAAAAAGTACTACCTACGAAAAAAAATATAATTTTCAAAAAGTACTATTGGTAACAAATGTAAAGACATTAAAAAAAGTACGAATTTCAATATTAATCAGTATTTATTTTAAAAAAGTAAAAATTAAAAAAAAAAAGTGCTAAATTACAAAAACGGTACTAATTGCTATTCGTAAAAGATGTTAAGACATTTAAGGAAAAAGTACGACTTTCAATATTAATTCATATTTATTTAAAAAAAAAAAGTAAAAATTAAAAAAATGCTAAATTACAATAAAGGTACTAATTGCGAAAAAAAAATTAATAAAAAAATTACAAATTACAAAAAAGTACTACTTACGAAAAAAAATATAATTTTCAAAAAGTACTATTCGTAACAAATGTAAAGCCATTAAAAAAAGTACGAATTTCAATATTAATCAGTATTTATTTTAAAAAAGTAAAAATTAAAAAAAAAAGTGCTAAATTACAAAAACGGTACTAACTGCTAGTCGTAAAAGATGTTAAGACATTTAAGGAAAAAGTACGAATTTCAATATTAATTCATATTTATTAAAAAAAAGTAAAAATTAAAAAAATGCTAAATTACAATAAAGGTACTAATTACAATAAAGGTAATAATTTAAGTACTAAGTATTAATTATATATATATATTTATTTATTTATTTAATTTCCAAAAAGTATCATTTGTAAAAAATGTACCAACATGCAAGGGAAAGTACCAAAAAAAAGGTATTAATTATGAAAAGAATATAAAATCTCTAAAAATTATCATTTATAAAAAAAATATACCGATAATCAAGGGTGAGTCCAAATTTAAATATAAATCAATATTTATTTTGATAAACGTAAAAAATTAAATTTCGAAAACGGTACTAATTACAAAAAATATAGAAGATTTGCAAAAGGTACCATTTATAAAAAAATTTACCGATATTCGAAGTACCAATTTAAATAATAATCAATATATATTGAGAAAAAAGTTTAAAATTTCAAAAAAGCACTTATCTAAAAAATAATACTAATAAACTAAACATTTTTTATAGGCACCTGTTTTAAAAAAACAACATTTTCAAATAAGTACTTATTTTCAATAGACTCAAAAAGCGCTAGTTTATAAGAAAGCGGACAAAAAAATACCGCTTGCCATAACACAATTTTTCAAAACTTGAACAAATTTTTAAAAGAATACCGATTAGCCAATGAATGTGAATATAACATATACATATTTTTATTTTTTACTATTAAATATTTAGGGTGCCTTTAAAAAGGGGACGTATGATTAATATTAACTATGATAAGATAAAAATTAAACATTTTTCCATAATATATTTTGTGGGGTTTTTTGTTAGCCATTTTTCAAAACAAATATTGCAATTCTTAATAACTTATATATTTATTTATTCGGTATAAACGAATATTCGATGTCATCCCACCAAAGTTAAAACTAATTATCTTGAAAATTATTATTTATCTTTATTTAAGAAATATATTAAATGAGTTATTATATTCCGTTAAATATATTCCAAAATTCTTACAAAATAAAAACAAAACCTTAATTCCTACTCCTAAGTAGATACAGCAATATTATATAATATCTTTAATTTAATTTAATTTAATTTAATTTAATTTAATTAATTTTAATTTAATTTAATTATTTTTTTTTTGCTGCATTCACTTTAAAAAATATGCAGATTTAACCCTCGATTGTACAAATATTAAAACCCTCCATTATACATTTTATGTATATCTTCATTAACTAATTGATGGATTTGAAAATGATTTTAAAATCACTTATATACTCTTACATTTAAGTGTTTGTTTTTGTATTTAGTATTTAAAAGCTTTTTACTTTTAAAGTATTATAATTATAAAACAAAGTGTCTGTATATTTGATGTATGCATTAATATATTTATCTATACTCGCATAATTTCATTATAAATCATCATCAACATTATTATGGAAAAGAAAAAAAATATTGAAACAAAGCAAAATATTATATGTATACAAAACTGAAGCACCATTAAATAGTTAATAAACCCAACTGACAGTAATGTTCAAACTGATTTATATTTATTTTTAACATACGCACACCAACATATAATGATAAACACCTTAACAGACACAAAACATATTTTTTACTTACCTTAACTTACATTCATTCATAAGCAAAGAGTATTCTTTTGAAACTTTTTCATTTGTTCATTTACCTTTTAAATAAAAGAAAAAAGAAAACAAACAGACAGACAGATAAATATATTATACACATATTCAGTTTTTTTTTTTTTTTTTGATTTGCTGAGTGGTATTTCATGTTTATATAATAAACATGTTGAAGTGTAAAAAAAAGAATCTTCGCTTCACTTGGCTGAATGCTGAGGCATTAGATTTTAAAGGTGTTGTCGCGTTGAAAGCGCATTTCTCTTCTTAAAGTTTTCTTTATAATTTTCTTTTGTTTCCGCTTGAAAGTTGTTATTTGAAAATATGGATTTTTTTCAAACACACACACACACACTCACACGCACAAATTTATCATTGACCTAAAGGAACCGAATCTTATTATTTGAAACTACACATTTATTTGATATTATTTATATTAAATGTAACAGGTGTTTAACCCATTTTCAAACACTACTCTTACTTTAAAAAATTTTGCACAAAATTTGTTTTTGTAATTGTAATGACAAATTCAGAAGATTTGAACGTCTAGATATTTTATTTATTTCAAAAATTATATAATTTTTGGAACCGAAAAATTTTTCTGATTAACATTTAAAGATTTTTTTTTAACTCAAATTTAAAGTTATTTATTATTAGAATACGTTCATAACTTGAAAACACTTTTTAAAATAACACCAAAGGTGATCCGAATGGCTTTAGCTGCCAATTTTAGACAGACTATATAAAAAAAAACTACATTTTTTTCTTACCTTTAAGACAACATATTAATCGAATAACAAATGTGAAAAAAATCACCACTGATAAATAATGAATTGGACGATGTTAAGGTTATTGATGCGAAAAAAAGAACAGTGGTTAAAAATGGGTTAAAGTGTTTAATGCACTCGGTAAAATGTGTCAAAATTAAAAAATTTTGAAAATTAATTTTTCATAATAAGAATGGATATCGAATAAAAGCAGACAAAATTGTTTATGAATAGAAATAAAAATTGTTGATCTAGGATACGTTGTTTTTTTGTACTGAGCTGTTAAAGTTGGCAATTTTTTTAGATACGAAAAAAAGCAAAAAAAGCAAATTTCATAAACAATTTTTTTAGATATTGAAAAAAAAACAAAAAAAACAAGTTTAATAAACATTTTAAAACGGAGTTATCAACCCGAAGTAATTTAGTATGTTTTTTCTGAAGTATTTTAAAATTTTGTTTTTCCAAATATTTTTTCGATAATTGTTCCAAATAATTTTTATAATAAGTTTGAACTTTGATGGAGTGGAACTTAAAATATTACAGGTTGCTTGTTCTCGATTTTTTGTTTTTGCATAATATTCCGAACAAAATTGTACGCATATATAGCTTGTTTTAAAACGCCAAAGTTTGTGTAAAAAAAAACTCCAGTTGTTCTCATACAAAAAAAAACTTATCAAACATTACACAGTGGAACAGAATTATACTTTTTTAACCAATAGCCCAATTTTTGTTCCTTACCCGATTTCAAAGATTTTTATATCAACTTAAAGACCATGCTTGCATGTATTATTTTTCTTATATACTTTTCAAGTTATAGGCATTTAAAATTTTAACTGTCTCAATTTTGCAAAATCTTGGTAAATTTTTTCCACATATAGTCCAACATTTTCGACTAATTTAATTAAATTTATTTTTTAGTTAGTGAAAGTACAAATTGTATACCGAATAAAGGAAATTTGAAGTCGATATCTTTATCGAGTTCAAAAAAAAGCGATTTTGAATTTGAAAATTGCAAATATTAACAAACACAAGGACAGACGTAGGGACATCATAATTCTCTCCAAAAAAAATCTCAAAATTCCAAAAATTCTTTTTTTCCCTTATTAATCAATATAAAAACAAAATTCTAAATATTAAAATATTGTTATCATCTTTTCCTCAATTAATCGCCATTTTCAACTCTTTTTACCCAAATGTGTATTGTCTGCTTTAAAGCCCCCATATTTGCTTTGTGTAACAAATTATATAGACATTATGTATATCAACGGATAAGTAAACATTCCTGCTTTTATATCTTGTTTATATCTTTTACATACTTAAAAAATAATAGGAGATTGAAAGGAAAAGAATTTTTAGCTTTTCCTCTCATTATCTATAACCTATAAGTTTAGTATTTAATAATATAAATTGTATTTTAGTTCTGAAAATAGGTAAAAAGTTACTGATTTAAGATATCAAAATAAGATCGGGAAAACGGAAAGCCTGTTGTATTGTTAGTGCCTTATATTAAAACTTAAATTAAACAAGTTCATTTTAATATGTTTTTTGTACACTTACAAATATGATTCAGAAAATTTTTCCATTTTCATAAAATATGCTCTATTGACTACATTTTTGATCAGGAAGGAACCACTTTAGAGATTTTAGTGCTAAATCAGTCCATGTACATGTAGTTGTTAAAATCATTTTTTTAAATTTTGAAAATCTCTCGTAACGTTTCAAACTTGATGAATTTGAAAATTCCATTAAAAAAATTCTCCATTTTAGTCCATTTAGGTTACAACACTCAATCAAATGAAAATTAGTTTTTTATCTAGCACTGAAGTCTTATCTTTTAAAATATTATTCCACAAGTTATTTATTTTATAAGTGGAGAAAAAAATAACAAAAAAAAATAAAAAATTGATTGACATATATTATTTGTTATTTTTAATACAATCTTTTATTTTTAAGTAATTCTTTGGAATTTAACTTGTAAAACCTCGTTACGAATTTCCAATATTATCTATCCATTTAGTTTCAAAATTATTATTTAAATGCAAAAGAGTTTGAAAAAAAGCTTATCGGCATTTTATAAAAATTCATGTACGCTTTAAAGCTTATAAATTTCATTATATGCAAAACAATAGTACCACCAACTTGTTTATATTTGCTACAATTCTCAGTAGCTATGTGCCAAACTTTGTTGTAATGGTATAACTAGTTTTTCTTAAAATTAAAATTTAACAAAATTCTTGCATACGCATAATTTAAAATTATAATAAAAACACCTTTCGACCATATAAAACAGGTGCAGATGAGTTAGGAAATTTAGTTGTTTAAGTCTTAAAAAATACAAAGAGTTCGTGATCACTGAAATGAATCCTGATAAGCGGAAAAAAACTTAAATCACAGACAAAATAATATGAATTTTAAGAGAAAATCTCTACATCTCTGGATGGAATGTAACTCGTTCTTTAAATTGCTTTGGATCTTTCATCAAGAAAGTTCAAAAAAGCTGGCTTGAAGACCCACGAAGTAAAAAAAAAAAGTTTTTAATAGGAACGGTAGAAAAAATTTGAAGGCAAAAAAGGGGATGAAAATTACTTGCACAAGTTTTTTTGTTTTTTATATGAATTCTGTCTAAAGGGTGATAAAAAGTACGTGCTGGCGGACTTTTTACAACATTCTGTTCACAAATTCCATATCATAGATATTATGGCAATTGTAGCAGATAAAGTTCGTGTAAAAAAATCGAAATTGTCAAATAAACTATTAATCTGGAAAGACATTTGTACATGTGGGAAAAAAAGTACTTCACTCATACCATGTGATACTTTCAACAGATAAATCTACACAAATGATTGCCGTCAGAAAAGATTCCTTCCTATCATTAGAAAGCACATCGAATTATAATTTGTGATAAAAAAGCAGCTGTGTGGTATCAAACAAATGGTGCTCCTATGTTACAAGGGAGGCCTATCCACTAAACTTTTCAAAACAAATGGTTGGTTGGTTGGTTGGTTTCCGTGGTAGCCCGTAATCTACGGGCAATCAATTAGACTCGTTAGAATCCGTTTTGATGGAACCACACTACTCGCCAGGTGAATTAGTTGTAATGAGTCTGTAATGAGATAGAAATGTAGGGAAGAAACAATGAGAACATAAATTAATTAGATCCAGCCTGTAGCATTGAGATATTTAATGATGTCACTGAGTCTAGTGTCCGATATCTCAGAGAAGTTGTCTAATTGGTGCCCTCTCAGAAATTTATGTCTGTTTGCGTTCAAGACTGGGCATTCACATAGAAGATGAAAAACCGTCTCCTCCTTCTCGCTGTTGCCACAACTACGACAATATTCATTGTAAGGGAGACCAAGTCTACTTGCATGTTTACCGATCGTCCAGTGACCTGTAAACACTGCTATTAGTCTCGAGATGTCCTTGCGTTTGTAGCCAATGAGTTGCAATGAGCGTTTCTCGTTGTAGGTAGGCCACGTTTCTTTCGCGACTCTACATTTGTCCAGATTTCGCCATCTATTTTCCGCCTTTTCTAGAAAGTGTTTTCGGATTCTGCTTTTGACTGTTCCTAACGGGATTGCGACAGAAACCGCTAAGGAGGCATTCATAGCAGAGCCTGCCCGGGCTAATTCGTCTGCCTGTTCATTACCATAGTAGTCCCTATGCGCAGGAAGCCAGACTATAGTAATGTCATACAGTCAACTTAGTCCAAGCAGTTCCTCTTTACACTGTCTGACTAGAATAGAGGTAGTTTTCGGTGATTTAAGCGATAGTATTGCCGCTTGACTGTCGACAAATAAACCAATATTCCCTTGAATATTCCTATCGCAAATTAGTTTACACGCTTCCCTGACCGCTAGTATCTCCGCTTGGAATACGCTTGCCTCGTCAGGGAGTCTACATGAGTGTCTAATTCCAAGATCATCAGAGAAGACACCAGAGCCGACACCGCAGTTCATCTTTGAGCCGTCAGTGTATATCCTAGTTCTAAATTGTTCAAGAAGATTGTCCCTTCTCCATTCACTCCTGGTGGGGAATAGGACTTTAATAGTACTTCCGAAGTCCAAGTGGGGAATCATATAGTCGGTAACTTTATTGTATTGCGGGGGTAATAAATTTAATATCCTCGCGTGCCCATACGTTCTTGATCTCCAGCTTTTCGTTGCAGATAATCTTATCGCACTATTAACTGATGATTCCATTATGTATAGGTCTATAGGTGTTAGGTGCAATATAGTGTTCAGAGCTTCTGATGGACTAGTACGTAATGCACCTGCAATGCCAATGGAAGCGGATCTTTGTATCCTGTAAAGCTGATCCACCACATACCTCTTACTAGTAGCGGTCCACCATACAAGAGATCCATATACAAGAATGGGCCGTACTATTGCAGTGTATAGCCATTTTGTCAATTTTGGACTCAGGCCCCATTTCACACTGAACATCTTTCTACAGGTGTAGTAATGCTACCGTAGCCTTACTAACCCTATGTCGAATGTTCAGTTTCCATGAAAGCTTAGAGTCCAAAATAATGCCCAAGTATTTTGCATTGTCCTAACCGTGGTAGTCTGAAGCTCGGAATCTTGGTCTTTGTGGTGAAAAGTACCAGCTCTGTTTTGCCCGGATTCACTCCTAGTCCACATTCTTTGGCCCAGTCCCTGAGTGTAGCCAGAGCAGTTGACATGATATCACTTATCACGTTCAGAAACAGTCCTGATACTAGTATCACCACATCGTCCGCGTAAGCCACGACTTTCACTCCCTTGTCTTCCAATTTACACAGGATGGTATTAACGACAATAAGCCACAACAGCGGAGAAATCACGCCCCCTTGTGGAGTTCCACGCATAACCCGTTTGGTCTTAACACTGTTACCTAAACAAATGGACTGAAATGCATTTGATCATTGTAAAAAATATATTAAAAAACTAAAAGCTGAGTAAAAAATAAAAGAGAGTTTAAAAAGTAGTTGACCCATTCCAACAAAAAAGTAATTGAAAATACAATAAAACTTTTATTTAGGATATTCCAGAAAATATTAAATATTTTATTAAAAACGAATAAAAAAACAAATTTTTCTTTCAAATTTAAAACTAACATATAACGTTCTTAACAAGACATAATTTCAAAAAGATTTACCAATTGATTTCATTTTTATAAGCTGAATTGTATACACTCATTTTTTCGTGTGCAATCCTTAAATTAAATTTAATATTTTTTGGTTTAAAGATTTTTTAAGTAATCATACGATACTAATGATTTTTTATATAAAAATAAGTAAAACGTGTACTTTGCATATTTTTTGTATATTGTTTTAAATAGGTATTTTTCAAAGTATTATAGTGCAGCCTTTCTTAGCATTTGATCTCTCAAGCAATTTTAGAAGATCCAGATTTATTAGCTTTTATTTTGCGATTGTTCCCTCAGTGCAATATTTTAGAACATGTTCTAAAATTATTAACTGGTATAATCAGAACCACTTCATACTCTATAATAACATCCTTAGAACTAGTAGTGTCGCACAATGAACTGTCTAGAAGAAAAAAGTAAAAACAAAAATTGGAATTAAAAAATGAAATGCATGTTAAATTAAAGCCAAGACCTTTAGCATTGCAGATATATTAATGTTTTAGTTATGCAATTAGCCTACCTCAAATAAAACGACTCAAGGTATTTTACGAAATGTTCGTATAAATTTTATTCATAATGAAAATTTTAGGAATTTTGCAAAAATTTTCTTAAATCTTTGATTTAGTTTTATTAGATTTGATTGCAAATGGTAAATGAAAATAGTTATATATGAAAATATTAACAACAAATGAGTTAAAATGGGAAAATTGTAAGGAAAATATGTGAAAAAATAATGTTTAGAAATTTGCATAATTTTGCTCGCATTCTGCAGCACAACATTTTGATAAAAAGCGCTTCTGTTCTGTTCCCAAAATGTAGCTAAAAATCGTTAGAAACCTAAAATTTTCCAAAGAAAATATCAAACATTTTTTTTATAAATTGAAAATATAAATGAAAATGTATACAATTTTTTTACTTTTGATTCATTTGAAAAAATATAAAAAATTATGCTTAACTGCCTGTTTTTATAACACGAGCGCAAAAACGACTCGTCTATCTTACATTTAAAACAAAAACAAAATTTCAAAATTTGTTTTTGTTTTAAATGTATGTTAGACGAGTCGTTTTTGCGCTCGTTTTATAAAAACAGGCAGTAAATATTATGAACTGAAATCAATAAAAGTAAAATTTAATATTTATGTACAAACTTTTTTCGGTGTATAGGAGGAATAAGACTAACAATAATTTAAAATATTTACTACTGTAAAAAAGCATATATAATTTAAGTTAAAATATGTAATTTTTTTTTTTTTTTTTTTTTGACAATTCCAGTGGACCAGTAATTATAGGTACACCTGAAAATAACCTAAGTCTCTATGCTATCCTATATTTTTGGGTGTTAACTTTGCAACACATAGGGCATTATAGGTGTTTTCTATGCCAACTTTTGAACTAGGTTTGTTATAAAAAATGTCCGTTTTACAAAATTTGTATTAGCTTCAACCTTTACTTAAACTTTCCATATTTTATTACATTACTATGAATGAAAACTTATTATAAATGAAGTTTTATAATGCACAGTTATAATAATACAGGTTATAGTATATCAAGTACCTCATTAATATATATAAATATATATATAAATAAATATAAATATTCTGTCTTTCCGAAAATCGCTTGTCTTTTTTACATACCTGTTTATTTTTATCATGTTATTTAGTTATTTATGGAATCTAATGTTATTAATATTTATTAATATATAAAATTACAAGCTTATCTCCTAATTAAAATTGACTAAAATTGACTTGTTGACAATTATACAATTGAAGAGATGGAGTTCGCTTTGGAAATAATACAGAAACAGCTAAGTGTAGCAAGTTCAAATAAAAACAAAAATAATCATATGAGAACCGCATTAATAAAAGATCTAAATCTCTCCAATAATATACATAAAATTGTAAGAAGTTATTATGAAACAGAAACTAAACATTATCCCGGTTTGTTTTAAAATTTTAATTTCCATCAATGGTAACACTGAAAAGCAAACATAACTTAACATATTATAAAATGTATTATAGAAGTAATACATTATTATATACTGCTATTATATCATACTGCTACTGTTATCTATAGTATACTGTTATTAAAATAAATTGTTTTAAAACTGTAGTTTTTTTTAGCTATGGTAATACTGAATAGAAAAATTGCTAAGAATTTGTGTTACATATATATGAATATATATAAAAAAAGAAAAACAAAAAATGGGTAATTTTGGGATTTTAATTAATACAACACAGCAAAAAGCTGAGATTTCATTTAAATTTTAATTAATTTCTGAAATTAGGTTGCTAAGTTTTATATTTGATGTACACTAGTTATTAGTATGACAAGATAATAATCGATTTTAGACTTTTCGATCAACCATTTCAATTTAGATTTTTATCGTCGATTAATCGAACCTCATAATCGATTTTTTAATCGATTATTATTTGTAAAATATGCATATTTGTCAATATGTTTAACAACTAAACCGGATTGTATATACATTTTGACGGTGAACACAATAGTCACAATAGTACGACTGTTCAAATAAGATCAAAAGATAATAAAAATAATAGATCTATTTATCATGAACCTACTTCCGATCACTCTAAAAACGTTACTAAATGCAATGATATAAAATATTATGCAAGCCCGGAATATTTTCTACTAGATAGGTCATTTGTTTCGGAGATATAGACTATCGATTTTTATTTAAACGGTCTAGCCACAATTAAGGCGCAGAACTCGTATATAGTAAAGTCGTCATGTCTACTCAATCTATATCTATACTTTTAAGACTAGTCTGGGTAACAGACGGATGATCATATTCCTCTGGTCGAACTTTAAAATCGGGGCTTGGGAAAAGATTTACCAATCACTAAAGTACATAAAATTTCATCGCGCTACCTTTTTTCCTTTTACTTTTTTCCAACATTATTATGGGCTAAGTAAACTGTGTATCGCAATAATACTGGCAACCTTAGTAAAGGGTGACCCAACCAAAATGCACGATTTTGCTTGGGTCACATTGCAAATAGAACAAAATGTTTTCACAAAATTTTCTTAATATTTTTTATTATGATAGAAGGATTTATGACAATTATGTTTGAAACAAAATATCGGTCAAATGCTCTCCACGGCTTCGGTGGCAATATTTTCAATGACTCTGTGACTTAATTGAGGTGTAATCTCATTAATGTGACGAATTATCTCATCCTTTAGCTCTTGAATTATATTTTATTTTTTTTTTTTTTAATATCCCCAAAGAAAGAAGTCCAACGATGTCAAATCTCGCGCAAAATAGCCATTGTTTCGTTGGCTGTGTGGTAAGTTGCACCTCAATTTCTGTCCACAAGAAGTCCGTTATCATCTCGCGATAACGAACACCCCATTCACGTTAACTGCTTGGCCGGCCTCATTTTCGAAAAAGTACGACCCAATGACGCCGCCATCCCATAAAGCGCACAAAACAATCATTCTTTATAGATGCATCAGCTTTTCAACAATCACTCGTGGATTTTCATTTGCCTAAATGCGCACAATTCTCTTAATTGTGGACACATTTGGTCGATTATGCTGACCAAAAAAATCACGAAGTAAACGATATGCATTTTAATTTGAATGCCCATTTTCGTAAAAGGCTTTAAGAACTTTAACACGCTGCTCAATTGTGCATCTCTCCATGGTTGAATTTGTCAAACACTAAAACAAATTAAGTTGGGAAAAAACTTGACATTAAGGTACGAATCACAATTAACATCGTACATCATGGTTGGATCACCCGTTATGATTCTAAATTGCTTTTATGGAATGTTTTTGAGAACTAGTACTTAAGAACTAATTCTGTATGACTTCTACATTACTTCTCAGGACAACTTATTGGTTCCCTAACGACTACTTAGAACTATTTTAAAAAACTTGAATAAAAAGTTCCAAACATTAAAAAAACAAAATAGTTAAAAAAATTAAATTGATTTAAAAAGTGGCCCTTAGGAAATGGACCATTAGAATAAAAAATAAAAATTAGTTTCTGGAACCATTTTCTAACGCTTCTATGGAACGAATACTCAATTTCCAACAAAAATCATTGGTTGTAACACCAAAGTAGAACGATTATATGCTATTTTCATGCGTTCTGGAATTAGTTGTATAATTATTTAATTATTTTAAATATCTGTTTTTAGAAAACATACACTTAAATGAACCTGTGAATTTACACCTCCACAAATTTGCACTTTTACAATCATACTATAGTATATAAATTATAAACTAACGAATATTAATGACTTATTATTTTTTTATATACTATATGTATTTCAAAATTTTAAAAGAAAATTTTATGTATAAACAACTAAAATGCAGGTGAACATTATTAGAACGCACTGAACAAATTACTCTAATGATAATGAGTTTTCAAAATGTTTTCCCTCTCTCAGAAAAATATAAATAAACACATATACACAAATACATATATTACAAACAAAAGTTGTAAAGAAATTAGAAAATCATAAATTTCAATCAAAAATTCTAAACTAATAACAAGCAGCAGACAAAAGAAAATAAATTTTTTCTTTTTTATATTTTATAAAAAAAAGAAAAAAGAAATATTTCAAATTAAAATCTATTTTAACAATGTAATTTGGTAATTTAATATTATTTTTTGTTTTTAAAAATTTTATGAAAATTATTATTATTACTTTACTCATGCTACTGATATTATTATTATTGTTATTGTTCATGTAGTAAAATTTGTTTTCTTTGTTGTTTTTTTATTATTATTATTGTTGTTGCTGTAGTGTTATTTTGAGTTGGTTTTTGTAAATTATGTTTACTATTTTGTAGCATATTTTATGGGTCATTGTTATTATTTATTATTGTTCTTGTTTTACTGTTGTTGAGAACAATAACAAGTAATTTTTATTATTTTATTTTTTGATGAGATGTTTATTATTATTATTATTTTTGTATGTGCATATGTGTAAGTATTTGTTGTTCTATTAATAAAACAATAAAGTTTAGTTTTTGTTTTTATACCCTTCACCACAGGTGTAAATTAGTGTATATAAGCTTGTCATTGCATTTGTAATTTCCATATATATTAAAGGATCGGAAATCCTTTCGAGAATTTTGCTATTGAAATTCAGCAAGTTCTAAAAAGCAGTCTTTTAAACTGGTCTTCGAAAAACCTCTATATAAACGAGGGACTTTGCTTTTCCAAAGAAGATTCGGATTTTTCTTTTTTAATTTTTGTGCTGAAGAAATGAACTAAATCGATCCAAAATAACCGAGATATCGGACAAAATGCATTTTCTACTTTTTTATGCTCTTTTTTAAGCTACGGATTTTGTTTTTATATAGAACAGTCATAAATATTTTTTATAAAATTTAATTTTTTTGAATCAATTAAATTTGTTCATAAACAACCAAATTATGGGCAAAAAACTGAAAAAATCTCTTAATAATATAAACACACAAACATTTACATATATTACCCTTTAAGCAAAATAATACGAAAGTAATTTGAATTCGTATTGCTTAGAAGAAAGCTTTTGTTGCCGCAATAGTGACAGTCGTATTGCGGAAGCTTCTCCCTTCGGGAAAGATTGTGCATCGCAGGTAATACATTTAAGCAATAAGAAATCAATACGCCTGGAAGAAAAATAGGCAATATTGCTAGATAATCTTTTGGAAGATGTAATAAATATATAGAAAAATTATCACAAAATAAATCTTGAAATAGTATATTAATGAAAACTTTTACATCTTGTAAAGCATACATACACACAGACCTTAACATCATAAAGCATGAAAATTAAAACGCTTATATAAAATATGCATTTCTTTTTTTTTTTTTTTTTTTTGCTAAAAGACAAACAAATTTCTTCAATATTTTTTCACTTTTGAACAATTTTCCAATAACTGTGAAAATTGTGACTAAAAAATAAAAGTATTAATCTTGCACTAATTTCTTCCAGATGATCTCAATGGGATGTCCATAATCACCTTACTGAAAAAATGCAATATTTTGTTCTTTATTGCCTAACTTTCTTTCAACTGATAAAAATACAATATTATAAAATAAAAATTTGCTTTAATGATTTTTTTCCAAAAATAAAAAGAAAATATTGTGCAAATTTCTCTAGGAAAATACCTTCCAAATGTATGTAGGGTAGCATTGCAATATCTATTAGTGTTGTTGTTTTATGTATAAGCAAGCAGTTCATTTAATAACAGCAGTATTATATTGATTATCAGTGTTGTTGTTTTTTTTTTTTATATGTAGTCAGTTTGTTTGTATATACATAAATACCCAGTAAAAACGAACATTGTGTTGTCTTTGGGAGGAAGTACTTAATGCTGAAAAAGAGCTACAGAAGTTCTCTTTTTAAACCAAGATTGTTATTGACAGGATGTTCTTCTTTTAAACTTCTTGTTCATTGCTTTTGAAGTACTTCCCTTACTTGTAGAGCAAATGTATGTAGTATTTTGTGGAAATATTAATACTTACTATTTCTTTTTATTTTTTGGTAAAGTGGTGAAAGGTATAAAAGATTCGGTACAGCCGAATATAGCACTTTAACTTATTTTGTTCACATTTAGAATATATAATGAAGAACAAGTGAATGAATGCAATGTTCTTTTGCATTGTGTTACTCTGTAGTATATAGAGTGATATCCGTTTGTCGGAATTCTTTCAATTTTTGGTGCAAAATGACACCACTTTAGAAATTGAGTTAACCTTTTATTGTACATAGCGTGGCTTTATTTTTATAGAGAGTATACGTAGCGTATGATTATTATCAGTAGTAGACAAAACATTTTGTCCGTCGTCTTTCAAAAACGAAAAAAATATATGTGGACTAGATGAAATTTGACCTGCTAAACACGAATCTGCTTTTAATTATTTTTCTATCAGGTCGTGATTTTTTTGTTTCGCCTAATATCCCCCTTTAATAAAGCGAATATACGAGTATATTTTAATATAACTAGAGAACGGGTTGTCAGATTTAGGCAATTGGAACACTAAAAGTTGCAGATAAAAATTATATGTTAACATTATTTTTTATCTGCCCACCATTTTCTGAGTTATTCAGAAATTAATGTCGGAAAAACTATTTTTCATGTAAAACTGAAGAATTTCATGTAAAATTGAAATTTTCTGAAATGAAACAGGAAGAAATTGATACACAAGTCTTGATTTTATTCTTAATTAGATATACCTACAATTACCTACAATTAAGTTGAAATACACTGTGGAAAAAATTATTTTCTTCTTTATAATTTTTTCTTTAAAAAAGTAGGTGGAGTTTGACGTACTGAACCCGAATCTGCCTACAGTTTTTTATCATGTGTTGATTTTTTTTACGAACATGTTTAATATTTCTCCATTATTAAAGCAATTATAGGAGTATATTTTACTATAACTCGAGAACGAGTTGTCCGATTTAGACAATCAGAACAACAAAACATGCAGAGGGAAACTATATTTAAATTATCTTAATATTTTTTTTTTTTTTTTATCCGCTCAGTATTTTCGGAGTTACTCGAAAATTAGTGGGGAAAAAAATACAAACCTTCCGTACAAATTTTGCAAGAATTTTGCTACTTAACTCAGAAAATATTGACCGTATAAAAAAAAGTTATGATAATCTCAAGATAATTTTAAATGGCATCTATAGAAGTTTTATTTATCTAAATTTGACAAATCTCTCTCGAGTTATACAAGTGTGACCGCTAAAGAAGATAGTCACATTAGTCATGCCAATAAAAAATAATCAATACGTAATAGATTCTTGTTTAGCTTGTCAAATTCCACCTAGTCTACCTATTTTGTTTAAGGTAGAAAAACATTCTTTTTTTTTTTTTTTTTTTTTTTGCTCAGTCTATCTCTACTTGATTATAGGTATACATGGATATTTTCACTCAACTGTGAATAAAATTAAAACGGAAACATTTTGTCGTTTTCACTTTTTAAAAGAACTTTTAAGAAAAATCTTTAATTTTACAAAAAAAATTGTTTTTCGGACACCAATTTCTAAATAAACGCCCTTTAGACGCCATTATATTTTTGAAAAAAAAAAATAATAATAAAAAAATAATCTTAACAATATTCGTCCTCTCCTTTGCCTTTACTTTTTTCTACTTTTTTTACTTTGTGCGTCTTCAGGCTATCTTTACTAAACTTTTCTGATAAAAAATGCTGAACAATTTATTGCATATTGTTTTGTCTGCGATTCTACAGTCTGTAAATCAACTTTTTTCGGTTGTCAGGATTCCTTTCGGTAATCATGAACTCTGTATTTTTTATGGCTCAAAAAACTGAACTTCCCAACTCATCTACACTCGTATCAATTGCTTTATATGGTCGAAATGTGTTTCTTGTTATAAATTTTTAATTATGTGTTTGCATGATATTTGTTAACTAATCATTTTAAGAAAAACTAATTATACTATTACAACAAAAATTTAGCCCATAGTTACCGAAATTAAAAAAAAATGTAAACTTATTATTTTTTCAAGTATAATAAAAGTTTTTTGTTAGCTGTCCTTAACTTTTATTGCAATTTAAATTTGTTCATTATAAACCAAGTGAGCTGGCTTATAATAAACTTGTAGATGACCTAAATTGTAGCTTAGAAGCTAAAGGAAAATTTTTCGGTTTCTATTATACAAATTTTTCATCTTTTAGATTTTTCCAAAAATTTAATTTTAAAAAAATATGATTAAATAGAAAATTAGAGGTAAAATAAATTCTCCAAATCTGTTATATTTCCATTACCTATGTGTAATACTTGGGAAATTAAAAAGAATAAATCCGCAAAATTCTTGCTAATAGAATGTAATATAACCAAAATTGGATTCAATATAATGGACAACATATTGTGAAAAATAGCTTCGAAACAACGAAGATCGCGCAGGCCTCAAGCATTGTTTTATAATATTGTCGCAATATCCAAGGTTAAATTTAAGGAAAGACAGTCTCTGAAAACTGTTATATTTATCAGTAATTGATAAATCATTACTTCAAAATTTGGAATAAAGTCATTTTTACCAAAAAAAGGTTTCGAAGTGCAAAAATTTCGTAAGGCATTGTTATACACCAGAACCTGATGCTATGAAACTCTGTGATAGGATGGATAGGAACCTCAAATATCATTTGAAGCTATTATAAATAACATAAAATCAGAAAGTGAAGCATGCTTTGCTGTATGAGATGAACATTTAATACATAGTGTGACCTACATCTTTTTCATGCAAAGAAACTCAATAAAAAATATTTTTTCAGAGGTTCAATTAAATAGCTTTAGTAAAACTAATTTTATTTTATTTTCGCGTTTTTTCTCTATCTGAACTTCATGAAGGTACAATTGAACCTGTGCAGTCATTTAAGGATATATTTTCATCCTCAAAAGACTGCACAGGTGCAATTATTACTTACTTATAAGAGATGAAATGAAGCATAATTATCTGCAAATTAATTTTTTAATTTTTTTTTTTTTTTTTTACTCTCCATATAGTACATTGTCAAAGCCACACATTGTTTGCGATTATTAATCACAGTGATAAAAACTGAAAATTGAAAATGTTTAAGTTTATATTTTTTTTTTTTTTATAATAAGAAGTTTTTTACAATGGCATTTAGAAAAAAATTTACGTATATTTTGCTAATGTTGCAGAAATAATTTTAATATATACACTGCCAGCCACTTGAATAAGGAATCACATTTTTTTAACTTTAATTAAGTATATCTCCTAAAATAAAATTAAAAAAAAAATTTTTTTGCACAACCAAATTTAAATGTGTTGGCTTTAGTTTCCTGAAGAAATAAAAAATATACATATTTTGTTATACTAAAATTATTAATTAATTTAAAGACATGTATTTCTGTAGTACTATTTCGTGTGTCACTTGAATAAGGAATTCTTTTAATATTAATCAGGAAGGCTATGATTTGAATTTCTTTCAATATAAACGGCTAGAGAATTTTTAATTTGATAGTTTTTAATAGTTTTTATTCAAAATGGGACGTGGTTAATAACTCTGAAAAAGAAAAAATTTTGATTTTGAAATCTCAGGGTCATAATCCAGTCCAAATAGCCAGAAACATTAATAGAGGAAAGACAGTTATATACAATTATTTAAATAACGTGGAAAGATATAGAAAAAAACATGAAAGGGCGGAAGAAAATGGCAACAACTTCAAAAGAAAGACGAAAAATTCTTAGAATTGCACCAAAATTCTGACATGTCGGTATCAAAAATACGTGAAAAAAGTTGAGTCAGTGCCAGTCTAAAAACAGTGCACCGTATTTTAAAGTCGTGTCCATACATAGTCCAACGAAAACTGCAAAAAATCCACCACTTAATGAAAAACGCAAATCACAACGTTTACAGTTACAATGACATGGTCCGACAAATGGTTTAAAGTTGTATTTTCCGATGAAAAAAAGTTTAATATTGATGACTCCGACGGGTATAACTATTACTTCTATGACCTAAATAAGGAGGAATTATTTTTGAGCCACAGACACAGCCGAGAGGGCGGAATAATGGTATGGGGTGCCATTTCGTATTATGGTACGATAAAATTGGTTTTTGTATCCAATAAAATGACTGCAACGACTTACAAAAATATTCTGGAGGAAGGATTTCCAAAATTTAATAATTTCTTTAGACCCATACCTTTGACGTACCAACACGTCAACGCTCCGATTCATACCGCCAGAGCAGTAAAACAATGGATTAATCAACAAGGTGTTCAACTTTTGGATTGGCCTGACCAAACCTGAATCAAATGGAAAATGTCTGGGGTTGGCTTGCAAGAAAAGTTTATGAAGGAGGAAAACAATTTGAGAATCCTTAAAGGATGCAATAACGGAAGCATGGTGTTCAATTTCGCTAAATTACTTAGAGTCATTGTACAAGTCGATGCCAAATCTCATTTTTGAGGTTATATCTAAAAATGGTGGCAGTACTCATTACTAAATGCTAGAAGATAATAACTTTTATTTTTATAACCTAAAATTTAAAAATAAATTATAGTTTTAAAATATTCCTTATTCAACTGACACACGAAATAGTACCACAGAAATACATGTCTTTAAATAAATGCATCAAACAAAATATGTATATTTTTTATTTCTTCTGGAAACTAAAGCCAACACTTTGAAATTTGGTTGCACAAAAAATTATTTTTTTCTGAACTTTAGTTTAGGAGATATACTTAATTAAAATTAAAAAAATGTGATTCCTTATTTAAGTGACAGGCAGTGTATATATATATATATTTTTCTTGTCGGTCTAAAAACAGGTTATTTTTACTTTTATATAGAAAGTAAAAATAACTTCTTGATTTGGGTTTCATCAATTCAAACGTCATAATGTTTGAAGTGTTTAAATGGAAAGAAAATTCGTTGTTTTTCGGTTTTTATTACTACTTATTAGCAATTAATATAAAAGTCATTATCAACAATTTTTAATTTTAGGCCTTTTTTAAAACAAATTAAAATTCATTTGTATAAATATAAAGTGACACGAATGCATGTACACTTGTGCATATTTCTATAAACGCACTTCAATTATTTTAACTAACTTACCAAAAAATAATTAAGGTGCTACATATTTAGTTTTAAATTATTTATTGACTTCACTTAAAAAATTGATAACAAATACTTAAAATGTATATTATTATAATTTTTTTTTTTTTTTTTTTTTTTTTTGTAATTTTAGTAGTTTGATGCCATTTTTTATGGCATATTCCTATATACCCACTTAAATTAATGAACCAATTTAGCACTATTAATAATGTGTTGATAATGTGTTGATGTGAATAATGTTAATAATGTTAATAATGTGTTGATGAACCTTTGTTTTTGATAACTTCAAAAATTCCGTCGACAAATTTTTGAAGAAAATCATTGTCAATTTCTTCCCAGGCTGGCTTAATTTTTAGTTTTAACTCCGTTATTGTCATTATGATTTCATTCTGTGCATTTCTTGCGTAAACTTTACAGGTCATATACCACCACAGATTCTCCATTGGATTTTAATCAGGACTGCAAGCCAGCCAGTCCAATAATGGTCTACAACGTTCATTAAACCATAATTTAGATTGGATCCAGAGAAAGATTGCAGCGTCATCCTTTTGGAATATGCAATCTTCATCTATTTTTTCGCCAATAAATGAGAAAAGAGCATCTTCCAACAGTTCATTATAAATGCATTGTTCATTTTAGTTTGTTTTAGTTGGAACAAAACATATTTTTGATTTTCCTGCAGCAGAAAAGGCTACCCAAACCATAACACTGCCTCCACCGAAATTGCATATCGACATACGAATTTCGTTCGACCTCAAATCATGCCAATAATAAGAATATGAATCGGGACCATCCAAATTGAATTTATTTTCATCAGAAAAGATTACTTTATTCCCCTCATCTGTCCATTTCATGTATTTGCGCATAAATTTTAAACGATTTTCCTTATGATGCTATTTTAGCATTCGCTTACATTTTGGTTTCTTCCATTTTATGTTACCATCTGTTCGCAAAATGTGTGCAACATGACAAAAAGGTCAAGTTTATTTTTTATTAGTGTAGAATTAATTTATTGCGAGTGGCTTCTTCTTTTATTTTATTAATTTGCCTTTTTGTTAATTTTTTATTAGCTTTTGTTGTTTGCCGCACTCCGTATTTCTGTATTTTGTTAAGAATACCTCAGATAACTCCTTCCGAGCGATTAATTTTTCGTCCAATTTCTCTGCTAAAATAGCCTTGGTCACGAAAAAATGTAATTTTAATTTTTTCCTAGTCTGTAAGAAAAGTTCCTTTAAGCATTTTTTAAGCTGATGAAATTTCCGAAATAAAACAAAATTATTTCCAGTAAACCTAGATGTTGTCATCAATGTTGTAACAACACAACATTGTTTTTGGTTAAGAGAAACGAATATACCTTAAAGAAAAACAAAAATTTTAAATGCGATTGTAGGAATATGCACCAGTGTAGAATCAGTTCACGTTAATCATTTCGTGAAGGTGGTGCAAAAGTTTTAAAGGTTTTAAGTTGAACATATCGAAATTTTTACAAACTATGTATAATTCTGGTAAAAAATTACGAGCATTATCAAAACCTGCTGAGTTATTGAAATAAAATTTATGATATTTTCAATGTTTGATGGTATTAGTGTGGCATATTTTAGGGTTTCTTAGTAAAATTTAAACAATTTTCTTTACACTAAAAATCGTGTTTGTTTTTAATTCTTGCGAAAAATGGGGTTCGAATCTAAGTTATTTCCCTATATATTATACGAAAATATATTTTATTACAGTTTATTACAAAGAAATGCTTTTTAAGAATTACTTATACTGGGATATTTGTAAAGTTATGGTAGCATTAAAAACATATACTCATACAATGCGAAGTCATGGTCTTTATCGCCTTTTTGCTTTCATCATGTTAACAATGGTTTTCAATCAATAATATGTATATATTTTTGTCAAAATATGTATATCGTTAGTTGAAATTTAAAACCACATAACGAATAGCTTTATTTATTTATAGAGGAAACAAAGTACATATGTATGTATCTATATAATAAATCGAGAAGAATAATAATATTTTTTACAAACTTAACTTAGCACTAACCAAGTGGTTTTCCTTTTTAGCTAACGATATAGAGAAAAAAGTCTTTGTTTTATTCTGTATCGGAGAATGTATTATTTCTAAACCTTATTTCTTTTTCTAATAAAATATCATATAACAAACATCATGAATGGTAGCAACCAACATACAAAAGAAAATAAATTTAATAGATTGGAAATAATTGGAAGTATATCACAGTTTGTTAAAATTTATTTTTGTTTATTTTTTCTAATTTTCAGTATTTTTTTTTTTTTTTTTATATAAATCTTACTTCTTCTGTTTGTGAAGTATTTGTTGTTACAAGCATAATCATTATTATTATTAAGTGTAACAAACACAATGATTTTATCATTGATGGAGAAAAAAAAAACTTGCATGAGTATGATAAATAAAATAAATTGAAAAAAAGTAAAACAATCTACAGAGGGGTCTCTCAAACAGCTTTCCGATAGAAAGTCCAATTTTAAAAGTTCGAATTTTGCAAAATATCGCATTCAATAGTTAACAATGTGCCGAACTTTACCCCAAACTTATTTTTTTGGTACGTCGTTTATGGAACTAGGTGAGTGCCTCCAAAATCAAAATTTGTTCAAAACTTATTTATAGAATTTTTGCATGTTCGGCTTAAGTTCATTGAATAATTGTAGAAGAATACAGTGTCAAAGTTTTATTGTACACTCGGCAGAATAGAATGCATTTTCTGGTCAGCATTGACCTTCATCAGCACTCTTCAGCGTCCCACCGTGGTGTTCTCTGTACACAACATCTATTTAACTTAAAATTTTTTGGGAAATAGAATCTGTAACTTATTTTTCCCTATATGTTATTAAGTAAGACGAATGGTTTTCGATAAAGCTTTTTAGCAATAACAAAATTTTGAACTTTAAAAATATATAGTAAAATTATATGTATTTTTCTGATCTTTACATTTATTAATTCTTCATAAAACTAATTTATAATATGTATAAAAATCTATATAAGTTTGGAAAACCTTCAGGACCAAATTTATAAAAAATATCCCTGTAAACATAATTTGCATTTTTTTTTTTTTTTTTGTTTTATTTTAAGAAAATTGTGTTAAAAATGTTAAAGTAGTAAAATTTGTTATACATAATTTAAAATAATACATAGTTTCATTTTTGCCTTTCTTAGTACAATTCAAAAATGTAAAAATACTTAAAATCGGTTCATATCTGTAAAAGTTACAAGCTTACTCATATCGAAACTTGATTTTATGTTTAAAAATTTTAACATCTCCGAAATTTTCTCTATAGCAAGTACACCGATAAGGCTTCCTACCAAAAAAAAAGTATAAAAAAATTAAAGATGGACCTTTTTAGATACACGTCACAAAAGAGAATTCTTGCAAAATATATGTTAATAAAAATATTTTCACAATTTCTATATGGCAGCTTGAAATACAAACTTTGACAAATTCACTGCAAAAAAAAATTATTTGTATATCTTTTATATAAAATTATTTTGATATCTTTGATATAACAAAAGTTATGGCCATTTAAATAATTATGTTAATCACCTTCAAGGCTATAGAGTTGACACAGTTCTCAAAATAAAAATGAGAAAAATTCACTTTACATGCCTGTGTATCCTCTTCTATACATGCACCAAATTTTGTCTAAATCAGTAACCAAGGATCAAAATTTTTTAAATTTAAAATGGAATTACTCATATGTTTTTCACTCTCGAGATAGTCAACCTAGGCCAACTACACAATCCAGCCAACAATATTCTGAAAGCTGGACTTCTCCTCCATTGCAGTTTCTAGTTTTTTCAAAATCGAATCAGTAGTTTAAAAGATCCATACTTATTACCATTTATTTTATAATTGGCCCCACTGTGTAATGTTAAAAACAACTAAAACTCTAATATCTTGTAAATGATCATTTAAATTTTTTATAATTAGCACTTTTAAAAGTTGCAACTCAAGATTTGTATAAGGTTTTTCTATAGTGGAATGAATTAGTATAATTTACAGCTAAATTTGATACTAACATCTATATGAAGTGTATGCACGTATTATTTTCCAAAAACGATTTTTAATAGGGAGCCATATATGGGCGCTAATTTGAGCCGTTAGTCACAAAATTTGGTATCATAATTTTCCGTTTAGTTGAAACAGTTAAAGCGTACATATATTGGCAAAGCATTTCCTTGAAAAGGAAGTTATGTGTCCGATTACATTAAGATATTTTGCAAATTGTCAACTATAGTTTGATCAGAACATTTACATTAATAATGGCTGGACGGACGGACAGACACCACTAAATTGACTTAGTAAATTATTTAGTGCCAAATTCAGCACCTGAAGGTGGCCAAACAACATCACTTTTGCGCATTATAAGGTCTAATGAAAATGTCATGAAACTTAAAATGATGCAAGTTATAGTATAAGAAAAAATCTTAGTATATTTTTATTTCATATTTCGGTATTTCAAATATGATTAACATTTTTCAGAAGATAAAATATTTCTCTTTTCAATGATACCAATATCTTGTTATATAAACTTACGGTTTAGTTAATACCGTATAACACCTTTTGTTGCCCAAATATGTAATGCGAACAGTGAAAAGGAATATCAGTTATTTTTCTAATCCTTTTGTATTTGATAACTGCAATAGAAAAAAAGTAAAGGATGCCTCAAGACTAGAGTAAGGGGATAGTTAAGAAAATTTTTTTGTTTTAAAGATTTTTTAGTTATTTATTTGTTTAGAAATAAAATAGAGAATTAAATTAATATTAACAGATATTAACAAAAAAAATACACTAAAATTTCTGAATAGAGTCATATCGGGAATATTTATTAAGGTTTCCAATATAACAGTGCACAGTGGAACAGAATCGAAAATTTTTGGAAATAAATCTGTAACTTCTGATCGGCCGGTTGGATTTTCATGAAATTTGGTATAGGCGTAACAGAGGAGTGTGCAATGTTATATTTGGAAGAGGGGTACAACACTCCCCCCAGAGGCGGAGCTAAGGGGGCTCAAAGTTAGATACCTCTGATATAAAAAATGTTTAATCGCTTGCAAAATTTTTGTTTCTCGTCCGATTTCAAATATTTTTATATATTGTTGTAGGCCCTGATAAGACCTATAAAAAACATGCTTACATATCCTATTTATCTCTTATAATTTTCTAGTTATTTGCGTTTGAATTTTTAAGCACCATAATTTCGCATGTTCTTGGTCCAGTTTTTTTCATATATATCTTAGTATTTCCAACCGATTTTATTAATTTTTTTCTTAACTAGTTAGTTTTCTTAACTAGCTAGTTTTCTTAACTAGTTAAAGAACAAAATTATCTATTGAATAAAATTAAATAAAGAAGTCGATATCTTTACCGAGTCCAAAAATAAACGATTTTGAATTTGAAAATTGCAAAAAGACGACTTTTTGTGTTTTTTTAGCCGAAAAAGTATCTACACTCTTTTTTATCTAAAATAAAATTTTCTTTAGCAACATATAATAATTTTACACTTTTCTGAAAGGAAACTTCACAGAGATGACTTTAAGATAAAAAACAAGCCCAAAAACTCAATTAGTCATGGTATTAGACCATATTTTCTCAAATCCCAAAGCACGAATCGACAAGCGGAATATATTTTAGAAATCTTCAATATATTGTTAAAAGTTTTAAATCAAAATCTACGGGACTTCGGAAAAATGTGGATTCTATAGCCAAAAAAGTAAAAAATCCCATTTTTGGAAATTTTGTTTAGTTTATTTGGGAATTCAGGAAAACCCTACCCCTGATTGAAATTTGGTTAACGCGCTTTTATTTATATTAAGAAGATCCACATTTCCTTTGAATTTCATTAAGATATCTTTATAAACAAATATGTTATTACAATTAAAAAATTTGTATTTTCTCCAAAAACCCCAAATTGGGCCTTTTGTTTGGTTTATTTCTAAATAGCGAAAGAAATTTTAAAAATATTTATTCCAAATTAAGCTTATCCTTTAGTATATATAATTTCCGATCTTTTGCAAAAAGATTCAATATCATGCCTCATTTCAGAAATATGCGCCTTTAAACATTTATATTTCCAATTTATTGTATTTATGACTATATTTTTACAACAGTCCCCCTCCTTCCAAACATAACATTGCACACTCCTCTGCTACGCCTATACCAAATTTCATGAAAATCCAACCGGCAGATCAGAATTTACAGATTTATTTCCAAAAAATTTCGTTTCTGCCCCAATGTGCAGTGTTTTATAAATTTAATATAAATTTTAAAAACTAAAATTAAATCTTCAAACTCCTTTACCTTTGAAATTCCTTTTAAAAATATATACAAAATAAATAAGTACAATTTTTCTACAAATATATAAAAAACTAATTTCTCACAGAAAAGCAATCACCAGCTTCATCATTTTTATTAAAAAAAAAAAAATAAATATATAAAATAAAAACAATTTGTAATTGTGTTACATTGATTTATATGTTTTCTTTATTTTTCCTTTCTATTTTTCTTTCCATACCTTCAATGACCACAGTCCTTCCAATAATATAAGGTTTGTGTAAAGTGTCAAGGTTTAGCTTTTCTATTTATTTATTTCTTCAACTTTTATTTAATTTAAATTATTCTATAAAATAGTAATAATAAAGATAATATTTCATTTTTAACTTCACGCCATATTCTGGCTATAAAATATAAAAAGAAACAGCAAAAAGAAGTTAAAATGTAGCAGGAAAAAAAATGAGAAGAATTCAACAAATTTATTGGTCACATTCGACCTCATGATAATAAATATTTTCTTAATATAAATTTTATTTTGTTCTTGTTTGGCATACAAAACAAATTACAAGATAATAACATTATAAAATGAGAAACGCCTTTTGATACACTCACATACTCGTGTACTCGTACTTCCATACAAACAAATATAAAAAACATAAATTTATATGTATAAATATTTGAAATGTTTATAGACACCTACACAAAGATTTAAACATTTACATTCTCATATATGAACAATTGCATGACATTTTAATAAAAGGAATTTAGTATAAAAAGTCTCCAAAAAAGAAACGATCGCAATTCTTTAACAATATCGAAATCTACGAGGGCAGATCAATAAGTCCGTGACTTTTCGAACTATTCCCATCAAGTACCATCTGTTAATAGACTACTGTCAAATTTTGAGCAAGTTTCGTCATTTACTTTGCGTTTAACAGCTGTTCAAAGCATACAACCTCGTGTATTTTTTAAAAAATGGAAAAAAGTGAATTTCGATTGCTCATTAAACATTATTTTTTGTGAAAAAAAAACCGTCAATCAAACCAAGGAAAGCTTGATAAATACTATGGGGACTCTGCACCATCGATTTCAATGGTAAAAAAGTGGTTTACTGACTTTCGTTGTCGTCGCACAAGTTCAAATGACGCTGAACGTTCTGGACGGCCTATTAAGGTCAGTACACCCGAAAATGTCGAAAAGATCCACAATATGGTATTGTCCGACCGAAGAGTAAAAGTGCGTGAGAATGTTGATGCCATAGCCATTTCATATGACAGTGTTGTTTCGATTTTAAATGATCAGCTGGGTTTAAGAAAGTTGTCTGGAAGATGGGTGCTACGTTTGGTCTCAATTGACCAAAAACGTAAATGTGTGACAACTTCAAAGGATTGTTTGGAGTTGTTTAACCGCAATCCGAATGAGTTTCCGCTTCGTTTTGTAACTGTGAATGAAACATGGATCCATTACTGTACTCCGAAGACCAATCAGCAGTCTAAATAATGGGTTTCTCCGGGTGAACTTGCTCCGAAGAAGGTCAAGGTAAGTTTGTCGGCCAATAAGGTGATGGCAACAGTTTTTTGGGATGCACGCGGGATAATCCACATCGATTACCTTCAAATGGGAAAAACAATAAACGGCGAATATTATGCCAACTTATTAGACCGATTTAGTGAGGATTTAAAAAGAAAACCATCCCATATGGCCAAGAAAAAAATTATTTTTCATCAAGATAATGCATGGGTGCACACGTGTGTAGTCTCAATGACAAAACTCTATGAATTGGGCTACGAATTGGTACCTCATCCGCCATATTCTCCGGATTTACCCCCTAGTGACTACTTCCTATTTTCAAACCTAAATAAATGGTTCGGTTGAAATAGATTCAGCTCCAACGATGAAATTATTGACCAAACAAATGCCTATTTTAAGGACCTCGAAAAATCCTATTTTTTACGCTAAGTAAATGACTACACTTGCTCAAAATTTGACAGTAGTGTATTAACAGGTGGTACTTGATGGGAATAGTCTTGCATTTCATATAACTATGAGGGAAGTTCGACTTATTGATCCGCCCTCGGACAAATATAAATAAAAATAATTCAATATTTATTTTTAGCTATTTCAATTACACTAAATTTATGTAACATCTTTAACTTAGAAGCGTTTCTATCTGGTTAATTAAATAATTTTTACATAAGATTTTAAAAGAAGTTATATTATTAATATATTTTAAATAAATTATTAGGTAAATTATTATATTTATGACTATCAATAAAATAAATACGATGCTTAGCCTATATCTAGAGGTCTATAAATTTGAACTGTTTCTTGTATAATAGATATTATGATTCTGATGGAATGATATCATATGATGATCAATATTACACAGAAAAAATTAAATTTCGTATTCTATTACCCAATTCATAAAACCAATTATATTTTTTTACTAAAATCGGAGCTATCACTAAATTAGTAAAATCAAATATTCAAATTCGTATATATTTTATTAAAAAAATTTTAATTTTTTTTTTATTAAAATATTTTTACTATTTATAAATTTGAATATTTGAAAATTTTTAAGAAATTCAATAATATGGTTTATTAAAATCAATAAAAATAATATTAAATTTTTTGTAGAATTTCAAAAAATTTTTATTTTTTTATTTAATATATTTTTTTACATTTACTATAATACAATACAATAATTCGAATCGAATATTAGTATTATATTTTATCATGTAAATGCATGTATGAAAATATGGTGTAGAGAAGCGAAACTTTTATATAATACGAACTAATTAATGGAGACTTTTTTAGATGAAATATAGTTTAACGGTAAGACACAGTGTATAGTATGTAGATAATGTATAATTATGCTGGTGAAAAATAATGGTGCCATAACTAATAGTTTATTCATGTATAGTAATATATAAAATATACATATATGAAGAAAAATATATGTATGAAATAAAAGACACGATACTATTTCCAAATTTCATTAGTTGCCAAAAACTTCTAAAACAGAAACGTAATCGTTATTAATTGAAGCATTTTCTAAATGAATTCAACTTACATACCTTTTTTCGTGAAGCATGTAAGTTTCAATGAAACCAAAATAGATAAGATATAACAAATGCGCAAACAAACTCTGCTTTGGTACCGCCAAAACCGTACAACAGGGCAATTTACGATTGCAAACATGTATCATTTTGTTAAGGACCACTTCTGCTAAAGACTATTTCCACAAAATACTTTTAAATGATTTGAAATACAAAAATTAAAACACATTAAATTATCTTCAAGTAGTCCAGTTACTTTCGCATAATTATATCACGAGAGGGAGATACATGTTCAGGCACACAATTGAAGGGACATAGCTTAATCTACTTGGGGATTATACAGCAATATACAATAGACCCCATCATTTATGCGATATATTGCTACATACATGCTATTTCATTTGCTTTTGATTCACCTAGAAGATACACAAAAATAAATCATTATACATATTTGGTAATGAAATATATACGAAAATTAAAGTAACTTACCTTTGGAATGATGCAAATGATGGATTTTATATTTTTTTATGTCAACATTTTTATAATTTTATTTATTTTTATATTTTTAATTGTCAAAAAAACAAGAAATTGTTATTGTTTTTCGTATTAGTTTAGAATGAATTTACAAGCAATGAAATAGTTTATGAAAATCAAAAAAAATTTTTTTATAAAATTTTATTTAAAGTTAAATAATGATTTATTTAAAAAATTCTAGTCATAATTCTTTCTGTGTATGTATACATTTATAGACAAGCATTAATATTTGATATTGATGTAGGCCGTAAATGGGTAAAAGAGTTTTACTTTTATCCTGGTATAAATTTAAAGTTTACTTTCTTCTGTTTCATTTACAATATTCAAAATTATTTATTACATCAAAATATTTTTACATTATTTATTCCTTAAAACTTCTTTAACTTAATGTAGATTTAATTCAGTTTCTTTTTAATGTTTTAACAAAATATCAATTCGAAATAAAATATCTAAGGCAATTAATAAGTAATAATGAAATAAATACTATTTTTAATATAAACATTACTCATTTTAAATAAATTAAAAAATAATAACTTAATACCAGACCAAAGTTTTGTGTAATTTATTACTTTTTTTTGTTGTTTATTGTGCCTCTTAAATTGCCATTTTTTCTTAATGTTTCTGCAAAAGTCTATGTTTTGTGAATATTACTTGTGAATATTACAAACTTAATTAAAAGTTAATGTATTTCATGTGAATTTAAATTAATAACAATAAATTAAAAACAATAATGCAGAAAATATTAGCAGTTGTGATGAAATAGTTACACTCTGCTTCAGTAAAAAATTACTCTAGAAAGATATCATGAAAAAATTAAATTTCTAATTCAGTTAAGAAATTTACTAAATCAAATGTTTTTTTGTTTGAATTGGGACCTATTACTAAAATTGTAAATTCAAACAAATAATTTGTAAAAATTTATTTGACAAAAATGTTTTTTTTTTTTCCAATAAAAATAATTTGGCTTTAATTAAAAAAGTATTGTATTTCAATTTCAAACAAAAGTTTTAACAGAAACAGATAGAAATGTTTATTGAGGGAGGAAGAATATTTTTCATTTCATTCATGATATTTAAAATTCTTTTATACTTTTTTATTTAAATTTTTATTTTATATGTGTAAAAAAAAAATTCAACAAATATTCATACAAATATAACTTTTTATATCTCTACAGTAGTTATAGGAATTCAAAACGTTTATACTGTATGCAGCTTTTTTTCTGAATTTTTTACATAAAATAGTGTTGCTTACCATAATACATAATCTGTACAAAACGTTAATTTGTGAAGGGCACTGAAAGTTTTATACAAAAACGAATGAAATTCAAAAAACGTGAATATATCTCACGTTTATGTTGTCAGCAGTATTGGAAATAAAATCTAGATCAAACAAAACATTAATAGATACAATTAAATATATTTATGAAAGCTAAAATTTTTTTTGAACAGACGTTTGTTTGAAACTTTTTTAGCTAAATTTTTTTGAAGGTACACAAACCTTCAAAATTTTGAACTGCTCGAAAAAGAAAATATTTTTTAGCAAGATTATTTTAAAAATTTTTATGTTTTTATTTATTTATTTATTTTTTTGTCTTTTTGGCGAATTAAAGAATCAAGCTTATCAATCGTATACATTTGTTTATGTTTTGATCAAATATCGAAAGCAAATTTTTTAACGAAATTTCAAGAAATAAAATTATAAAAATCGTTATTATTATTCTATAAAAAAAATACAACTATGTACATATGTGCAAAAGAATACTAAATGTGGTATTAAATAAACCGTGATATCTTAACACAAGTGATTGGTATCGTTGAAAAGATAATTTTATCTATATTTTAAACATGTTTTAATATTATAACACACCAAACAAAATTAATGAAAAAATATTGAAAATATACATAGATTTTTTTTCTCTTTCTTTTTCTTTGGTGCTTATGAAATTTAAAAAAATTATTTTATTATTCAATAATTTAAAAAAGGTATAAATACGTACCATACGTACGTAAATTATAAATGTTGCTACGTCGCAGATGGTCCATCCATTGAATCCAATTTTCGATGACTCGTTTGAGCATTTTGACTGGTAACTGGCAAATGACATGCGTGATGTTTACCTCCAAGGCCTGAATCGAAGTGGGTTTGTCCGCATAAACTTTAGACATAAGTTGAGTGAAGTGCACGGAAGACATTCCTCACAGAACGTGAATTTTCGTAATAAAGTTGAACGATTTGTAAACGTTGTTCAGGCGTAAGTCTTTCCATTATGAAATGCCAAACAATACTAAACAAAAAAATACTAAACAAAATAATATGACAGCATGACACGACTCACATGTGATCTGTCAAAAAAAGGCTATCTACTTAAATCACCCATTACTATAAGGAAGTTTATTCAACATATTACGAAATTATAAATTTGAGAAAATATATTTTTTCCATGAATACCACTGTGTTGCCACCATTTCCGATACCCTTAAAATTGTATAATCTCATAAATAAAAGCTAGTTGTGGGAAATTTAAAACAGATATAAAAATTATTATGTGATTTATGCACTTTAAGTGAATTTGGGGAAGTGTCACAAACAATCATTATTATATCACGAATTTTTAATAAATACATAAACACACCAAAACAAAAAACTGATTGCTTACTGACAGACTACACAAAAATGTGTATCCAATAGTTATTGAGAAAAAAAATGTAGTGAGCAAACACTCAATAGTTGTGGAAAACACAAAATAGTCTAAAACAAACAGTGGAAAATATAACATTTCTAAAAACAAGCATTTAACAGTTGTAGAAAACAAAATATAAATAAAATATTCAACACTTCATGGTTGTAAAAATAACTAAATTTTTGCATGTTTACAAAGTTTTGTTTCTGGTAAAATTATTCTCTAAATATAATATTTTTGTAATTTTGATGAGGGTAATCATTTAATTATTAAACCCAAAGAGAAACGTTTTTATCATGAACACAGTATTATTAAGGCCATAAAACATGACATTATATTATTGTGGTGACCATGGCGCAATCATGATTTTTTTTTGCATAATAACGAAGAAAAAAAAGCATTTCTTTGAAGTTTTAGATTAATTATGATTTTTTTAAACAAAAAAAATTATATTTTTAAAACAAATTGTTCACAATATACATATGAACCTCATAAATTTCCTATGTAACGTTTTATCTCGAAAACTAGAGTCAATTCACAAAAGTTATAGTTTATATTCAAAGTTTCTTCACTTGTTTAATCTTATTCCTTTTGAAACTTATTTAGTTTTTATATTTATTTATAAATGACAAGTTTCTTCAATATTTTAATTGTAAAATACTAAAGTAATAGTTAAAAAATATAAGACGAATATGTTATTAAAAAATATCTATTATATTTATATACACACCTTTAAGGAATGCTTATTTTCATTCTAACCATAAAATTTTAATCCACTACTGCAAACTGAAAGCACATGCGTTATCTTTCTCTGAAAACAAGTATGAAGCACTTTTCAAAAGTTGAACCAAATTTGAAGTGTGGGTTATCAATAAAAGTCATTGTCCCTTCAATATGTCAAATAAAGAAAAATGTCATAAGTGTGCAACATTCTTATATGCTAGTGTCAAATTTAAACAGTGTGAAATGAGAAGAAAAAATAACAAAGAGAAACAGAAAAAGCAAGACACTTGACAATTATTTTTGTGAGCAAATAAACAGCAACAATCAAATGTATGATGACTATTCTGAAAACAAACTTATGTATTCGTACCTACTAGTTACACATATACATACATATACATATGTATTTAACAAGGATGAGAACCCAGCAAACTTAAACACAAATATTTAGAATTACTTTCTTCAGTTGATATTTATTAAAATCTCAACTTTACTTTTAATCTTCATCGAAATTAAAGCTATAAATTCAATCTTAATTATTTATAATGATTTTATTTTCTAATTGTTCTTAAAAATCAATAATTTGTGGAAAAAAATCGTTTTCCAATTATTTTTCAATTTTAAATTTAAATTCTGTGTTTATTGGGTTAAATGTATATATGTCGTTATAGCTTGTTTGTATTTGGTTATGCCTGTAAAAGAAAATGCAAGTAAAATAACTCCTTTGAGTTCATGTACATTCATGTGCGAGTATTTTTGTAATGTAATACACATACAATCATCTACTTACAAAAAAAAAAGGAATCGAAAAGAAATTTCAGCCAAAAATACAGTTGAATGTACATTTTGTTCACAAAATAATTTAACACATGCAAATACTTGCATATACCCAGCAAACATTTTAATTATTAAAAATTAAACTTTGACATTTTAAAAGTTTAAAATTAAACTTCAATAGAAAATTCAATAGCAATTAATTCGATCTTCTTATACAGAAAAAAATAAATTTCGTAATCAAATACTAAATTTATAAAATTAAATATATTTTTTTTTTACTAAAATCGGACCTATCACTGAATTTGTAAAACCAAACATTCAAATTCGTAAATGTTTTATAGAAAAAAATACTTTTTTTTTTTTTTTTTTTTTTTTTTGTTATTACAATATTCTTACTATTTAGCAATTTAAATATTTGAAAATTTTTACAAGTTTAAATAAAAATTTTAAACAAAACAATTAAAACAATATTCGGCTTTTAAAATATTTTCAGACAAATTTTATTTTTATACAAATAAAATATTTAATAGAAGTTATTTTTTGAAAGCTATTATTATAAATTAACTAAAATAAAATGTTCAAAATAATTCAATAAAACAGATAAAATAATTTTGTGTTAAAAGTAGAAATTCGTTCTAGAATTTGTGGAAAAGGTAGAAGTTAATGGCAAATAACAATAATAATAATAATAATAATAATATATATGTATTATAATGTAGATGGAAAATAATATTTTTATATATACACAAAGAAAAAGAAGCAATAAGAAATTTTAATCCTTCGGCACTTCTTCGACTTTCTATAAATGAGCAAATTGATTTAAAGGAAGGAAAACAAGACTTTTTTTAAAATTAAAAAGAAGTATAAATTATCCATTGCTTACCATTTATAATTTGGGGAAATTAAATAGAGAAGTTACTGTGCAGCTGCTCATACGACCCACAAGACGACTATATTTTTGTTAGGGGATCCATGATACGATTTCGTCTATTAATACGTAAATAGAGTCATCAATGTTTATATATATAAGGATTAGATGGCCCTATTTAAAGCATATATGCATGACTTACAACTCAGTGATACTGATTCCTACAGTATGTTTTAAGGTTGTGTATGATATAAAAAGGGTTCACGTTAATGACCTATTCGAAAAAAATATATGATTATTTGAGTAATAAATGCAGTCAGCAGACGGACGGTATTATTTAGAGTCATAAAACATAACATTACTTACATGTTTTCTAAATGTTTTATTACTTCCACTTCACAGTTTTTCCACATGTCTAAAAGATCAGAATTGTTAATCATTATACTTCCAAAATTTGCACTAAATTCAATATATCTTACCTATGGATGTCATCAAATGCAAAACTTCATATTTCTTCCGCTTAAAGAATTTTTTTATTTTATTTTTTAATATTTTTAGAAACTGTCGAAATAAAAAATTGTTTTGTTTTTCATATAGTTTTTGAAATTTTTTATAACCCATAAAACAACATATTAAAATCAAATAATTATTTTAATAAAATTTTATTTCAATTCAAAAAATTATTTATTTAAGATAATTGTTTACATAATTTTTTCTGTGTAGGAATCAAATTTTATAATTTATTTTGTATTTTTCTGAAATTGAAAAAAAATCAATAAAAATTATTTTATAACCACCATTCTTTGCTGGGTGATTATTTTTTTGTATACGTACGTACATATTGTACATTTTGTAAATATTTTTGTGTATCATTGTACTCCTTCCTATACATATAAGTATGAAATATCACAATACTGCAGCTTTAGAGAGAACTGTCGAAAATGTCATTTTGTCAAAGAAAATGATACGTAAACCAGCAAGCCTGCTGCCTGCCTTCAGCCATACTTTATACCGTTTACATAAAATAGTATACGTTGTAAATATATGAGCTGTTGTATGTGTGTGGAAAAAAAGAAAAATAAAATAACTGCAATGATAAACTTGAGTAGTCGGTATTTTTCCCATATCTGCCAGAATGTATGTAAGATACTTCTGAAACAGAGATATGGCTCATGGGGGAGAAGAGTTTAAGAGGACTCAAATATACCAGAAAGAGAAATTACCGACTAAAAACTATATGATTTTCTGTTAGTGATGATTCTGAAAAAGCTTCAAACCAAAAATAAATAAATAAATAACTTTTAATATGAAACAGCTTGACAGCACTTCTCTCGAAAATTAATTCTTTTCAAAAATTAGAACTGTTTCGAAAATTGATTTTTTTATATTTTTATATTTTTTCAAAGTTCGTTTTTTTTTTTAGTTTAATACCTTTTTAAATTTGAACTTTTTTGGTATATAATTTGAAAGTTGGTATTTTTTAATTGAAAAATTAAATTTCTTACTTCTAAATTTATAATACTTTTCAAAGGCAGCATTTTTTTATAATTTGTCCTTCTTTATTGAAAGTAACCACTTTTTTTTTAAATTGGTACCAATTATTCATGAAAATAAAATAAATTTTTTTACATATTAATTTACATATTAAGAAAAAATAGGTCTTCTTATTTTTTTATTTTTTTAGCACTTTTTCCAAAATTAAATCTATTTTTAATACTTTTCCTTTCTTTAAAAATTAGTACCTATTTTTTTTTTTAATTGATACGAAATTTTTATTTTTCTAAAATTAGACATTTTTTTAAATAAGTACTTTTAAAAAAATTTTACATTTTTGGCGTTTTTTAAACAGATATTTTTTTCAACATTTGTACTTTTTCTAAAATTAAAAAATAATACTTTTTCGAATATTGGTATTTTTGAAAATTGGTATTTTTTTTAAATGTGTACTTTTACAAAAATTTGTAACTATTTTCTAAATTGATACTTTGTTGAAAATTAGTACTTTTTTGGTACTTTTTATAAATTGTTACTTTTTAGGAAATTGTTAATTTTTATTTATTTGAAAACTGGTACTTTTCAATATAAATACTTTTTTTAAAAATGGAATTTTTTCTAAGATTCAAAATAAGTTTTCTTTTTTTAATTAAGTATTTGGTATATTTTTGAACTGTTTAACACTTTTAATTAAAATTTATTCGAAAAATTGTATGCTAGTTAGTACGTTTGTAATGGAACTTTTTAATTTTTTCAAATTAGTGATTTCTTGGAAAGTTGTTATTTTAAGTTTTTAAAAATTTTTATTTTTTTTAATTTATAAATTTTTAAAATTACTACTTTTTTTAATATTTTTACTTGTTTGAAAATGGGAACTTTTATAATATTAGTACTTTATTTGAAAAAATTCTAAGATTCAAAAATTGTATTTTTAATTTTTTTATTTGGTGCTTTTTTGTAGTTTATACCTTATTGAAAATAAAATAAATAGCAATTACATATTTTTGAAAATTAAAGCATTTTTGAAGATTCGAATTTTTTAAATTGGTACTTTTATGAAAACAGTTATGTTAAGAAAATATTTACTTTTTTAAAAAATTAGTACTTTGAAAACTGCTACTATTTTAAAAATTAATATTTTATCTAAGTTTCAAAAATAGTACTTTTGTGAAAATTTGTATTATTTTCTAAATTAGTCCTTTTTTAAATTTATACTTTTTCTGAAATTAGGCCCTTTTTTAAAAATTAAATAGTACTATAATGTTTTGATAATTGTTACTTTGTTTAAAAACTAATGCTTTTTAAAATTAATGTTAAAAAAACATTAGTACATTAGTTCTTTTCTAAAATTATGTCTCTCATTAAAAACAGTACTTTTTTGAAAATTATTTTCTTAAAAATTGGTACTTTTTTCAGTTGGAAAAAATCGGTACTTTTTTAAAATCTTACTTTTTTGGAAAAATAAATTAGTTTTATTTAATGCACGACACATATTGATAAGCTGAATACGGAGAAAATATTTAAATGTTTTTTTTTTAATTCATGTTCAGTATGCTATTTACCGGTGATTGAAATTTTTAAGTCTAGCACATTTTGGTCAAAAAAGTCGAGTTTTTTTACGAAATAGGTCTCAAAAAATTTGTTATTTTCAGTTTGCTATAGAAAAATATTTTTAAATCTTTTCTCATGAAATTCTTATCTATTTTGGAAACAAAAATATTGAGCTATTTTTCGCATACTATGCTAAAGTGACAGTTAACAGAACAAAAATTTTGCAAAAAAAATTAAATATTTTTTTCATAACAGAATTAATCAGAATTACGAGTTTTTTGATACCCATGTCGAGACAAAACTCAAAAAATTTATTTGAACAAAATGTTCAACATACGTGGCTTTCAACCGCTGGTAGGGAATTAAAGATCAATTAAGGGGTGTTTTTTGTAGTTTTTTGAAAATTGGTATTATTTTTGGATTTTTTTCGTTTTTTTAATTAGTGTTTTTTTTATCTTTTTTGAAAATTTGGGTTGGTCCTTTTTTAATTTTTAATTTTTTAGAGGTTAAAACCTCTTTTTTTAGTACTTTTTTTAAATGGCACCATACTCAAAAACTACATGTTTTACTTTTATTTGGAACATGTTTCAAAATTTTTACTTTTTTATTATTTTTTTTCTTTGTTCTTAACACTTTTGAAAAATTCCTACCCTTAAATTTCAAAAATTTTGCTCTACGTCCATTTTTAAATTCATTTGAGCAGCAGTCGTTATGTTCTATACGTGTTATAGATGAGCATGAAATCTGAGACGATGCGATTTATTGGAAATCTGATCATAATTGTATGTTGTACTTTAACACGCAGAGGCGTCACAAACTATTCTACTAATTCATTAATACATTTTTGCAATAAAATAACAAATACCTACAAAACATTTTCTTAAAAAAAAATCTTTAACCTTAAATAATTGAAACAGTAGCAAAGATTTATTTAAAAAATAATCCCTTTACTACATCCTTATAGCTCCTTATAATTGATTGTATATCAGTTATCGAATCTCATTCCTTTTTTTTATGTTGTATTGTATTGTTGCATAAAAAGGACATAAAGAAATGTGTTCGAGAGTGTTTAAGTATATAAAAAGGCTAGTCTAGGTTACAAGTTATTGTTTGGAAAAAAATGCTTGTATTGACGTATGTATACACATGGCAACATATATAGATATATATATACAACTTACAGATATGTATATGTATTAAACATGTTTATACTCTTGTACTTGTTTTTGTGATATATGACCAAACTTTGACATCTTTTTAAAAAGGCAACATGACGCAGCAGATTATATTGCTCATACTGCTAGCATATTAGTGTGTATAATATGTGTATCATTCTTTTTTCATATGTTTTGTTATAATTTTTTCTTATTCCTACCTCATTTTACAAACATACTAACAAACGTATAAATCTGAATGTTTGTATATGTGTGTGTCATATTGTTACGATTGTTGTTTGGTATTTTATTTACAGCATTGTTTTAATATTTGTTATATGGATTTTTTTGCGCTACTTTTCTTTTCTTTAATTTTTTATTATGGTTTATTTCCGATCAGTTTACTTTGAAAAATTAATTTAATTTTTTATTAAAAGCACAAACATTTACATACATTTATATACATAACAAGTATTTATTACTTCTTTTAGTGAATTTTCTTTTTATATATTTAAATTTTTTGTTGCATTTGCAAAATATAAATTATATTTTATATTGTGTTTAAAAAAATTGTTGATTTGAAAAATAGTTATTTTATTTGTATTTACATATCCAACTATACATAATATGTACACGAGTATATCAAATTTGTTTTATATCCTTCACCATAGGTGTAAAGACAGGCGCGGATCCACGATGGGGAGGGAAGAAAATTTACGCCCCCCCCCCAAATGAATTTTTCAATAAAAATAAATAAATAAATAAAAATGAAGAAAAATTTACAATAGGAAAGGGAAAATTCTTTTGGAAAAAATTTGTTTATCAAAAATAGAAAAAGAAGAAATGGAATTATTTTGAACATTGTGTAAAAAGTACTAAGTTATGTTTAAGAAAGAAATTTCGTCCTTTTTTTAACTTAAGCTAACCTAACATTTCAACATATTTGTCATTTGGAACATGGATAAATTCTGCTTTACAATTTTTATCCTCCATATTAAATATCGCACTTGATCAACAAGAGGATACTAACTCAAAATTTATTAAATTTCACTTTTTGTAAGAAATCAACTAACAACATCAATATCTAGCTACTGAAAAATTTACAACGTATTCTGATTACTCTTTCACCTCTAAAATCATATTTGAAAGCACTTTCGTGATAGTGTAGTGACCACCTTTATATCGACAAAAAGGCATTATTTTGAGTTAATACATATATATATATATTTTCATAAATATTTTTAAACTTAATAAATAGGTTTTAAAACTTGTCACTTACTCAATGAAACATATAAAAGTACAAGTTTTTAAATGATTGTTTTTATTTTTTAAATAACTACATAATATATTTATGAATTTTTATAAAACTTTAAATTCTTTGAGTAGGGAATAATTTTGTAATTTAATTTATTTTTCCAGGCTTTTCAAAAGAATTTCATTAAATTTAAGCTTAAATTTTACGGACGATTAAACTGCATGTTTCGGTAAAAACATTTTGTTACATTAACAAATGTTTTAATATAATACGTAAAAATTTCGACTTCATAAAAGATATTTTTTATTTTATAAATCCGAATCTAAAAAATATTTTAACATGAAATATACAAGAATTTAAGTAACAACACAGAAAAAAATTCATAAATATTAAAAATTGCTTAATAAATAACATGACTTTTTTCCCCAACTTTATATATTAAATTATGTATAATCAAAGTTTTGGAATTTTATTTTTGAAGCCAAATAAATAAAGTTACACATTAAATTATTAACGATAAATTTCTAAAATTTGTATTTTTTCAAGAAAAATCTTTAAGAAAAGTTATTAAAAATATGAATAATTTTGTAATTTAAAATCATTAAAAATTTAGCATTTTCCTCAAGATAATTTCAACAATTTTCTTACAGAGCCATGACAAAACTAAGCCTTTTAGTATAATTTTCCCGAAATTGTATTATTGCATCCATTCGAAAGCTTTATTGAAAGCACATTTTAAATACTAATTCTTTTTCAAATAATTGCATTAGTTTTTGTTATTAAAAGGATTAATATGTAATTTTATATGGCTTTAATACCAAAAGTAATTTATTTTTCTTTTGCTCGTCACTTTTTAAAAATGAACCTTATAATGAGAGATATATGAATTGAAAGTTCTAATGAAATATTCCCTGCTTAATGCTTCAAATATTTATGCGAAAATAATTGAGTTTCGAACTATATTTGTATTATTTTTTTCGACTTACATGAAACTACTTTGGTACAAAATAGGAGGTCATAAAACAAAAAGCGAAAAATTCTTTGAAGGGTTTCTTATACTCCACACTGGTCAAAAATTCATTTTCGTTTTTTTTTTTTGCAGAAATTGCCAAATAATAATTTAAGAAATGGTAAAAATTATATGTTTCTTTTATAAATGATAACAGACAAAGAAATCAAGAACATATATAAAAAATATAAAATTACAGCGTTGAGAGTCTGATAAGGTATAAAAAAATTGGTAATTGAATATTATTTTTAACATTTTTATTAAAATAGAGCTAGAGTTATGAAAGCTGTATATCACAGTACTAGAAATATCTACAGCAATATTGTATAATGTAAATTGTAGCCTAGGAGATTTATTTTAAGCACATTGTTTTAAATTTTATATAAGTCGTGTATTTGTCTTTATTTTTGACTTTTGTGGTCATAAGGGTTGTTTATCTAGACAACCTATGACTTTAAAGGACGAAAAGTTATGTTTGGGCATGAACTTGCGCGAATGTAAAAACGTGAAAGTGTTCGCCAAAGTAACTATTTTATGTAACAATTTAGTTGGCGCCAGAATTTTTCGGCAAACTCTTGCAATCGTCAATTTTCCTACATTTAAATGTTGCTAAACTTGAACAAAAATTTCTTGGTTTTCACAAACAAGTAGGAGAAAATATTATCTCCTACCCTATTGGGTAATTTCACTAATTAATAGAAATATAAAAACTTACAAAATAATTAAAATAAAACTAAAAGCAAACAAGTAAATATCATCCCAGCAAAAACTTTGGTTGCCATGTAATGAGTTAAGAAGCTAATATAATGGCTCTTCACTTCTTACATATTAACTGAATAATTTTAACATGTTGATGACATTATAGGCAACTAATTACCTCATATTAATACATTTATAATATTTATTTATTCATTTTATAATAAAAAGCCTATAGGACCAAAGAAACTTATTACATAGTAAGGATCATATTAATATATAAATCTACAATATAAAAGAATATCAAAAGCAAATCAATATAAAAATAATAATTCCTATTAACTCCCCAGCCGCAACATTATAACAGTAAAATTAAATAATAACCGACAAATACTCTAATAATTTTTGATGAAAAAAATTCAACGATAACGAAAAAATACGTAAATTAATTGGCAATTAATTAAAACTTCGAGCAACACGAACTAAAAATGATTTTACAAAAACATGATTTGAAATTCTAGGAATAATTAACTGTGGATTGTTTAACATCTCTCAGTAATTTTATTTATTGAATCTTCACAAAATTTAAGTGAACTAACAATAATTAATCAAATCTTAAATCTAAATCTTAATAATTATTTAGTCCAACCAACGTCTGACTAAAAGCGATTTTAATGAATATGGTTTAACTTCGGCTCAGTTCTGCGGTGTTTCTTCTTCTCAGTCGGATGTGGGTTAGGATGTATTTCCAAACTTTTCAAGTATGCTCCTGCATATTCTTTTATAACATCTTTTACCAAAGGAACGTTTAGATCCTTATGTATGTTAGTATTTCTTGCATATCAAGGGGCTGCGGTGATAGTTCGCAATATTTTGTTTTGGCGTCTTTGTATTTTTTAAATATTTTAGGCTGAGGCCGTACCCCATAACTGGATTCCAAAACTCCATATTGGCTTTAAAACTGAGTTATAGAGGAGTAGTTTGCAATCTAGACTGAGCACAGAATTTCTGCCAATTAGCCAATTTATTTGGAGTGCTTTCAATTTCATTCGGGTCAACTTTGCATCAATATGGAATTTCCAAATAAGGCATGGGTCGAGATGTATTCCTAGGAATATAATCTCTGATTGCTGGTGTATTACTTGGTTATTTATAAGGATAGGTGGGCATGATTCCCTACGCAAGGTAAATTATATGTGTGCATTTTTGTTCATTTATTTTTATTTTCCATTTTTTTTTAGCCATCTCTCAATATCAAATATATGGTTCTGCAAAATTCGAGGTGCTTCTTGTGGGCATTCATCTGCAAATGTTGTAGTATGGGGTTGACTAGTAGTTGGCATATCGGTGGTGTATATCAGGTGTAACACAGGGCCCAGTACACTACCTTGGGGCACACCTGCTTTAATAGGCTGAGGGGTACTAAAAAATTCACCTTCTTTAAGAATAAATTTCCGACCAGTTATATAGCTTTTTAATAATTTATGTATATTTATGGGTAAATTTTGTTCTATTTTATATAACAAGCCGTCATGCCGCACTTTGTCAAAGTCTTGCGATACGTCAATGAAGAGAACGGAACAATATTTCTTTTCTTCAAACGTTTTGTTTATAACATTTACAAGACTGTGTGTTTGTTGGATAATACTGTGTTTTCTTCTAAATCCGAATTGTTGATTGGGTATACATTGGCTTATTAGTGGGTATAGCTTGTTCATTAGGAGCTTCTCAAATAGCTTAGACATATTAGATAATAGACTTATGGGTCTATACGATTCTTTTTGTGTGAACTTTTCCTGGCTTAGGTATCATGGTAATCAGTGACACCTTCCATTCTAGTGGATAACTATTTAACATAGCCCGAAATATAATGACGCAAAGTTATATTATAAACAAATCGAACTATCATGTTGACAGTACGTTTAAGTTTAAACTGTTGATGTTCCAAAAAAACCTCAAGACCATGCATCATAAGAGACATTAATAACGCATATGCTAACTTTTTTCTAGATGTGAAAAGGAAAAGGGGCCATAAATATTAGCATGTAAGCCATCTAAATGTGAACTGAAAGCAAGTCTGTCATAAATTAAAATACCTAATATTTTATTAATATTAAGTCGATCAACAAATTTAATCGGAATTCCATTAAGCTTGATTTCAAAATTAAAAATGAGGTGTTTTAACGTACGAAAACTTAAAGCCTTCATCGTCTTAGAGACATTCAATTGAAATGAATTTGACAGAATCTATTCCACATCAGGAAAATCACTTCTACATCTAAACAATAGGAAAATATCATCAGCGTAAATGTAACTGCTGCATAATGAAGTGTTGACAAAATCTCCAAGGCTGTTTAAATAATAAACAGCAGTGGGCCCAGCACAGATCCCTAAGGAACTCAAGAGTTCAGAAACCTGACATTCGATAATATATTTTAGAAAGTCATTACTTGGATTTCATTATAAGGACTAATTAATTCCAAGATATTCAATAACTCATTGATTTATAAGTATTAAAGAAGTCTTTATTAGTGAAGATAATAGAAACTAGTTACATTTTAGATCACAAATAACTAATAAAATGTTAAAACATAAAAAACGGGTTTTTATTGTTGCTTTTGTTTTATGTTATTTTAAAGGTAAAAAAATTTTATAAATTTTAATTACAGATTTCAAAAAGAATAGATTTTTTGCCGTAGCAATCAATATTTTTAAGTTGCAATTGTGAATATACTCGTATTTACAAGCAAAAGCAAATTATGCCTTTTTCATATATTTATTCCTTCTTTAAATATATGAATTGGTAAACTCAATTAGAAAATCAATAAAAAGTAGCATTTTCAAAAATCTGATCATAAATTATTAATTACATAAAGAATTATAAATATGCAGTTACCATACTACTTCTATGTAACGTTGTCATTGAAAAGTAACTACATCCAACATTTAAAAAATATATCCACTTTAGTAAAATTATGTATTACAGAGATTTTTAGCTAAAACAACTAAAAATTGTTTTAATAAATATTATCGTTAATTTTAGATAAAATGACTTTGATACAATCTCAAAAAGGCTCTAACAATGTGTTTTGAATTTATTCCATAAAAAGTGGATTTTTGACCAGTGTACACTCATCAAATGCAATCAATTGCCCTACGCGATGATCCTCTCTTTGTCGCATAGTGTAATCCGCATTAAAATATGAAAATTTATTAAAATCTGCAAATATAATTATGATGAATAATATTTAATAATTTTTGAATACACTTTTGTACAACTATTGTGTGTACTAATGATGTATGGTACACTAATACTTATAAATAAAATAAAATCTTAGTTATGTATGTATTTTTTTTTTTTTTTTTTTTTTTTTTTTTTTGAACTGCCTCCCATTCTTTGTTTTCTTTGCTATTAGATTTCAAATAACCAAGAGAATGGAGAAGATACCAATTACGCAAATAATTTTGTTTGGTTTATTTTTAGTGTTTTTTTTTTATTTTTAGTTTTACATTTAGAATTTAGTTTGTAAACTTTTGTACTGTGCGGTTGTAAATTCGGTTTTATCTACGTTTACAGTTACTTAAGTGTAAATTAGAATGTATGTAAAAGAGGTGTGTTAAAAATGTAAACGTGCAAATTAAATAATTAAAAGTTTTGGATTGTATTCCTGTTTTTCTAAGAATTTTTATTTACTGATAAATTATGATAAAATTATTCAATTATATTTATTTGAATCATCGTTGAATGCTGCAAAAGGAAAGATTTTATTAACTAAATATCATCTTTTTCATAATAAAACAATTACGAAAGGTATATCCGGTCAAGCCCGACCATATGATTTCCTACACCATTTTGTATGTGCTTCAAAATTCGGGGATGGTTCTAATATGTAACCTGTACGTAATGGATACTTGCATTAAATGTAATGCATATTTATTAAACATACATATGTAATATAATATTTTAATTTATATAAGATTTATTTACTTTATGCTGATTTCTGGACGTGGGCCTTATATACGAGCTATGGTCAGTTATGGACCGAGTCTCATAAAATTTGACAATGTGGTTTCTACTTGTATATAACTTACTTTTATCAAATATTAATTTGATACTAACATTTATATGACATATACACATGGTAAAGTGATTTTCAAAAGAGGGGTTTATATGGGAGCTATGGTCAATTGTGGACCCATCTTCAGAAAATTTGGTATAAAGATTGATACTTGTACAGAGCCTTTCTTTACTTTATTATTTTTATTTTTAACAAATTTTTGAGTGTTTAAACCCCATCCCGGGAGGACATTTGCATGAAATAATGGACCGATCACAATCAATTTCAATAGGCTTCGTGCTAGCATCATAAAAGTCCCATGTGCCAAATTTCATTGAATTATCTTTAAAATTGTGACCCGTACTTTGTGCACAAGCCAGCCGTCCAGCCAGATGGGCGGACGGATCGTTCGATGGTATACTTTAACAAACATTAGCAAAACCGTATACCCCAATCACCTATGGTTAGTGTAGGATATAAATATTAAAGGCCTTAAACATTCATAATAAAAATTTCAAATTTATAAACTTTTTATCAATCAAATTTGTATGGAAATTTATTCTATTAAGCACATCTTACTTAATTTTTTGCATCCAAACGTGATTTAAACTTGGATTTTATCAACTGCAGGGCAGAAAAATTAGTACACTTTATAATATTTTAACCAAAATTATTCAGCCAACATAAATTCAAAGTCAGCCTTGGCACACGTTCTATTGCTTGTTCTTAAAAATTATGAGGTATGTCAGCAATTGTAATGTTAAATGGATAAATAGTATCGGGAAAATTGATCTTGAAGTGATTCTAGGTATATTATTATACTTTTTATACGTATGTTTTTTGAACATCGGATGAATCCAAAATATCATTCAGCAGTGGAAATGACAAATATTTTGGTAGAAGTGATTGAAGACATATTTTTCATAAAAAAAATTCCCATAAAAGTACTTATTGAATCAAATTTTGTTAATGTATTTACTTGCCAACATTGCAATTTCATGCTAAGTTTGCTTACTACCTCGAAAAATTTAGGGATATAAGCAAAGTTGTATATAAAAATTGTTCTTTATAATTGTTTTATAAAGATCTTCATTTTTATATAAAAGGAAAATATCTATTTCTGTCTTTAATATAACTTAACTCATTATATGGATTTAATGAATCTGTTAATATAATTATTTTTAAATAAGCTTCATTAACCATAGAAACTGTTTATAAACATAATTTAAAAAAAAAATTATAAAAGCGAAAAATCACCCAAAAATTTCGAAATTATTAATCAAAAAACTTCAAAACATCTGGTCATTTTTTATATGAAATGTAACCCAAATATTTACACGAATTTTGTGGTCGATTTTTCATTGGGTAATTTTGTTAACAGCGGTTCTTTGTTTTATTTATAAATTTATTTCAATATGTCTTTAAAAAATATCAGCAACTAATGAGAACAAAAAAAAATGTTAAAAAATATTAGCTTTCTTCTGCCCTTATTTTTTAGGGCATTTAGCCTTTTCTGACCTTTTTAAAGTACAATTTAGCCTCTTTTTTCTCACCTCCTGGCAACACTGATCCCCAACGATATCAAAACAAGGCTCAGTTAAAAATTCACCAATTGTGTGTGATTTCTTAGATTTTGTTATTAGCATTGATATATTGTACGAAACTTCAATAAATTTTCCCCATCCAAAGGAAGGGCACCTGTAGAATCCAACTTTGGCATAATTATATATGCCGAAAAATAAAAAATAAAGTACCATGTACAATAATTCCATACACATTTTCGGTCTCCCTCGCGGATCCCCAGGAACGTTGTTAAAAAAAAAAAAAAAAAAAAAAAAAAAAAACTTTGGTGTTGAATATAATGATAAGGAGGCATTTATAATTTAACTGAGGCGAATGAGTAACATGATTATTAATAATGCGTATACGCTTAGGTGGCTTATAATATGAAATACATATGGATGTATATGAATGTCTTAGCATTTTCGGGAGTAATTTAATACATTATGCTTGTTAATAATAATAAAAAATTATTATTCATTTCTTCGAACTCTATAAAAATCAAAAAAATTTTGATTCTTAAAATTCTTAATCAAATACAATACTCTTATTATAAACAAAGTGTATTTGTAAAGGCTATATATTAGAAACAATGAATTGAATCTTTAAAAATTAATAAAATCATTCGTATTTCAAATAGTTAATAAAATTATAAAAACATTTTAAATTTCATACACTTAAGACTTTCTTAAAATTATCATAAAAAGCATCGTACAACCTTAAAAATATTTTAAATTAAAATAAAAATATTCCTAATGGAATAATAAACACGAGTGTAATAAAATTTGGAATAAAGTTACAAATTACTCAAAAAAAAACACATAAATTGAGACATCAGCATAAATTTATATTTTCAAATAAGAATAACAAAAAAACTTTCTTTTTCATTGTTACTTTTTAATTTACTGTTGTTTTTAAAAGAAAATTCAGACATCAATAAAAAAGCAACAAGAATATTTTTTTACACACATACACACATGTGACCTTTTTAACACTTTGTCGGTGAAAATAAAAAAAAAACGTAAAGGCGACGAAAGAAAAACTTTAGACGCATCAACAAGAAATAAAAACTACAAGTATATTATCACTCACAAACACACTTACATATAAGTTATATATAGACACAGTCAAAAATATATGAGGGTAGTTCAAAAATGTTTTATTAAATTTTGTGAAATGAATTTGGCAAATCTACTATAAAATTTAGGAAATACTATTCTGATATCTACTTTCTGACCGTTTAAAACTTTTACTCAGAAACATTGTCCGTCTACAACCGTATGTTTATCCGGCTATATGTACAGTGATTGTTAATTTGTGTGCGTATATGCTCGACTTATACATATATTTGCTATATCATATTGTTGTTGCTTAAATATGAGACTTACATGTGTAATATACCGCAACAACGTAAAAGAAAAAAATAATAAAGAAAACGGCAAAACAAAAAAACATGAGTGTAAAAATAAAAAAAAATAAAAATATTTATAAACTTTTAACAAAGAAATTCTCAAAGGCATACATATGTTACGATTTTATTCTTTTTCATAATATCTTTTGTTGTTAATATTTTTGTTTTTGTTTAAAACCTGAGACTTAAACGTGCAGCAAAAGTCAAAGTAAATATTCTTAAATACACATATTCATAACATCGCTCATTCTCTTATGCAAAAAAAACACATAGGCACACACAAGTTCTTGTAAAAAATCACAAGTAATATTGAATGTGTAGAAAGAGAGAGTATTTTACTTCATAATTCATTCTTAAGCCTATAATGACAGCTTTTGTTTTATGAACAAAAGGTACAAAAACAACAGTAGCGGCATATAACAATGTTTAACAATGTGTTGAAATATGTGTGTGAAAAGTTATGTATACATGATTGTTTTTTTTTTTCAACATATTGTTGTGTGTGTGTGAAAGAGAAGTTTTAGTAAAAGTATTTGATTATGTTTATTTGAATCACCGTTGAGTGTGTTAAAGAAAATATTTTATAGACTAGGAATTGTTTTCACCTTTTTTTATAACAACTTATAACATTTATGTAATTTAACTGAGACGTATGAGTAATATGGTAAAAAATTAAATCCTTAATAATACTTATACGCTTAGGTGGGTTAAGTTGATATTGGGTTTGAATGAATAAAGTGGGAATGAGAGTAACATATCTACTTTCCTATGGTTTGCATAAACAAATAAAGGCTAAACCAGTGAAGAAAACAATCATCGTATCGTAATCAGCTGTTTCAACCTGCTTTATACACATGTGTGTAAATAGCTATTGACACAAAAATTCAATGTAGCGTATCGAAGAAATTTATAGAAAATAAATTTTTACGTAGCTGCGTGACTTTTCAACAACCATGTAATTTATTTTCTTTAAAAAATAACCAAATATCAGAGTTATTCAAAAACATATTATACTTTCTGCGTTGTGTCGCAAAAAAATTTAAGATTTATTGAAATTGTGCCGAAAGAAATTAAGAATTATTTATTTATTTATGTATTTATTTATCTATTTACTTATTTATGTATTAGTTATTTATAAAACGTTTAAATTAAATTTTTAAGAAACAATTTTACTACTTTGTACACTATGGTGCAAAAGTGAACACCTTTTCGTGAAAAATTATATTTTAGTCATTATATTCTTAATAACGAATCGAAAATAAGAACCAAAGAATGGATTATACTTCATAGGATTTAATTTAAAATATTTAAGTAATAAACTTTGATATATTTGTTTGGCTGATATGAAAAATAACAAAAACTTTAAAATGTTAAAATATTCACTTTTGTACCATTTTTTTTAAGTTTCCTTTTTTATATTTTTGCCTGAATATAAAAATGGATTTCAGTATTACTAGGCTATGAAAACTAAAAAACTAAGGGATGGTTTTGTAATGGTTTAATGAAGTTCCCTATACTTAAGTGTTGGTCCGATGAAAGTAATTATTATAATGATAATGCAAGAAAAATCCAAAAAATTTCATCCTATATATTAAGTGGGCGGTAAAATTGATGGACCACACCCATTTTTTATTTCCGAGTTTACATTGGTCCTTGAACTATTTATAAAAAATTTCTTTGATGCTTCATTTTTTAAAGGCGGTAAAGTGTGCGGATTACGCCCATTTTTTAATTTTTAGCTTTATATTGATCATCCAACTATCTGTACAAAATTTCGTTGTCACACATACTTTTTTAAGCGATATCATCACATTAGTATGAGCAGAAGTTACAACAGACACCTTATGTCACTAGTATTTGGCTCATAACTTTTTCGTTTATTAGCCGATTTTGTCCATTTTCAATACCAAACAAATCTTATATAAGATAAATATTTGAGCCAAATTTCGCCCCATGGTAGTCCCGAACCATAACCTGCTTCCAACAAACAGATGGACAGACGAACGGACATAGATAGATCGACTCAGAATCATACCGTGAAGCAGAATATATATAATTTATGGAATCTTTAATGATATTTTCGACATATTATACACGGAATGACAAATCCAATATAGCCCCCATCTTTTTGATTATAGATATAAAAAAGTAAATTTCAGGCTTATAACTCCATGATAACGTATATTAAAATAGACTGAGAAGTTCCTTACCGTGGAATAAATGTCAGCTGAGTTATTTAATCAAACTTATACTCAAAAATTTATGATTTTCTAAAGAAGAAAATAAGGTCAAATATTCGTTAAAAATGGATTCCAATTATGTATTCAGTAAATCAAAAGTTTTATATTTTATTTATAGTATTCTTTAAGTATATACGAATTTATTGTTTATTTGATTAAGTTTAATAAAATGAAAAAATATGTTTCTAATAATTCATACAATCGTAATGCAAATTTAACTATTTTCATCTGCAATATCTTTAAAATTTAAACCCCCGCAATTAGATGGTTTTATAAGTTTTTAAACTCAAATACTAATGCTTTTACATTCAAAAAAAACATTTATTAACCCAAGCTTTTAAGTAAAATATCCCTGAAAAAATATCAAGCCATACAACTACTTTAGACTAGAGGTTAAATAAAATCTTATTAACTTTTAATCTTGTACAAAATCTGCATGCTTAACTTGTTAAATGCTCATTCGTTTGCCAGTATTACTCTTTTTGCAACACTTTTGCTTTTTTCGATTTTGTGTTTTTTTTTTTTATGAAAAAGAAAAATTAAATCAACATTTTATCTAAAACATACAATTAATTTTTAACCTCTATTAACTTTTTTCTTTTGACTAATTTTGAAAGTAAACTGATTCTTTTCTTCTACAATTTTTTTAAGTTCTTTTTTATTATACTCCTTACTACTTAATAATCCCTCCTATAAACATTGTGAGCTAGTTAAATGTGGTGGATTTTTCTTGTTTTTTTTTTTCATATTATAGTCATAGTTATATTACTGCTGCTGTACCCTACTTGAACCCTTTTTAAGCTGTAATCATTATGGGTTCCTTTTAATTTTTTCTCTTGCTCTGTCTTTTTTTATGGCAAATTATATATTCATAGTCTTTTAGTCTTAGAGTTTAGTTTTCTGTTTTTTTTTTTTTCTTGTTTGCATTTTAGTAAAGATTTTTTTGTGTTTATTCTTAAGTAATATAGCTGAACAAATTGTTGTGTAGTCAGTCAGTCTTCCTTAGTGCGTGAATGGAACAAAAAATCTCATCTTCATCTTTATGGGTAAGAAAAACAAAATCAACATGAAATTGAAGATGTTTAGTGTAAAAATAAAAAAACTGGAAACTAACGAAAAAATATCACACTATATGAATAGTATAAATAGCAGAGAAATGAAAGAATTAAATCTGTAATTTAACATAAATTTATATAAAACAGTACAAGGCTACAATTTTTTTTTAGCAATGCATTTCTTAATCAATTTAGTTATATATAATTATAGAATTCTGAGACTATAAATTACTTTTTTTAATTGATTTTAGTTTTAATGATAAAGTGATATATTGAAAAATAATGAAGTTGCAACACATAGAGCAGCATATCTCGAAAAATATTTCTCTAATTTAGATTAATAAAATGACAAAATATTCGAAATTACATTATTGGGCATATTCTATAAATTGAAATGAAGTGGATTTAAAATCGAAAAAATTTTATAAACCACTATGTAAGGAAAGTTCATAAAAATATTCCTTTTTATATACTTCATTCTTCGAGTATTAGTTATTTCTACAAAAGCAACTCTTAAAACTAGGAAAAACTACGGTCATTTTGTAAAGAATTGATCTAAAGATCTCGTTTGATTTCAATTTCAATTCATATCGATTTCTAGAATATGCCCGTATCTGCAATTTATGCTTACATTATTTTTTAATCAGCTTAATAGGTTTAGAGATATCAAAAATAATCTGTGGAAAAAACTAAATTTTTTGCTAAATTTTACAAAAAAATTTTTTTTTTTCAAAAAATCTATAAAAATGTAAAACTATCAAAAATGCTATTTACTATATGCTACAAAAAAATGATTTACAAAAATAATCAATTTCCATAATGTTGATAGTGTATAAAGTCGAAATTAATAAATATATTTTAATGAAATATATCTCGTTTTAACATATAGAGCATAAAATAGAAAAAATAGATTTTTTTTTTTGATAATTTTCTATTTTCTACAGTTTTTTAACAAGCTAAATATTTTATTCTTTATTAAAACTTTAATTTTTTCACACAATTTTTTTAATATCTCTGAAACTATTGAGCAGTTTGAAAAGTGATATAAATATGAATTGAAGATAATGTGGTTATTAATTTTTTAGTATATTTAGTATTTAGTTCTCGAGATATATCGAAATAAGTGATGCAACTGCATTAATTTTCTATATTACGAAAATTTTAAAAACTAGTCAATTCAAAAAAATTAATTTATAGACTTAGAATGCCAATAATCACGTGTATTTAAATTGACTGATAAATCTGCTGCCACAGAATCAGCATTGTCCTGTGTTATTAAAAAATAAATCATTTACACCAAAAATAGTTTTTTCGTTTTTATAAAAAAAAAAACGATTTTTTACAAAGAAAAAATTATTTTCATCAAATTTTAAAAAATTTTCCCATAAGAAAATAAAGGAATTTTCATTTAAAATCTAGAATCTAGGATAATTTTTTGTTTTTTATAAGAAACCAAAATTCTCACCAAAAAAAAAAAGATTTTTCACAAAGAAAAAATTACTTTGTAAGAAAACAAAGGAATTTTCATCTAATGTCGAGGATTTCGTAAAACAAAAATACAAAAATAAAAGAAATAATACCAAAAAAAAACAAATTTCACAAAAAAATCAATTTTGAAAAAATACGATATTGCAGCAGAACCAAAAAAACGAATTTTTATTAAAAAACGAAATTTTATCATAAAATTTCCCGAAACATATATTGGCAAAAAATTAAGTTTTAGTGAAAAAAAAATATTCCTGGGAAAATAATAAAAATCTGTGATCACTTAAGTTCTTCATAAAATATTGATTTTTTATAAGAAAAATTTAAATCGAGAGTATTCCTTAAATAAGCCTCCAATTGAGAAAATAAGAAAAAAAATCTATAATAATTAAAATTCTTTACCAAAAATTTATTTTTTTATGAAAAACCAGTTTCTTAAATATTTATATTTTTTATATGAAAAATTAAAAACAAGCTGCAATTTCTCAAATATGCCTTCAATTGAAAATATAATGAAAATTAATTTTTTTTATAAGAAAATAAAATATTATAGTAAAAAAATTAATAAAAAAAATAAGACTTCAAATTTTCTCAGAAATTTTGCAAAAAAAAATTTAGCATAAAATAAAGTTTTTGCAAAAAAAAAAATCTGTGATCACCTTTATTTTTCACTATAATTTGATTTTTCACTAAAAATCATATAAAACTAAAAAAACTAAATAAAATACATTTTAGCAACGGAAACTGAATATTCATAACAAAAACAAAACTTAAATAAAAAATTTACAAAAAAATTTGACAGAGAAAGTAATTTTTTGAAAAAATCAAGTTAAAAAAAAAACAAAATTTTATAATGAATAAAATTTGCCATAATTAATTTCACCTAAAAACCATTTTTTCAGTAAAAAAACGGAAATAAAAAAATCAACAAAAAGCCTAGCTTTCAAAACATAATGGCAATTTTAACAAAATATTATTTCAGAAATTATAAAAATAATATAACATTCTCTTACACCTCTGTTTAAACAAAATGCACAAATATAAAAAAAAACTAAAGGAAAAATCTCACATTACCAAGGAGCCAACATCTTTTGTAAATAAAACTAAAAAAGCAAACACACACACTCTGAAAAAAGAATTGCAGAAAAAATAATTAAAAACGCAACCTTGATGAAAAGAAAATGAAATGCTTACGAAGCATTAAGAAATTACAAAAGACCCTTGTTATGAAAAATAAATATTAGAAAAGAAAAACAACACAAAGATCAAGCAAAAAAAATATCAAAAAAAACAACAGCAATTCGACGGACAAATATTTAAAAAAAATGAAGATGACTACGATGACGATGATGCTGACGATGACTACAACGACAATGATGATGTTTAAAAAATGCTAAGAATTTTGAAAAGAAAAACATGATTTTTTTATGGAGATGAATAAATGAGTTGAGTTTTAACCTAACAACAACTACAAAAACCAAAATAAAACGTCAGTTAAGTTTTTTTTGAGTTTTCTCTTTTATGCTCATTCATTTGTCTATTCGCGTAAAAATATTAAGAAAAGAATATTTTCAAAATATTTGGCTTGACACAAAAAAATACTTGATGGGAAAATATTCTTAAAAAAAATTATGTGAATTAAAAAAATGATGGTCGATAAAGTTGATAGGAATGCTACTTTTCAAATAGTAACTAATTTTATATTTTGAACCATATCTAAGCATATTTCTCCATTGGAAACTTGGAATTGCGTTTTGTTTTTAAAATAAAAAACTTTTATTTGACAATATTTTTTATCTGTCACTCATATAGGGTACTCTAATGTAGGTACTTAATTACAAAGTATAATATGCCAAAAGTCCTTAAATTCATTCGTTTTCTTGTACCTTTTTAATACAACTATTAATTCACTCACACATACATATAAATGCAAAATACCACCAAAAACTATAAACAAAATTAATTTATACAGTCAAAAAGCCTTCCCTAAAAGTAGGGATGCGTTAAGGGCTACTAGTAATATTTATTTTATAATATAAAATCATTATTTTTGTTACTTTAAGTAGTAAGGGAAAAAAGGGCTAAAATAGCAGTAACTTAGTATAATTTTTTGTCTCAGCTTTTTTGTCTTTCCTTCAACAAAGGAATTTATCAACTAACATTATACTCGTATTTATTGTGTAGATTTTTTGATTCAGTTTTTGCCTGTACTAAATTAAATCATTAATGATTTATAATATATTAATACAAGGTAATTAAGTTAAGTAAATAATCCTTTGGTTCTAATGTTGAGTATGTGTGAGAGAAAATTATATTATAAAATAGGGAAAAACATCTTAAAAAAACTTAATGAAATTTTCTTAAATGTATTATTGATCAATAAGTGAAAATATTTTATAAGAAAAACTAAACTCGGCTGTAGTTCCTTAAATAGGCCTTCAATTGTTACAATAACGAAAATAAAATCTGTAAACACTTCAATTCTATATCACCTATAGCTCCTAAAATACCTCCAATTGAGGAAATAAAAAAAACATATGTGATCACATGGATATTTTGCATAATAAATTTAAAATTTGCTCCAGTTTCCTAAATAAGTCTCCTAATGAGAAAATAATGAAAATCTGTGATCACTTGGATATTTTATATGAAAAACATAAACTTGGCTCTAGTTCCTTAAATAAGCCTCCAATTGAGAAAATAGTGAATATCTGTGATCACTTGGATATTTTATATGAAAAACCTAAAATTGGCTCTACTTCCTTAAATAAGTCTCCAATTGAGAAAATAGTGAAAATCTGTGATCACTTAGATATTTTATACGAAAAACGTAAAATTGGATCTAGTTCCTTAAATAAGCCTCCAATTAAGAAAATAATGAAAATCTGTGATCACTTGGATATTTTATATGAAAAACTTGAAATTGCCTCTAGTTCCTTAAATAAGCCTCCAATTAAAAAAATAATGATAATCGGTGATCACTTGGATGGATATTTTATATGAAAAACCTAAAATTGACTCTACTTCCTCAAATAAGCCTTCAATTGAGAAAATAGTGAATATCTGTAATCACTTGGATATTTTATATGAAAAACCTAAAATTGGCTCTACTTCCTTAAATAAGCCTCCAATTGAGAAAATAGTGAATATTTGTGATCACTTGAATATTTAATATGAAAATCCTAAAATTGGCTCTACTTCCTTAAGTAAACCTCCAATTGATAAAATTGTAAAAATCTGCGATCACGTGGATATTTTATATAAAAACTTAAAATTGACTCTAGTTGAGAAAACAATGAGAATAGTGAGAAAATAAGGAAAATGAAAAACCTAAAATTGGCTCTACTTCCTTAAATAAGCCTCCAATTGAGAAAATAGTGAATATCTGTGATCACTTGGATATTTTATATGAAAAACCTAAAATTGGCTATAGTTCCTTAAATAAGCCTTCAATTAAGAAAATAATGAAAATCCCTAATCACTTGGATATTTTATATAAATAACTTAAAATTGGCTGTCGTTCCTTAAATAAATCTCCAATTGAGAAAATAGTTAAAATCTGTGATCACTTGGATATTTTATTTGCACTAGTTCCTTAAATAAGCATGCAACTTATTATTCATTTTGTTCTTTGCTTATTCTCCAAATACGAGTATTACTTGTTATTTTAAATTAAAAATATAAAAAAAAACTTTTTTCGTTGCCTTTATTTTCTAGTAATTTGTTATTTTTTCATTTTCATTTTAAAATACTTTTTTATTTTTTTTTCACTATTTTGTTAATATTGTATCCTTTTTTCGAATTGTTAATTTTCCACTGATTTCTTAAATGTTATACATCAGAGATTTTTATGGAATGGCAAACATAACAAATAAGAATTTTTTTAATACCTAAAATGTTGTTTTCATTTGTTCGCTTTTCTTAAATTACACTATACTATTTTTTGTTTATTAGCTGTATTAGAAATAATCAGAGATTGCAAATATTCTAATTTTTATTTTTTTTTTATTTTTGAACTAATATTCATTTTCTTTTAGCTGCCTTTTTAAATTAAAATTAGGTCAATGATTTTTATGGTTTAATATAGTAATTTATAAAGTGTAATATCGTGACGTATGATTGATATTAGGTATGGATGGTTGTTTCATTACATTACTCATACGTCGAGTGGAATACTAATTATTAATCTTACTTAATATTATTACTACCGCATAAATGTATATTTTTTTGTTTTTAATATTATCAATTTAAAAATTCTACATTGTTGTTATAAATTATTTAAATATATTTATTATTTTTATAATATGATTATATTATATGAAATAAATTACCAACTGATATTAATATTTATATCTATCATGAATTCCGGAAGAAATCAATGAAAAAATGAAAAATGAATGAAAAAATTTTTATGAAATATATACGAAGTATATAGTTTTAAATATTCATAACTTCTTAAATTGCAATAACATTTTACTGAAATAAAAGCGAACAAGAAGGTAATTATGTCCGTTTTAAATCTAAAAATACAAATATATTATTATTTAAAAAAGTTCTTTTATAAACCAGCTGCATTTTTCAGTTTTGTAAACGTTCTCAACTTCGTTTTTTTTTTTTAATTTTTTCGTTTTATCTTAAAAAGTGATTTATTTGTTCAATAATTCAATTTATGTTTCTTTGACGCGGAAATGTTTGCTATTTTTAATAGATATACAATTTTATTAATTTAAAAAACGTTTAAACTGTGGATTCAGTCACAATTTCTTTTAAATATATTTATATTTATATAATTGTGATTTATTGTTTACTTAAAGAATTATTTATTTTAATTATGTTTATTTAATTAGCAAACAACTAATTTCTTTAAATAACGTATCGGTTATTCTGGCATTTGTCACTCTCTTTATTTTCTTTAACTTCATCTGTAAAAAATATTTTGTATATTCATTCTTTTTGTGATCATTAAACTATTCAAAAAATTGGTTAGAAATTTCATTAGATACATTGATGCATTTGCATATTTTTATGTGCATTCCTCATCATAGACCATAGATTTAATATGATTTATGCTAATGAAAAAATATTGAAACAGTTCTTAAAGTATTTTCGTATTTTTTTTTTTTTTTTTTTTAATATTTATATTCGAATAAAACGAATAATTGAAATACGATATTTTGGTTTATTCGAATTACCAAATCACGTATTAAAAATTTTTCGAGTTATTCAAATAATTCAAAATATCAAATAAAAATGTTAAATTTCGGTGAGTTTTCAAAAATTTTATTGTAAAATGAAAACAAAAACAACTTAAAAGTTAATAATTCTTTATAAATATACTTTGTGTGTGCCAAACACAAAAACAAAAAATAAAATTAAATTAATAATTTTTTAATACAATAAATAGAGAGCGAATTGTGTTAATACGAAAAATATACATATATATTTACAGAAATTTCACTCTTGAGTTTTCATAAAGTCTAATTTTGAAAAGGCTCTTTCGCTGATTGTTTAAGTTGGCGAAGAGCATTTACCACATATCCGTTTTCTTCTTTGTTCTGTTTATACATAAAAATAGTCCATAATGGTATCATAGTTTTTCTTGAACTATTTAAATTTTATACACTTTTAATTGTTATTTTCAGCTACGATAGCAAATAACCATTAGATGCTTCAAAGCATTCCTCTATCTACATAGGTTCATTCGATTTATTTCTTGCAGTTTCTCTTCCGAATAATGTTCCAAATATCTCATTTCCAAATCCTTGTTTTGGAATAAAATAGTTAGATAATTTAAATATAATATAAGGCCATTTAAAACTTTTAAAAGTCTTTTATGAACACGATATTGTAAAAGTGTGACTAATTTTTGAAAAAAAATAATTGTTTACCTTTTTTAATTTTTTCATTAAATATATTATAATACCTTCAAACTCAATTAATATTATCAAATCTTTTCTCAATTCTTTAACGGCTATATCAAGTTCCTTCAAGATATTACATAAGTCTCTTAAAAGTTGTATATCTCTATTCGAGAGCGTGGGAAATTTTTAATCAAGCTATCTTTTGTGTTCAGAAAATAATAAAAATCCATCATAATTTTTTTATTTTTATTTTTTTAAGAATTATAAATATCATTTGTGATATTTATCACAAAAGTTGAAAATTATTTTAACTTTTTTCTTCGGATGAAAAAAATTCTAAATAACAAAAATTTCATTGAATAAAAATATATTTAAAATATATTCACACAATACATAGAAAATATTTTTTAAAACAAGCATAAGTATGAATAAAAAACAATCATTTGAAAATGTTTCCATAAATTTTTCCATTATAAAAGTTATTTATTTACTTTTTTTACCATGATGGATATTTATATTAAAAAATAAGAATCCCTCACATATTTTTTTCAACAAATGAGAAAATAATTTGAATACTAAAGATATTTATATTGATTGAAAAATAAAAATAAACAGCTTGAAAAAAGTGAAAGCAGATTCTTGTTTAGCATGACAAGTTCCCTTTATTCAATTTCTTTTTTTTTTTTTTGCACGCCAGTTAAAGTATATATGATACTTTCACTCAATTGTGAATAAAATCAAGATTTGTCCATCATTTTTTATAATAAAGGATTAAAAGGATTAAAAAAATAATAAAAAATAAAATAATAATATAATAAAGGAAAAAAAAAACTTCTGCAATTTTGCATGAAAAAAAATTTGTTTTTTTTTTACACTAATTTCTGAATAACTCCGAAACTGTTGTTCAGATAAAAAAAATAATATTAATACTTTTTTTTGTTTGTATCTTTTGGTGTTTCAATTGTCTAAATCGGACAACCCTTATTAAGGGGCCCATAAAAAATCAGAACCTGATGGAAAAAACTAAAGACGAATTCATATTTAGTAGGTCAAATTCCATCTATTCCACACATTTCTTTTTTTGTTTTTATTTTTTTTTTTTTTTTTTTTTTTTTTTGTAGGGGAACAAAAAAGTTTTTTCCAGACAGTGTTAACAATTAATATCTATTAAAATCTAATGCTGATTTGACTTTTTAATGTCACTCTTATCCTTCTGTGCACATAAAATATTATATCACATATTTATTTGTGAATTTTTTCATTGAAAATATTTTACCATAATTCCAAAATAAGCACATGATAGTTTAAGCAAATTGTATTTATAATCTTTTTGTAGGATATTAAAATAAATACATATGTATATAGGATTATTGTAAAATTTTTTAGGATTTTAATTAGCAAAAGAACATGTTTAAAAGTCTTAATGAGAAGCATTGGACGTTTTTTAATTTTAGAAATCGAAAATATTAGCTTTTTTCTTTCCTTATTTTTTGAGGCATTTATCCTTTTCTGACCTTTTTTTAAAGTACGATTTAGCTTTTTTTCACCTCCTGGCAACACTGTCTGGCCACTAGTTGGAATACGCTTCACTTCAGTACAAGGTATCAAGATTTGGTTTGATTTATTGCTGAACTCAGAAAATTGAGGCGGTTTTTGGATGTAATCAATAAATTGTCAGAAAAATTGGAAAAGTCATACGCAGAAAAATGTCGCTAATAATTATTAGTAAATAATTAATTACATTAAAAACTTTTTTTAAATTTGCACCTCTCACCACAATTATTATGACAGTTACTAAAACCTGTAAAAAAAATGTAAAAACAGGAAAAATCTTCCAATTAAAAAATTTATCAAATCAATCAATAAGATGATTGAATGAATTAAAAATTTAAGTGAGAAATAAAAAAAGTTGGCAACACTATGCAACAAATTTTTTATATATTTATCTACGAATATAAATTGTTTCGGAGTTTTTGCAAGAAAACTTGTAATTATTACCCTGTTGCTGTTGAATGGTTGCTGCTGTTTGATTATTGTTGCTGCTGCTGTATTTATGCGCCATTTTCGTATTGTAATTTTCTTTATAAAAATAAAGTAGACTTGATATCTACATTTATTTAGTTATGGCACCGAGTAAAAGGGTCCACAAATGTGGTGTGTATAAACTCGGTATTGGAAGCCAGTCAAGTATTTTATGTGATATTTGCTCTTTATGGCTACATGCCTCCTGTGCCGGCATCTCTGATGATGAAGTGACTAAAATTAATGAACTTTCATCTATGTCTTTCATCTGGTCCCCATGTAAAGGCAAATTTGACAAACTGAGTGCTAAAATGGACGAATTTATCACTAAAGGGAATGATGACTGCAACTTTATGAGGCAATCGTTTAATAATGCTGTTTCGGAATTCAAAAAAGAATTATCTTTAAAGAATTGAAAAGTGATATTGGTGGCTGCAATAAATTAATCAAGCAAGTTGAATTTGAGACTAATGCTAAAATAACAGTTCTTGAAGCTGAAAATAATGCTTTATATAAAAAGTTTAACCGGTCTGACATAGTTATTGATGCTTTGCCTGATTGTCTAAAAAACGTCACAGATACTATTATTGATTTGGCATCGTTTTATGGTATTCAAATTACCTCCAGTGATATTCATCAGGCTTGTTATATTAACAAGAAAAAATCCATACTTATCAAATTTAATAATGTTACGGTGCGGGACAAGATTATGGACGAATATTTTAAGACTATTAAAACACAGCCTCTCAAAGCGTCTGATTTTGTGACTGATCCAAGGATACCTGATAATTTACTAAATCACCGAGTTTTTTTTAATTAACATTACTCTCCAGCAGCGGAAAAACTGAATACCTTATGTTTAAAATTACGCCAGAGTAAAACAATTAATAAATACAAACTAATTAATGCTGTTAAAACTGTCGCTGTTATTACGTTTGCTGATAATACATCCAGGGAAAAAGGCCGCGTTGAATTACTAAAAAGTGGAACTGTAGATGCTACACTGGATTGATAGTGTAATATATTTTAATTTATTATATTATTAACCTTATAATTTTATGTATCTGTTTTTTTCTGATAGCTTAGTTTTTTACTAACTTTTTTTTTACTTTATTTTCCCCGTGTAGGGTTTTTAAATATCTTTGATGTCTTCTAATGACAATATGGGTCCAATAGTAAGCGGTAATCCTTATGCGATAACTGTACTTTAAAGGCATTCTAAAAAGTTTAAAGCTGGTCATTTGAATTGCCGCAGTCTAAGTCCGTCAATACATTCAACTAAACTTGATGAAATTTCCACTATACTAAAAGATGACACCATTGACATGTTTGCGGTTTCTGAAACTTGGCTTAATGAGAATGTTCCTCTTCATGCTGTTAATATTTCTAGCTATGTTTTCTGCCGTAATGATCGTCCGTCTAGAGTTAGTGGTGTTAATAGAACATCCAAGAAACTTATGAACTTAAACCGAAATGTGATGCCAACGTTTTATATTATAAACAAATTTTACAATATTGTTTACAATAGATTTCAATCTATTAATAGAGATGACAGAATAGCCAGATAACACTTTAAGGCAATATAAGACTTGAGGCATTAAGAGCGCATGCGCTAGTCTTCGCCTAACACGAAAAGGTAGATACATATTTGTTAAGTATATTCTTCTTAATGCCCCCCAAACTTTCCCAGATACGGAATCAATGTGACACCCAAAAGAAAGATCACTATCAAGAATCACTCCTAAGCACTTATGCTGAGAAACAAATTCAATTACAACATTATTTAAATAAAAATTAAAGTTATTAAGGGAGTTATCACGCGAATTAAACAATATTGCCTTAGACTTAAATGGATTAATATTAAGGGAATTATTAGATGACCACAGCGAAACACATCTAAGACAATCATTTACATTCCGTTCAAACTCAAGACCAGAAAGAAAGTCACAGGTAAACAATAAAAAAATATCATCAGCATACAAGAATGTCCCACAAGTATCCGAATTGATATTTATGTATAGGTCATTGACATAAAGAATAAATAAAAGAGGCCCCAATACAGAACCTTCAATGACACTAGTATAAAGATTAAGCATACTCGATTTTTTTTCCTTTAAAGTCGACAAACTGCGACCTTCCAAGCAAATACGACATTATCAATTTACACGCAGAATTTGAAAAATGAAATTGTTCTTTTAGTTTACTGATCATTTTCGAATGACAAATAGTATTAAAAGCTCTAGATAAGTCAAGAGAAATCAATGCACTTAACTTGCCAAGATTGACATTCTCCCTAATAGAATCAGTTAGACTAAGCAACAGTGATGTAGTACTATAACCCTTGCGAAAAGCATACTGAGACTTATAGATCTTACTATTCACAGACTGAAATATCTAATCCTTAATAATATGCTCAACAATTTTTGAAATTGCCGGTAAAATAGAAATGGGCCTAAGATCTTCCATATCATGAACACTCTTTGATTTTGGAATTGGTACAATTCGGGCAGTTTTCCAAAATTCAGGAAAAACCAAAGTCATTAAAATAGAATTTATTAAATTAAAAAATAACTGTGCAATATTAGGCAAAATAAGTTTAATGAACTTGATAGGAATGTTATCAATACCAACTGATCCTGACTTAACTTTGTTCAACGCTTCAAGTAACTCAATCTCATCAATACAACGAAAAAAGTCTAGAAAAAAAACTTCTTTTTCTCTCTCCGTATCACACTCTTGGCTTACAATATAACTTACAATTTTCTACACAACGATTTCTCCGATATTCAAAATAAGCCATATCCCTTAACGACCTCGCAAACGAAATTTCTCTTGAATCCATCCAGGTATTGCTATTCACATTTACTCTTTTTCTAACAATAGAAACATATTGAAATAAACAATATAGAAAGGAGAAAAAAATAGTAACTTTATCATTAACATCAGTAGTATTAAGAAAAACGTCATAATCATAACTCGACAAATAAGCAAAAAAAATATTCCAATCTATATTATTATAATCAAGATATTCTACAAAATCATGCATATGAATAGTGTCAAAAGCAAAGCAAGCAAAAACCAGTGCATGATCAGATGACGACGGACAATGAAACTGATCAGAAAATTTTATTTATAAAAAATAGTCAAGTAAAGACGTAGTGTCATTAGCTATATCATAATGCGTTGGTCTAGAATTATGAACAATTGATAAATTCAGTTTTAAACATAATGATCTCATGATATTGGATTTAGATATATTAAAGAGGTTACAGTTGAAGTCACCTACAACAAGTATATTAGTATCTACAAAATAAATGTCGATGACGCTCCTCAAAAATTTGCAAGTTACCATTAGGTAGGTATACCACTCCAAATAAAACTTTAACATGTCCAAAATACATTTCAATGAATAATGACTCACACTGAAAACTGACTTGAACTTAAGTTTCTTCAATATAAATAAATCCACACCACCACCTCTAGACAGACGATCATTACGACAGAAAACATAGCCAGAAATATTAACAACATGAAGAGGAACATTCTCATTAAGCCAAGTTTCAGAAACCACAAACACGTTAAAGGTGTCATCTTATAGTATAGCGGAGATTTCATCAAGTTTAGTTGAATGTATTGACGGTAGTTTGGTCATGTTTTATAATATAATTAGAAATGGTTTTTCATCTCAATTGTGTTATAAATTTATTTTTTTACGTTCTTCTAGAAATCCACAAATTTCTGTCCCGAGAATTTTCAAACTAAGCTTTGAAAGATCGTTTGTTGTTAGAGTTGCTCGCTATTGGAATTGTCTGCCTTATGAACTTCAAATTTTTTCTCATTCCAATAATGTGTTCCGTCTTAAACTTATTGCGTACTTAGCTGAAAACATTTGATTATCCCGCTTTATATATTTTATTACTGCTGCTGGACATATATTGTTCTTTTTTTGGTTACTAATAATACATATAATTTGAATTTTTATGGCTGGGGAGCCAAATATGTTTCTTTGAATATAATTAAACACTTTTATGTTGCATCATTTTTAAGTTTTATATTATTTAGCCTTGAAGGCTTTGTATTACTATACTTAATAAATAAATAAAAAATAAAAATAAAACATTACTTAATTGTTAATTGTTAATTGAAAAACATGCGGTAATAACTTTTTTGTGTATCTTCCGATAAACAATACTTTCGAAAAATATTTTTTATAAAGAAAAACGTATTAATGCATACACCCAATATGAAGTCGAAAACAGGTTCAATCATAGATTTATTATTAATATTCTCAAATTTGTAACAAAGTAGCCACAATTGTAGGTCGTTTGCTTATTGCAAACGAAATTATTTTTCAGTCTGTAATTATCTTTAATGCAGTAAAGGCTGAAAGTTACAAACATGAATGTTTCAAAAGCATCACTACTTTTTGTACCCTACATCAACATAGTGGAGAGTATAAGGCTTTTGTGCTGATGTTTATAACATCTGAAAGTAGTAGTTCAAAACAATCTTAAAATATATGAACGCAGAGTTATCTTCGATTTAACGATACTTATCCGTTTGACCATTCATGTAAACTTTGTAATCAAAGTACTGGTCAAGATAACTTAATGATATTTACTCCATTAAAGTTGGTCCATATAAGGCACCTTTCCAAAAATCAAGATAATGCCAATAAAATCTCCAGAAAATGGCTTTTAGTTTGCTATAGTCTTCTATTGATAATTATTCTATCAGGTTAAAGTTTAACAGTTAAAATATAATTTTCATAAAAATATATTTAAATCCTAAACCATTTTCAGCCTATAGTGCACTGCCTAGTGCGAATGGGAGAATAGCACAATATAAAATGCAAACGAGAAAAAAATCTTAAAATTACAGAGAAATCATTGAATTTTTTTAACAGCATAAAAATTTTTATAGAAGGAGAAGCGAAGGCAAAAATTCATGAGAAAAAAAATCAAAAGTAAAATATTGTTGTATAAGGAAAACAAAATATTTTAACTAATTTATGCAGCATTTATTTATATTTTGCATTCTTTCCTTCAACCAATTAACAAAGCTGCTATGAGGCACATGCAACATATATAACAGTGTAATAATCTAATTAATCATACCTGTAGCATCATATAATTTTTCTAATTTTGAGTTTTATTTTTGAGCTATTTATAAAAGATTTATATAAAAATTTTTAAATTAAAAACTTAATTAAGTGATTAGAAAAGATTATCTATGCGTATGATTAATAAAATACATTAAGTAAATCTCAATATTAATCATACGTGTAATGTAAAAATATGTTATAAGATAATATTTTTTACGACTTTTTAAATTTATATTTTTTCTGATAATTGGTGGATAAAAACTTTTTGTCGATACACTCTGGGAAATGCTAAAATAACATCTGATCATAAATATATATATATATATATATTTTTTTTAAGTTTTGAAATTTTTTTATTGTGGACTAATATTGCAAAAATCCAATCAGTATAACAGTGAAAAAATTTTAATAAATTTTTATAATCAAATTTTTATTTAAAACATTCTAAAGGGAATTTTTTTCTGCATCTTTAACTTTTTTCTATTTAAAAATAATAAATTTTATCTGTGAATGTGGTCAGTGGATCAGAAAACATTGACATACATTTTTCTTTACGTCGGATGTATGGGAGGACGTAATTATTAGAGTGATCGACTCGAATATCCAACCGGTTTAAAAGCCAATTTTTTCAAAATGTTCTTTTTTCAAATTTCAAATAAACCGGTTTTGTTAAACACAAAAAACCGGTTTTAAAAATAAGATTTTATTTCAATAAACATATGTACTAATATTCTAATATTAAAATGGATATTTATTAAAAATTTGTTAAATGATTAATCTTCATAAAGAATAATTTCTTATTATGTTTTATATATATTTTTTTTTTTTTTTTATTATGTTTTATAAGACAAGTTAAAATATCCACGAACAAAAATTAAAATGTGTGCTTGAAAAAGCTTGAAAAAATTTTATAATAACTCATGTGTTTTATAATATAAATATGAATTTTTCTAACTAAAATTCTTCTAAGTAATTTTCGATTCTTTATATAAAAATATATTAAAAATACACGTAGATTTACTTACGTAGTCATATGATTAACTTCTGAATTTTCAACTTTACAATTATGTTCAAAGTACTAAAAAAAAACTTATAAAATAATTTATATGGATTAGTTAATCTACTATCAAAAAATAACTAATTTTAGTATTCATTATAAGTACTTGTGAAATATATATGAAATACATATCTATAAGATTAAACATATATTAAAAATCTTGAATGAAATACGGATACCGATAGAATTAGTTTTTTTTTTTTTCTTGTGATAACTTAGAAACAATTTAAATATTTAAAGGTTTTTTTAACCCATTATTGTCCGATACCAGAAATCATGGACCGGTATTTATTTACTTTTTTATTTTTTACAATATTATCCTTACAGACATCAATCATAATTTAATATACATAATTGAATTATTTATTTAACAGTTTAACATATTTTTAAAATCAAGATTTGATATACTTAAGTCTAATTCATTAGAATATTTATTGAATAATCTCATAGCTTTTATTAAAGGTTCATTCAAAGCATATATTGTTCTATGAATATCTATATAAAAGTAATAATTATTTTGCCTTAGAGGCCTAGGAAGTACATATAGTTTCATGGTATAAAGCAAATGACGACAATCAATTAATACACAAATTATAGCATATAGGAAATATACAGAAGAAATTTTACGCCTTGTTTCTAAAGTTTTCATAGAAATCAAAGCACACTTTTCAGAGCTGAAATATGAGGGTTTACAAATGAAAAATTTTAAAATGAAAGAGCAAACTTTATTAATTTTTACTTAAATTTTTTCAATTCTATTTATATGTGATTGAGTATTAGGGCTTCAAATAAATGATGCATATTCTAATCTAGATCTCACAAAAGATGTAAATCGAACTTTTTTTGCATAATGATCAAAATTATTAGAATTACGGCATAAAACGCTTAACATTAAGTAAGTAAGCCTTAGGTATAATATAATTTAAGTGATTGTTAAATGACAGTTTTCTATCAAATAATGAGCCTAAATCTAAAATTTCAGCAACAGATGATAGTAAATGTTGATGTATTCTATATCAGGATAGATAGATGATACACTGATCAACATCTATGATAAGTCATAGAAAAACATTTGTTTAAATTAAAAGGTAAAACATTACTGACCAAGACCATTGTTTTAAAAATTTTTATATTATCAGCATACAATAAGTAATGAGACTTTCTGAGATATAGGTCGGTGTCATTAATAAATATATTAAATAACAAAAAACCCAAAATACTAACCAAAATGTACCTTGAATACCAGAAGTAGGAATAAATGATGTAGAACAAAAACCACCAAGAAAAACTACGGATTGTCTATCCAACAAGTAATAACGAAACTGAGATTACGTTCGGGATTGAACGCCAAATTTATATAATTTTAATAAAAAAAACGTTCAAGTGGTACTCGGTCAATGTCTGTGTAAATCGCATCAATCTGCAGTCGGTCTTCATAACTATCAATACAATACTTGGTAAAAACAGCCAACAGGTTGACCTTCTAGTCATAAATCCATGTTGAGATAAAAAAATATGCCTCTTTGCTCTGAAGAAAAGTTTATGATAAACAATATGCTCCATAATTTTGAAATATTGATTAATTTAGAAATTGGTCTATAATTAATAACATAATTTTTATCATCAGATTTATAAATAGGCAAAATTGTAATAAATTTCCACCCTTTAATAAAATAGCTATTACTTAAATACTTATTAAAAATAATTTTCCGTGGTAGACATAACGATGAAGAACATTTCTTTATTAAGAAAAAAAAGCTGACAAACCAAAATTATCACCCTCACAATACCTTCTGCAAGAACATTTTTTTACAAAATCGTTTTGGATTGTACTTTAAGTCGTTTTTAAGACTCATAATATGTTGATTATATAGAAATTCATTGAGAAAATTAAACTTTTTTTTATAAACATTATTATCTGTGGAATTATATTTTTTGTAATATTTATTTCTAAGATTTTTTAATTTTTTAAGTCCTTTGGTATACTATGAAAGCCTATGTACCCCAGAATTTGATAAAGTAATATTATTTTGAAAAATATTAAGAAAATTTAATAAAAAATTATCATAACATATACTAACAATTTTACTTTCTAATAAATCAATTCAATTGACATTTTTAATAAGCATAATTATCATTATTATCATTATATCATTATTGCTATAATTAGATAAATATTCATAGAATTCAATATTAATTTCTAATTTTTTAATTTAATATTTGTAATAATAGCTTATTTAATAATTTAAAGGAGTTGTATTTAAAATAAGTCTACCTTCAAAATCGATTTCGAAAATATTGAGATATACTTTTTCCATATTAAACCATACCGTCTCTATATAAAATTTAGTCTATATAAAATTTAGTCTCATTTTTAATGATTATTTTCTTATATTAATTAAAATTTATTATTTATAATATTTATATGTATTTAATCAATTTTAATTTGAACATTATAAATTTTGTTGAAAGAAATACAGTATTTCGATGAAAATATTTACTTCTGAAAAAAAAGACGGTTAACCGCTTTTTTCAAAATTCTAACCATTCGGTCTATTCGAAAACCGGTTTCTCCAAAAAGTCGAATAATTGATCACCTTAGTAACTATATCATCATAGTAGTTCTTAATGATAAAATGAAAAGCCATATATGATTAATTATTATGAATGCTATATCTCAGTTAGTTTTTATTGTGATTATTAAATCGGTTTCGGAGTTATCAATAAAATTATACTGGTATATAACACTTTTTCATACGAAATATTAAAATTTTGTGTTTAAAAAAAATTGCTTAAAAAATATTTTATTTAAATAAAAATATATTACTATATTATGATTTTGTGATTCAGAATTCCTCAATCAATTTGAATACTCGTAATCATGAAGTTCTAAGCCTATAAATAACATTTTTAGAATTGACTCTTGTTCTCCAATACATTGCAGCATATTTCCTCTTGTCCGATTTCTTTAAATAAAATATCAAAAATTTCGCCTTCAAGTTTTATTAATATAATTTTTTAATTTGTTTAATAGTAAAAGAGATTTTCAAAATGTTATTCAGAAAAATTGAAAAATTAATAGCTTTGGAAATCGGAAGAGGTTTTTATTAAGAAAGCCCATATTTTTCTGTGGACAATAAAATAAATATAAAATTACATAATTATTTATATTAAATATTAATAAATATAGCAAGAAAAGACATAATTATTTTTTCTAATTCCCTTGATCTTCCCTAGCATAGCGAGACACACACACCTTAAACTCCTTTAGGGTATTAAACTGTTATTATTAAAAATTATGATTTTTTTTACTAAATGAGAGAAAATACTTCCTAAATTATTGATTTAGATATATTTAAGAATTTTAGGCAGAATTTATATTATAGGATGTATTTGATTATTTTAAAACTTCCATATTATATTTCCAAAGCCAAATTCCCATCAGACTTGATGAACGTTTCAAATCGTTATCCTTTCAAACTGTCTATAAAAGTGAAATATTTTACTTAAATTAGATAAATTAATAAATAAATAATTTCCATATTATAAATAAATTTATTTCCAATAAATCCTAGCACAAAGAGTTTACATTTTTCTCTTCATTAAAATGTTTCAGACATAACCATTCCGACAACATTTATAACTGGAAAAATAATAATATATAAATAGAAAAGTATTAGAGTTAAATTTTTTCATTAAATTTATTAAAAAACATAAACTTTTGATGTTTAGTGTTATTTTGTAAAAAAAAATCTATATTATGAAATTTTAGTATAATATGAAAACTTAAATAAAATCTATATAAATCTATATTATGAAATTTTAGTATACTCGTAGTATAAAAAAGTTGTCCGTAAAACAAAAACGCAAGTAGATTCCCACTTTTTTATTTCGAAATACCCGAAATTCCCGTACGGGGAAAACTTTTTAAAAATTGTCTTTTTTTCAGTAAAATTTCGTGCCGTTATCAGAGTCGTGGCTTATTAAATATTTTTTGTGTGTTTAACGAACATATGTAGTTATGTAATCAATGTGTTTTTTTTTTTTTTAATTTCAGCTTGACATTTTTGAGCTTCACAAATAAATAAAAAATTAAAATTAACGAAATTCTGATAGGGCTAGCGAGTAGACTGTTAGACTGTTATCCCAAATGCCCTAGGATTTGCTTTACATTCATTTACGTTAAGCATTCTTTTAGAAATATAAAAAAATGTATGATCCAGAAAAATAATGGATTTTAAAGTGAAAATATCACCACCTTTTTGAAAAATATCACAAAAAATCACAAGTTTTTTAAATTTTCTACTTCAAAATAATATAACATTTAATCGGAACCACATAGGTATATAATTCTTAGACGAAAATTATTTAGAATTTTTTTTATTTAGAATTTTGTAGTACCCAAATTGAGCCTGCCTGACTTCGGTCTAAATATTTCTTAAAGTAAAAGAGATATCCCACACATTCAAGCATACTTTTTGTAGAGAATTATAAAAATTATATTTTTTTCAATCTCGTTCCTAGAAAAATTAAGGACGTTTTTCGATAGATTTAATAATAAATAACAGCCACTCATTGTACCAAAAATTGTAATAGTCGTATTTTTGTCGTTTTCGACATCCATAATATCTTTAATTGAAAACGACTGTATTTCGTCACAAAATCGACACTCATTATACTTTTAATGCTCCCCAACTTTTTAATTATAATTTCTTATATCAAAAATTCCATGAGACATCACATATGAAAAATACCTTATGTCTTCCTAGTCGTTAAATATGGGTTATTGCTCCACTAAAAATAAAATATCTTAAATATCAAACCCAGTTCCGTTGGTATCAAAAATTTATTTTTTTACAAATCCCATTTTCATTTAGTTTTCATATTCTAAAAACCCTTATTTATATTTTGATTTAAATTTTATTAACATTTGATTTGATTGTTTGTTTTTAATACATACATGCATTATATTGAATTAACCGCAGACACAAACATATTTACAATAATTTTTGTAGGAAAATAAATATTATGTAAATAATTTACTTAATTTACATATTTCACACATAATTAGCCGACAAATATACCAGTCATAAATTAAATAAATACCAATAAGATATTAAATAATTTAAACAGATATTAATGTTTATCACATATTAAATTAACTTAACAAAAGTAAGAGTAAACTGTATTATATTAAAATAAAAAAAAAATTAACTAAACTAAGAGACTTAAAGCCAATCTATAATAATAAATTTATTAATAAAATCTCATTCAAACTGCTATTTATTTTAGTTAAACTTAGTTTAAACCGATTCTAAATATATTAAATTTCCCAAGTTTACAAAGTTTTCAGCTAAAAATTGCTAGTGTTTTGATCCTAAGTTAGACTGCCAAATTATTTGATTTAATGAATTCTCAATTTGTCCTTAACCCTAATTTTCTTAATCCCCAATTTCAAATAAAACTTCATAAATTTTAATATTTTGAATATTTTTATTCATTTGTTTTTTATTAATTTAAATATTTCCCATAATAATCATCAATTTTTGTATAATTATTTCCTTTTTTTTATTTATTAATATGTATATGAATATGAATATTTATTTTTTAAAATTAATATAATTTTATATAAATAAAATAAAAAAATCCTTAACACTTAAATGAATAATAACAAACAAGCAAAAAATAATAAAGAAACGAACAAATAATTAATAAACGCCATATTTAAAAGAAAAAACATTTTTGTTTGTAAAATTTTTACTAATTAAATTTAAAATTTAGCATAGATTTTAAATATATATAAATATTTTGTAAATTTTTTCTACTAATACTTGGAGTATTTTGAAATTATATCAAAGTAGAAAAGTATGCATATTTTAATCAATTTTTATATATTTTTTCTGGAAAAGATAGATAGATAGAAAGATGAGAACAGATGGGTGTAATGATTAGCATAAAATTGAAATGCCTTAGAGTAATTACAAAAAAAAAAAACAGTATTATGTAGAGATAGTAATATATCATATATAAATAGTTAGAGAGATAGATAAATACTAAGCATAATATTGCCATAAAATTATTATTGTATGTTTAATTAAATATTGTATATTATTTTTATATGTGTATTGTTTAAATAATTGCCACTACTACAATATGCTTGAAATATTTATTATTGAAACTACTTGAAGCTATAAATAGTTGATCTTATACATATGTATAATTAATTCGAATTTTTATTATTTTTTATTGCAGGCTCTTGTTTATTCTCACGTATAATGCTAAGTAATTGCAACATCATTAATGCTTGAACCTTATCCAAAGGATCCATAAAACCTCTTTGCAACCATTTGGGTATCGTGGTACGGGCATGACTGAAGCCCAATTTATTTAGGATATAATCAATACCATAAGGTTCTATAGATTTGCCAGCCCAGTAGAGTATTCTTACTGTGGGTTCTAAATGCCATGTCTGACAATCGAAATGACGCCAATCTCTAAAGAATGATTCTAAATCATCATCTTCGGCCGCAGCAGTTGAAGGCCCTGTGGCTCCTTGATTCGAGGAGGCAGGTTTGCTGTTGTCATTAATGTTTGTAGCATTAGCAGATGTAATATTTGTATTACTGCTATTTTGTGAATTGATATTGATGTTAGATGAAGTTTTCGAGCAAGAGTCTTTGGTATCGTTGTTTAGATTATGGTTACTGTTCGTTAAATGTGTAGATGATGATGTCATGGCCGTGGGCTGATTAACATCCAAATTTTGTGAACTTGCATGTTTCGATGAGAGAGTGTTCGAAGCTGACGAAGTGGCTGATGATTGGTGTTGCTGCTGTTGCTGTTCTTTCATCATATCATCAGTAACGTAGGGTTTCAACTGATGTCTGATATTTTGTGATAAATTTGGAGAAGCTGCTCTAACAGACTGTGCTCCAACCTTGGGAATATTAGTAGAGAAAAATAAAGATTTTTAGTTTATTTCATACTTAAATAATTTTTAAACTTACCACCTTTTCTTTTTCCTTAACATATGATGTTATTAAATCATGCAAAAAGAAGAAGGCATCTGCATCGACTGTTACAAAAATATGATCATCAAATTCTGTAGTAAAACTACAGATAACTTCAGGTTTATTACCTGCTTTTAAAAATTAAAAATATTTTTAAAAATAATAAATGCTTTTGAGAGATATTTTTAATATTATGTTACCTGTCTGTAAAGGTGTCGATGGTCCTTGTTTGTGTTCTGTTTTAAAATGTAAATGCAGACTTGGTAGGGCAAATATTACTTCACGATCTTGTGATTTGCTAGAACTATTTGAACTTGCCCCTCTGGATCGTTCTATAGAATTAGAAGCAATTTCTCTATCACATTCCAAAATGGGGAAACGATCAACAGCTGCAATTTAGAAAATTATATGTTTTAATTGTCATTGTATGTTTTAAAATATTCATAACAAAACCTACCATCAATTTCGCTATTGGCAAAGGCATAATGGAACCACTCATTTAGAGTCTTGAACTGTGGAGGAAACACAATGTTCCTAGTTATTCGACTTACTATAGCCATTGAGTGATTTTGCTGTTGCACCTCTGATGTTTGACCCAAGCAAGAGGTTAATGTTTGTGTTACAAACACTTCTCTACTATTCGAATCTTGATGAGCTTCTGTGGTAAAATTAATAAAGGGTGATTTTAAACTAAACAAAGCCCAAGATTTGGATTTGAAATTGATGCCATGAAAACAAGCCAATGAGATGTTGTTACCATGTAATTCTACAGAACCACCCAAAACATTACCATGGCGGGGAAATCTTGTCACCAAAGTGGGCACAACTAAACCAGCTACCATTTCTAAGGGCTTTTGCCAATGTCTATGGTGTCTAGCATCCGTATTACTTATATCAATACCGGCAGATTCTGAAGAACCATTTATAGATTTTTTATGTTCTCTTCGCTGTCTACGTTTCATACTGGCATTGCGTTCATGTAAACGGGGCTCTAAGCTGGAGAAGACCCGTTTGGAGGATTTGAATTGTTGAGTAAAAAATTCCTCTAGTTTGTAGTACATTTTGAGTAGATCGGCAGTGGTGGATTTTGAAATCATTATTTGTAGCTAAAATTATAAGAAAAATTACAAAGATTGTTATTATTCGAAACAATATTTAACTTACTTGATCCCATGACAAGTCGCCATGTATAAAAATAATGGCCTTTGGTGCAGTATTATCATGTGGAGGCGATATATCACCTCCCTGCTGTTGTAGTGAAGTTTTCCATTCATCTTTCATGGCTGCCGAGAAAGAGCTAATACGAGTCATTAAGACTGAAGTGCCCATATAATCCAATCTCAGTTCTAAGGCCATAAAACTTAAACCCATAGTATGATAAGGCTCTACTCCAGATTCTTCCTTAATGTGAAAACGTGTATTAATTTTATTCACCTCAAAACTACCGCCCACAATGCCACCTTTGGCATCCAAAGAAGAACCACCCAAATAGATGCCTATGTACATATTTTTATAGCCCGTACTGCCTATCGATAAACGGCCATCCGATTGGAAATCTTTAGTCAACCATACTACATTGCCCATAACATTTCCCATATTCATTTGCACATTAAGTTTGGTGAAATTAACTGCGAAAAGTACTAAAGTTTCCCAGGCAGTAATTTGATTTTTTTCCGAAGGAGGAGTACTGGAGGACTCATTACTCGATGATTTGCCTAAAGTCTTTAATTTGCGTGTAGCTCCCGTTGAGGAGGTGGGTGTGGTTTGTGAATTACTTTCAAAGTTTAATTTGAGTTTATCTCTGGCATAAAATGCGTCTGCTGGTGATTTGGTGGTATCTGGTGTTTTAGTTCTAGTACCATCTTTGGGTGTTGCAGGAGTTCCTAAGTTATGGTCATTGTCGTTAAACTGTTGAACACTTAAATCTCCCAAGAACAAACGTCTCACTATTCTTCTGCGATACCAGGCCTTAGGGAAGGCCAATATTTCTGTTAATCTACGCATATCATATTTAAATGAGGCACTGCCAATGTCCACTATAGTAGAAAATCTTACTACAGCCTTTGACTGATCCATGGGCCTTTTCGAAGAGGATGTGGTGGTAGGTTCTATATAAACCTTACGACATCTGGTTATATGGAATTTAACAAATTCAACATTGATTGACAGAGAATCCTTACGTTCGGAATCAGTTAAAGGTGAAAATTGGGCTTCCTTGATATTAGTTTTCTTGCCACCATAAGGATGGAATATATAGACATTAAAATCAGCCAAGCATCCAGTAACACTAAGACCACCCTGAGGAGTTTTATCTTTATCTTTTTCTCCTGTTACAGTAGTATTGGTGTTATTTGTTTCCAAAGGATTTTGATTTTCTTCGTCGGCGGATCTTTTTGACGAGAAAACAATATCCAAACTAGGCAATTGTAACATACATTCCACCCGCGATACTGGCAAACATGAAAATCTAAATGTAGACGGCTGCATGTGGAAATATACTATAACATCAACCGGAAAAGAGGCATATGTTACATAGTTAGCAGGCAGTATATCTAAATTGACAGGATTATTAGAAGGTGTTTGCGAACCACTACTCTGTTCTGCCTTAGTAGGTATGGGTTCCAAAGTTTGCTCTAAGAATTCCAAAATATGTGGTGATATTATGGTTTCCTCTGGTATTGATTGTAAAGTCATCCAGGCAAACAAAGCAGCCCGTTTTGAACTCAATCTTCTGTTTGAACCCGAATATGTTGAATGATGACTATCTGAACTTATGGTGCGATTTACCTCAATTATATTCTCTACAGTTTTAGATTGATAATGTAATTTCACATCTAATCCAGGTATATGGAATATGGTTAAATCCGACAGCATAGCGGTATTAGAGGGATTGTAACGTAATTTACTTTTATCTCTTTGTCTTCTCGAGGGTGTAGGACTACCCCAATCATATCCTATGCTACGTTCCCTTTTGTGTGTCTTTACGCTAGTAGGACCGCTAACAAACAATTTATCATCCGTAGTTTCTTTAGTGTGTAATACGCATTTACCCGAATTGACCAATACTTTGATATCCAATTCGAAATCTATATTGGGTTCTTGTTGTTTTTGTTGATACTGATGTTTTCTTCTCATTTCCACTGAGGTACCATCTATATCAATTTCACTAGGTGGTGTATCTATAGGAGCTTCTTGCGAATTAGTGCTTTGGGGTTCATCATCACTGTCCGCATTATTAGGTAATGATGTCTGTCTCATGGTCTCTGAGAAAGTAACACGATTTGCGGGATTAGTTTTCAGGGAAGCACTTCTTGAGTGTCCTGAAATGGGTGTTGATTGTAAACTAGAAATTTCATCATTTGAAGCGATCGGGTCTAAACGTCTGCCAGAATAAGTGGCTATGCCATCTTCGATATGTTCACGATGAGAACCTATAAATGATATGGATCTTTGCGATGTTCTCATGCTACGTCTCATCGAAGGTCTTCTCCATTTCTGTATCATATCACGCCTAAAGTATTTATAGCATATAGCCTGCAGTTCTTGTAATCTTCTTTCCTCATGAGCTATGGTATTATGTGTAGCTCCCAGGGTTCTTAGATCATTAATAATCTTCAGCTGTTCAGCCATTTCTTTTTCCATCATAAATGAACGTTTTTTAGAGTCTATAGTTGGATCGAATACAAATGAAGGTAAATTTTCAAATTCTCTTCTACGACCAAACGTATCCCTTGTTGCCTGTTCACCTTCATCACTGTCGGGAGATTCTAAATTTGTTTCTTCCTCTTCGAATCCAGTTAGCATGGTTAGAGTATGACCCAAGGAAGATAAATGTTTTCCTATATTTATGTCCAAATGAATATCAACACCTTCCATTTGCCATTTTACATTGAGCAACCATTTGGCATTTTCCATTTTCTTAGCTGCCGTTGTACGAGAGCAAACTTCATAAGTACCTTCAGAAACCACGCAAACATTCATAATGGGCTCATTGTGATTGGGTTTCCAATCATCTAAAGTAGTTTCAAAATCATCGGCAAAACGTAAACATAAGCCTTGGAATTTGCCTTTGGAGACTAGGGAGCCAGAGTTACAAGCTGATATAATAGTATTCTCTAAAGTAATGACAACAGCTCCTTTGGGTTCAAAATCTTGATAAGAACGAGAACCCCAAGACTAAAACAATATAAATATATACATATAAAAGTTTTTGAAATCAAAATTTTATATAAAAACACTTACATTTGCTACTTGATTGAGAGGCAAACAAATGCCCATATCTTCTACGGTCAATTGCAGGAATAAAGTAGACAAATTGGAACTAGCTATATTACTAAATTGACCAAAAGCTACTCTATCAAATACCTTTATAAAAAACAAATTGTTACAGAAAAATAATTATTGCTTTAACTAATACAAATCTTTGCACTCACCTGTTGTTGTGTTTGTTGAGCATTTTCATAGCTCAAGTTTGCCCTCTTCTCAGCCCAATATTCATAGGCATTTTTATAGTTCAACCACACTAATATGGCCTTATCAACAGCTATCGGTTGAATGTATACCAAAGGACGTTTTAACGTTAACAATATCAATTCTTTATCTTCGTTAAGTAATTCATCTTGGAATGCATTACGCAAACCGATAGTTGTGTGAAAAAACGCATATTGTTGGAACTCGGGTTCGGCCTCATCAAATATAACATTACGTATCAATTGACCCAGCGACAGATTAAAATCAATATGGGCTTTGCCAAACATTTTACGATCATTACCCTCTCCCAAATTTTTAACACGATTAGAAAGATGTAATTCCAAAGTGCCGGTTTCAAAACGTACCGCTGAATTGCAGGGCGTTGTAGCAGTCAATTGTATACGTTTCATGGAAATGTTTATAGAGAAAAGTATACGTTTCAAACTGGATTCTTGAACACTGCCACTATCACTGTCTTCGGACCATAAGGGTACTGGCTTCTCACCCCCATAGACTTTTTGTAAAACCTCATTTATTTCACGCATAAAAACCTTTTGTACAAATACCAAATGATTGAGTAAATCTGTGGTCAAACAACGTTCAAATTCTCCAATTTCGGCAGAGGCATTAACATAACCTCCTTGTCTTAGCACGACACCTTCAACACGTTCATTTTCTTCTTGCCGATGTTCGGGTATATATTCAGCGCTAACATGCACTGGAGGCAAAGCGATGCAAGCTTCTGAAGGTAAGTTCATTTCGTTCTGAGAAAAAAATAAACCAGTTAAATTTATTTTTAACTTTTAATATGGATAAGATAACTCACCCTCACCTGAATTTTAGTATTAAAACTCAGCGTATGCGTAGGTAAATCTATAACAAATTTAGCTCTATTTCCTGACACACCTGTAGAGCTAACATGATTCATGCGATATTGAGCCTGTAGAGAAGGCAATAAAGCAGCATTTATGGATAGAGATTGCAACAGAACATTAAACTGCATGACCAATGGTTGCAATAAACCATTTTGTTGTGTTTGTTGTTTGGCTTGTGTATTAAATTTACGATTTTGTTGCTGAGGTTTTTCCTTCGAATCCATATTGGAGCCAGAATTGCGTGAGTGGAAGGGTGATTCGGGTTCATCTAAATTATGCGAACGTGAAGCTGTACGACCTGAAGTGCGTCCCACACGTAATTCCTGCAATGTTGAGGATAACTGCTTAGAGGAGCGAGTCATCATACCATGCAAAGCCACCGGATGTTGGGGTATATCAATAATCACCGGTCCTATAGATAAAAGACCACTATTTTTATCGCGTCCTCTTTTTGTTAGACTAGAGTAAAGCGTTTGGCTTTTGCCAATGGTGACTTTGACAACAGTTCTGTAAAAATAATGAGGAATTATGGATTTTATAAATAAATATTAAAAACACATTTAAAACATATCAGACATGTTTTATAACAAAAACTTACTGTTGATTTGGTGCTACACCTTCCAATAAAACAATCATGGCTCTACCCACTTGTCCTGTTAGAGAACATTCCAATGACACTGGTCTAGCTTTTTTACGCCAAGTAGCTGAACCATTTAGTGTAGTAATTTCTGCTTCTAATTTCAAACCACTTAAAGTGGCCAACAAACGTGTTTTATGAATTTTAGCCACGCCAAACACTATCAGCCGTGTTCTTTCTTGTGACATACTATCGAAAATTTCTTTGTGTTGAGGCAAAGGTGTAGGAGCACTTGTTAACTCATCATCATCATTACGAGTATCTTGACGATTATAGGCGAAGGGTTTCTTTTCATTTGTTAAAGATATTCTTTGTTGTACAGTTTTGGTCTCCGGCATAGTGCCATATAATTCTAATAGTGAATATATAGTTTTCCAACAATTTGGTGTTTCCAATAAAGGAGGTATAAGACTATTGAAACCATTTTTAGTAATAGTGTTGTAATCACCACTAACACTTGTGGCGCAGGCGCCATTTAATGAAGCTTTTGACTCTAAAGACATTTTAAACATATGATGCTCAGATACCGAGGTTGTGGGACTATCACGCAAAGGCGAAGAACTTGATTCATTGAGATTGGTATAGCCCAATTTACCCTTTACTGATTTGCCAGTTGATCTAAGTTTTTGAGCAAAAGATTGAGGACGATTTTTGGCACTAGGCGAAGGTGTTAGTTGGATTAAAGGTCCCAGGCCAGAAGCACGCATTTTTCTGAAATTTACACAAATTATAAATTATTTGTTTGATATAGAAAAACAGAAGTCTTAAATTAAATACCCTGTTGTATTATGATTCATAGTCATCAGTTCATTAAATTTGTCATAGCGTTCATCGGACGAATTTTCATTATGGGCAAAACGATCTGATACCGAACCAAAAGGCATTAAATCATTAGGTTCGGAAGCTATTGGATATATAAAAAAAAAGTAAGTTATTTAAATTTCTTATTATATTAAAAATTTACTTACCTAAACTATATTCATCTTTAGCATTTGATTTCTTACTTATATCCGGTTGATCATGGAACTCTTGCTGAGCATCTTTAACATTTTGATACATATTGGTAATTTGATGCAACAATCTTAACAAGGGCATATTAACCTAAATATTAAATAAGCTATTAAAATTAAAATTTATGTATTTAAAATCTTTAATATATCATACCTGTTGTGATATAAATCTTATATTTATGGAAAAATTTATAACAGTACTTGTATGCTTCTTTAATTGTCGGCGTGACATATAGATAACATTTTGTCTGGCTTGGTCGACCATACCATCGGACATTTTTAATACTTCCAATTCTATACCAACTCTTTCACACAAAAATAAGGGAGTATCCATTAATATTGATGGTCTTCCATTCGATTTTTTGCTGGGCAATTTTGTAGGCTTATTTTTGTTTTTCTCACCAGCTTCTGAGACCACAATATCAACTCGTATGGAATCAAATGTACCGATTAATGATAAATTTGTCCCAAAATTTTCCAATGAAGAAATGTCTAAAATTTTGAATTTTGTTTTTAAAACATTTCTCTTATTAAATGTAAAAAAAAATATCTTTTACATACCAGCATTTTGAAATTTATTCACCATTTGTTGTGGCATTACACCCAAACATGTTAGTAATGGCTCAAAAATCAAATGAGCATCTAAAAGTTTAATGGAATCCTGCATAATGCCTTGACGTGATTGTGCTTGTCCTGGCATAGTATTTACTGGTTTAGGTCTTAAAATTTCTTCCTTAGCAAATGTATCCTTCTTTTTATTATTATCCTGTTGTTTAGCCATCCAAAAGTATAAATCCTCTTTTTGATTATCACTACCTAGCCAAAACTTGTTCACAGAATTTGTAGAGCTTAAAGAACCCTCTTGAAGAGCACCATATTCTAAAAATGTATAATTTTATAAAGCGTTTATTTCAAAAATTCTTTTTGTTTACTATTTAAAAAAACCTACCAATTTCAGGCACCTGTTTGTCTACCAAACCCGATATAATAGGCAACATTTGTATGCTAGAACGGGAGGAATTGCCATGAGAATACTGCGAACATTTGCTAACACTTTTACTATTCGTGTATAAGATGAAAATCCAAAACCATAATGATATGTTTATGAGATTAAAAAAAACAATAGATATTTTTTGTTTGACATTTGACTTATTATAAAACCAGAGACTGATAATAACTGTCATTTTTGATAAAAAAAAAAAAACTTATCGTCGGTGCGCCGACAAAAAGTCCTATGTGTTTTTTACTACTTCTCAGGAGAACAAAAAACCATTTTATTTTGTCAATTCGCAACCTTTTTTGATTTTTGTATTTTCCGTTAAGATATCTGAAAAGTTTATACCTTGAAAAAATTCGATATCGATATAGGATTTTTTGTATGAGAAATTTTTAATTTATTATTTATTTATTTTTTTTTTTTTTTTGTTCTTAAAAAATTCCTATATGAAGTAAAATACAAAAAAGAGTTTTCTTCTTAAGGAACCCGTTGAGATAATGGAAAACGCTTTGGTGGGTGGACGTGTGACTAATAATGATACAAGATGCGATAATAAAAAAAAATTAAATTACACATAGCTCATCACTATATATAATCAATCCTATCGCAAAACTGATTCAAATACATCAAATTAATGGTTATGAATACGGCTGTCATAAAATGCTATGCTGTTTAATTTTTTTTTTTTCTTTTTTTGAGCTAAAATAAAAGTTTTGCGATGATGTAAAGAAAATTAAAAAAATGCAAAAACAAAAAAAGTTTCCAAAACTAAAAAAAAAACTAAATTGAAAATCGTTAAAAATTAAAATGAAAATCGAAAAAAGCGGCAAAACGCAAAAAAAAAGATAAACAAAAAAATTGCAAAAATTAAAAAAGTTGCCAAAATGAAAAAAAACATCAAAATTAAAATTGCCAAAATTAAAAAAATATTAGAAAAAATCGCCAAAAAAGCTTACACGAAAAAAACTTTAAAAAGATGCGAACACGAAAAAGATTGCTAAAATGAAAAAAACGCAATTTGAGATTTTTCAGTTTTGATTTTGTGAGGTTTTTGTGTGTTTCACAATACTATTTTGCAATATAAGAAAATTCAGAAAATAACATATATTACTTAGAAAAAAATAAAAATCATAAAATAACTTATTTATGCTCGAAAAAATAAAATTCACAATATAACTATTGTTTCTGCTCGAAGAAATAAAAATCAGAAAATAACTTATTTCTGTTCGAAAAAATAAAAATCTAACTTTTATGTTAAAAGTCATAACAGTTATGGTCCCTGTATAAAACAAATGCTGTTAATATGTTGTCTGTAATTTTATATTGTGAAAAAAAACTTACCCCTTTCTGCTCAGATGAATATTGGGTGATGTAGAAGTTGACCTATGACCTCCATGTAAAACGTCATCTGTAGTAAAACCCAAACCAAATTGGGTGGAATCTATATTAAAATGAAGTAAATATTCAAAATATTTTGTTTATAATTAAACAATTTTTGTAACAATCTTTTCAAGTATTTGGTGCTATAAATATGTTAACAAATTCCAAAAAATTAATCTCAATATAAAATTTGAAAATAGAATTTCGAAAAACACATACATATACAGTGTAACAAATAAAAATAATTAAAAATTTCTTTAACTTTCGAAAATAAAAATTTACGAAATTTCTTTTTAATAGTATTATTTTATTTGGAATTTGCTTTCAAGTATTATCTGGTTTACTACAAAACTCAAAGTTTCTTTCAAAGGATTTGATTTTAAATATTGAATTTTTAAAAAACGTTCAAAATTAACATTTTCAAAACAAACAAAATATAAAAAATCAATTCCAATTTCGCCAAAACTATTAAACTGTAGCAAACCCATATATTTCATACTTTATAAAGGTGCATTTCCATAAACAAAACACATATGTATGTGGGTGTATAAGTGTAAAAATGTAGTAACATTCTTCTGTGTTCTTTTCTTTCCATATTTTCATATTTATAACAAACCAAATTTCTCTTCAAATTAAAAAAAAAAAAATAATTAATACATTACCATAATATATTAAAGTTTAAAAAAATCAAAACAAATTCTTTGCCAAAATATTGAAATTACAGACAATATTTAAGAAGAGTTTGTAAGTTCAATAAATAAAATTGCATCTCAGCTTAAGGCTTTTAACACTAAAAGTACACTACATATAGGAAAATGCATAAATATACCAAAAGTACATAAAAACATTAAACATTTACACATATAAAAGAAAAACATTTAAATAGATACATATAAAACATATATAACATTTAACAGATCTAAATGATATTTATTATGAGCACGCACACAAATAGATAGATAGATATTTGCAAACATAAAAAAAAACTTGATAAAATACAAATAAAAATAAAATCAATCTAATAAAGTTGGTGCAACATAGTATGCAATATAAAACCTTAAGCTGAAAATGCATGAGCATTTAGCAAAATAAAAAAAAACTAAAAATGAATTTTGTTTAAATTATAAAAAAAAAAATAATACTAAAGCCAAAATCAAATTAAATTTAAAATTTTCATTTTTGGTTAAAACAAAGGATATTTTTTGAACAAAAACCAATTTTCTTTTCTCTGTTGAACAGGCAACGTAATAGACAGTTTGTTTTATAGCAGCCAAAACATAGTCATAAACATTTAACAGAATAAGAAGTAGTTTAAAGAAATAAAGAAAATTGTTCTTCTGTTCAAAAACGAAGCGTTAATCAAAAGAATACCAATATGAGTTCGATGATGCTGTGTTTGCCCAAGTAATAAAGCATTCTCACTCTCTTCTGGATTATCTCCAACACCGGCATAGGGTCCCATATCATTATCACCTTCACATTCACCATCATCCACTTCCTCTTCGTTTTGGGGGAAAGAAAACGTAACATTGATAGGTCGTATTAATTTATTTTTATATTGATGTTCGAATAGTATGGGATTGTATAAAGTATTTTTCCATTGACGACTTAAAACGATTATACCCTGTTTGGTAAGAAAAGAGATTTTAAAAATATTTTAAAATGGTTAAGGTTGTGATACAAACCTGTCTTAATGTGTTTAGATGTGGTATATCTCCTTGTTTAAAGATACGCTCTACTTTTTGTACTCCATCATCCAGCACTAGTTTTTGCATGATGAAACACAATTGACAACTTGGATCCTCTTGCAGGGTTTTCGATAATAAAGTATAGTTGTTAGCATAGCGACTCTGTAAAATAAACATTTATTTTAAAAGAAAACTAAAAAACCAAAAGTCCGAATGTTTAGTGCAAAATCTTATTTTTTTTATGAAAATTCTATTTTTTACTTTTTGCGTTTTTATTACTTGATAGAAATTCGGTAATTAATTTTTAGGTGGTTATATATATATATATATATATATATATATATATATATATTCTAGGTACAATATTTTTTTAGGTGGATTATTTTTTTTTTTTTTTTTTGATAATAAGAATTAATTTTAGTAAAAACTCTTTTTTTTTAACAAATTATATTATTAAATATTCAGATTTTTGCCAATGTTTAGTTTTTTTTTTAATTTATATATTTATTCTTTTTTATAAATTCAGTTTTTGTTAAAATTTGATTTTTAGGTAAAAATTCTTTTTTTATGAAAGGAGATGATTTGTGGTGTTTTTGATTAAAAAAAATAAATATAAAAATAAATATAAATATACCCAAATATAATATTGAAGTGTACAGTTTAATTTTTATAAAAATAAAATATTTAAAATTACCTTCTTCATTTTTGGATTTCTTTGTATTTTCTCATTTTCTAATGCATCGGACATTAAACAAGCTGCCACTGCAGTTTGTCGCGAATGTAAAGCTTTAAGTAACGATACAATTTTTATAGCCAAACGATTGCTAGGATTCATCCAAGCTGTTATGGCCGGTGAAGCTGTACTCAATAAATTCCAATCTAAACGTGTCAAATCAATTTTTCGTGTTATAGGCACACATGGAGGTGCTGCAAAATTTAACCACACCGATTTCAATTCAATAACACACGAAGAAGTCTTATCATTTTCTTTATTGGCCACTTTATCAAAACCTTCTTGTTTCTTTTGACCATTCATTTTACCCTTCTCAATATCATCGTCGGGTGGTTTGGGTGTAGATTTACGATTTTCTGTATTAATTTCGGGACGTTCAGTTACAATGATATTTTCCAAAGCAGTTTGGAATTTTTCTTTGGGTGTCTTGGGAGTGGGTGGTTTTTTGGTTAACATACGCCAGGCTGCTTCGGCTCTTGAAGTAGCTGATACATCAATTTGAGGATTATTTGTAGCAGTTGTTGTAGCTGTTTCCACCAGCTCATTTAAACCTTCTTCAGCCATTTCAGCTAATTCTTCTTTCGAATTTTCTGATTTTTCAAAATGTGAACGTTTTACGATTTTAACACCTACTCCTTCTAAGCCACATTCAAACATTATATAACCTATACTATCAATTCCTGTGTTGTCTGTCATTTTTAGACACTCAAATAAAACTTTACTCTTAGGTTCTGGTATGGCCGTAACCATAATAGGAGATTCTTGCCCAGTGGTACTTTCAGTTTTTAAACGTCTTAGCTGAGCATGAGCCCTACCCACATCTAAAGTAATAACTAATTCTTCAAGTTGTTTTTCGGACGTTTCGATTAATATGGGTTCACCCTGGACGTTATCTGGACGTGATTGCGATGATAGATGGGCAAGCAAAGCTCTGGTACCTTTCATTATACCACCTTTTTTATTGCTATTACCAGACTGCACAGTTTGTTGTATATAGACATTGTGCATTGAGGCTCGTGTAGTTTTACCCAAATGGAATTTAGTTGATACGCCTTCTATGTAGAATGTTAGCAGGGATACACAACTAAGATCCTAAAAAAACATATTTTTTAAGTATCAACTGATTCCAACAATTTTTATGTTTGACATAATAACAAAAATTATAATTGTATCCTACACTCACCTGTACATTATCCAATGCTGCCACTGAAATAACCTCTTCGATTATTGACGACTGCAGCATAGTTATGCTAACTTTAGGTAAAACAATTAAACCTTGAGTCTTGGTTGAAATACTTTCCTCATAAACATCACTTAAGAAAGAATCGCCAGGACCTAATAAATTACGTTCCGTTGTTGAACGTTTCGAATTTGAATGAACTTGTGACCAATAACTCAATGATTGATCACGTTTCAAAATGTTATCATTTTTAACTTTAGCAATACATGAAGAGTGTATATAATTCACCACAGTTAACAAGTGCATATTCGAAAATGTCGGTATGGCAGCTTCAACCATTCTGAAATATAAAAAATAAAAATATACAAATTTGAAGTATTTATTTCTTCAAAAAGGAAATTAAAAATGTTTAAGCTTGAAAAACATCAATTTTCTGCATTCATTTTAACCATCTTAACTGTGTTTGTAAAAGGTCAAATGTATTTTGATGATATGGTAAATAATTTCAAAAAAATCAATAATTTATTAATTATATTTAAACCTTTTCCTTTTTTAAGCATCTACAGAAACAAGAAAACTCAGATATTACAAAAGATCTCACGGACAAACAACTTGAAATGGCATTAAGTGATTTATCTTTAAAGGATTTAAATACTTTACAAAAATTTATTGATGCGGCTGATTATAAAGAAATTGATTACCAAGAAAATAAGTAAAAATTAATAAAATCGTGATAATTTAAAAATTACATTTTTATATTTTTGTGCTAGCTTTATAAATACAAATGCTGAGGCTTCAAATAATAACGATTATGATAAACAAGATTTTAATGTCGTGGATTATAATTCGGATCAAAATGATTGCAATTACAATTATAAGCCCCAAAATTATAAAAAAGATTTAATTTATTATATAAACGATCAAGACCTAAATCAAAGAACTAAAAGAGATGATCAAAAGGTATCAAGCTTTGAGACCATTTATATAAATATTTATGAAACATTTTTCTAATTTTAGAATCTGTTAAATGAAGAATATATAAAACAATTGGATTATTCTTTTCCTCAAAATAAGGAGCAAAAAAACAATAATAATAATAATAATGATGCTTTAGAGCTAAAACAAGCTCATGTAAGAGTTAAAAGAAATTAATATTTATAGCTAATTTATTTTATTTCCACTTACCTTTGTAAACCTTCTAGCAATAAAGGTGTTAAAAATATATTAACTTGTCCTTTTAATCTAGCCACCACTGAGGTACAAGCCGCTCCTTCCGCTTGCAAACTCATAAATTCACCATCATCAAAACCATTTGTTGTTTTATCATTTTCCTCTTCCTTCAATAGAACACTAGGATCCCAAGGATGTGATTTAGGTCCACCCATAAATGTAGCCGAACTATTACTACCCGTTTGATTTTCATATCTAGGTACTACCTTAATTTCACGCCACGATGAATACAAATCAAAATGGGGAATCATTTTACTGCCTATATAGGTTAGGCCACCATCTTCATTTTCGCTAAACATAGGTGTGGAAAAGACATCCAAACCAGAGGGAAAGGAACAGGAAGTCCAATTAAAACATTTAACTTGTGACAAGTGATTTACATAGCTGGCCATTAGTAGAGGTGAATCAATAATAGGTCTATTCACTTGCTGATGTAGATTAACCAAGGCAACATCTTCCTGTGAGGACATGGCCGAGATAAAGGAGTTAGATGATAGTGAAGGTGTACCAGATGAGGAGCCTCTAGAATCAACCTTTTTTTCGAAATAAAGAATATACAAAAGTTTGATGAATTAGTATTTCTTATTGTTAAAGTATAACCAGAATCTAAAACTAAACTGATGCAAAGACATTTTGAAATAACGCATTCGGAGCTAGTGTGTGTTAGAAAAAATTTTAAAATTATGACTAGCAAACATTTTTTTAATTATATAATAATAGTTAAAAGGACTACTAAGATAAAATATATATTAAAATCGTTTGTAAATAAATACCTTTCAACTGGTATATTATTTTTCAAAATCGGATGTACCTACTCGCCTTACCAACTTATATTACAAATATATTACAAAATACAAAATTTTCTGGCAATAAGACTTCTTAAATTTTATATCTAATCAATTTCTTTAGTTTTCCATCTTTCCGAACCTTACGTAAAAGTATATAAACTGATAGGTAATCTATCATTTGGCTCTTTTTACGGGCTGCTACACTGATAGCTCATTAGAATATCTTTAACAAATAGTTTCTATTTAAGCTAAAATTTGTATTATTAATATTAAGTACGTAGTTTAATAAATTTGTTTCTAAATAGTCAAATTCAACCGCATTATGACTATCATAAAAAAGCATGCAAAATACTTTTATAACAAAATAAGGAAAAAATAAACTTATTAAAAATCAAGTACTAGTCAATTTTACAAATTTTAATCAGAAATATTGAAAAAAATCAAATACAGGAATTCTTTCATATATTCTTAAACTAAAATCTTCAAATCTAATTAGCACTGTAACAATTTTTTACAAAGTATTTTTTCTTTATTTAATATTTCACTAAACATAAATAAAAATTGTTATAAGCATTATGTCAGTTTACCATCATTCAAATTAAAATCTATAAAATTATTAACAAAATAAAAACCCATTACAAACATAAAAAAACAAAAAACTTTAAACAAAGTGTCTAATTAAAAATTAGCCAATTAATAAATTAATTTCCAACTACAAGTCCAAATATTATTAAAAAAAAAAACAATAGTTAGTTTTAAACAGTTTCTAGAATTAATATAGTAAAAGATCTAAGAGGATTTTGTTTTTTGGTTTGGAAAACACTAAAAACTACTCACATCATGAATAAAATGTCGATACTCAGGTCTTGATGAGATATTTATTAGTTTTCTGATTGGTGTAGCAAGACCATGAATACGTCTGACGTCGTCATTCTATGAAATTGATGGGATTTATATATTTTTGAAAGATTGAATTGAATTTGTTTCGATTTGTTTTTCAGTGATTGTTTAATGATTTATTATTGTTTATGTATGTACATAATAAAAGCATGCAAAAAGTTTTGTTTAAAAGATTTAAAAAAGGTAAAGAAATTAGTTGGAAGTTTTTTTCCTTTTAAATACAAATGAAATTTAAAGATATTTTTCTTAAATAAAAAGCTAAGTTTTATATAAATGATTTAGCCTTTATTAAATAAATTAATACAATATAAATACATGTTTTTAAATTATTTAAATAAATATAAAAAATTGTGAAGCTTTTTTTAGGATGTTAATAATTAGGTGGTTTGGTGTGAACTTTTAATTGTTTTAGAATAAACAAAATAGATTTTGTAAAACTTACCAATTCAGTAGTACTTTGTGGCCTTTTTGTTAGAGGTTTTGTATTTGGTTCTGGAGCATGTATTTCCAGATCACTGCGATAAGTATTTAGAGATGATAACGTTGCGTTTTCATTTTGATTACCAATACTGGAAAGAAATAAGGATTCGTATCAAAATATAAATTGAATTATAAATAAATAAAAATAAATAAATAAATATCAAAAGAAGTAATTCAATTTTCTTCATACAAAAATTTTCGAAATTTTTCTATAAATATGAAATTTAATGTTCTATAAACTATATATAAAATTTATTAAAAATTTCCTATAAATATAAAATTTATCAAAAATTTTTTATAAATAAAGAATTTATTTAAATTTTCTATAAGCAAAAAAAATATCGAACATGTGAAAAACTTAATTTTATAGAAAATATAAAATTTTTCAAAAATTTTCTAATAATAAAAAATTTATCGAAAATTCTCTGAAAATAGAAAACTGATCGAAATATTTGTCGAAATTTAAAATTTGTAGAAAATTTTGTTGAAAATATAAAATTTTTCAAAAATTTTGCTAAAAATGTATTAAACAAATATCAAATACCTTAAATCCGATGAAAATCTCTTTTTGCCCGAAAATATAATAGAACCATTATGATTTTTAATAGAACCTCTTTGAGACATCATATTGGATATATCTTCTTCTGCCGAAAAAAACATCTCTGAAGGATTTTCTGATGTAAGTGAAATAGTTCTTTGAACTTCGCGGGTCAAATGATCTCCATTTGTTAAATCGACTGGCATTTGATTTTGTATATTTATATCTGCAATCTCAAATTCTAAAGGATGAGAATGAGGAGCCGAATGGGACATTTCATCAGGTATCTATCAAAAGCAAGAAAATATTATTTAAATAAACGTCTCTTAAATGCATCTCATCAGATTAACCTCTAATTCATCTTCAACATTAACTTCACCAGTTAAACGAGAATCAGAAATACTGGTTTTTGGTGGCGAAACCCTTAAAGTATTATTTTGCGATTTATTGGAATCCGAACTTCGACGATAGACTACACCTTGGGATTCAGTGGAATCTTGTCGTAAGACTTTTTTTGAAGGACTGTCCAAAAGGCGGGCATAGGGTACTTCTACTGATGTTTGTCGTGTAGTAGAATAACGTTTAGTACGTCGCTCTAAAGTATTAGGAGAACCTATACTTTCCCTAGACTTACGGCCATTAATGTCTTTTTCAAGAGTAGAAGTTCCACTAAGTTTCAATTTAGTATTAATTTCTTTTGCAGCTAAATCAGATTTTTTCAGACTACCATTAACAGCTACAGCAGGACGATATAGTTTACCCTAAAAGTTTTTAAGCAAAATTTTATTAGTTTTCGCTTATTCATTGAATATTTGGCCTAACTTACCTTTCCGGTAAAATCAGCTGAATCATGTAGATAAACAGAGTGTAAACTATAGGGTGGTGTATGAAACACTAATTGTCCTTGATGTAAAATACTTTCACCAAAGCCATAATCTTTGTTGTTATTTATAATGCTAAAATAAATTTTAAAACAAAAATATAAAACTCATACATATAATTTGTGAATAAAATTGCTACTTACAAATATCTGGCTACATTATAATTATCAACTAAATCTTGAGCAGAAGGTTTGAAAAATTTCAAACCATTACGGTTACTACCAAAAAAGGCACAACCTCCAATACAACCACAACGAGATATATCTACAACACCACCGACTGCGTTCGAATTTGTGGTATTCGACCATAAAAACCACAATCGTTTGTTTTTAGCGTCGTGTTCACGCAAAAAGCTAAAATTATTTAACGTTTGTCATAACAAGTTAGTGTGCTATATTCGACTGTGCCGAATCTTATATACCCTTCACCCGTGTTGAGATGTGTTATATGGAAGTGAAATACCTTATATTGGATGTAATCACTTCTAATTACATACATGCTATATCTGTGTAAGCACTAAAAACTTTGAATAATTTGAATTTGCATATAAAGTTGAAATAGAATCAAGAAAATGAGGTATAAGTTTGTTTGTTTGTTTGTGTATCAATCATGTCTAAACCGCTAACCAATTTTCAAGAAATTTGACACAAGGATAGTACCGGTGCCAGAGGTGGTTGTAGGCTTTGTTAGATCTTAGTCACACCCACATTTTACGCCTGCTATAAAAAAATCTATTTTTCAATTTTACACATTATTAATGAAGCTATTTACATGAAATTTGACGCACAGATAGTGCATGCACTATAGATTAGCTTAAAATCAGAGCATGGGGGTTCCCCTATATAAAGCAAATATTTATTATAGCATGTCTAAGGAACTGTTACAGTAAGAGTCCTTTATCCTATCATATCGCATTGATGAAATGAAAATAGGACGAATAGATCCAGGGGGTGAGATAGCCCCCAAACAAAGAAAATATAAATTTTCTCATCTAAAGGGCTATTACAGTGAAAGTCTTAAAAAATTTAAAAGTAATTTTAATTTTTAATTTGGAATAGGATATATACTTTAGACTTTTACAAAGGTTCGCCCATATTTAAGGAAGATATAATCACTTCGATGCAGAACAAATATTTTATAAATGTAATATTAAATTAAATAAGACAATATTAAGTTCAATTTGAGTGTGGTGGAAAACTTATGATTTGACTGATTTAAAAAACTGAAATTCGAAAAAATATTTGTGATAGATTTACGCAAGAATGAGGCCCATTGCTTATATAGGAGATTAAAAAATCTAATAACGCGTTTTGACCTACAACTCGGTTAATAACTGGATCTACTAGTTAATTTTTTCAACACAAAAATTCTTATAAAAAATTTCAGATTTTTCTGTGAAAGAAGGAAGTTTCTAGCTTAAAAAACCAAATATGCCTTAATTTATTTTTGTTTTTCAGTACCCATGAAAACAAAAACTATAAGGGAAACAGACATTAAATAAATGAAAAACCGATTTGCCAATGAGTCGGTTATTTATAAACCGATTTGGTTGATTCAAAAAACCGAAATTCAAGAAAAATATTTGTGATCGATCTATATAAGAACCAAGTCCGTAGCTAATTTAGGATTTGGATATGAGCCAAAAACGTGTTTTGGCCGATATCTCTGTAAATAATGGACCTAATGGACCTCTGTAAATAATGAACTAACTCAGTCAGTTCATTTTTTCAGCGGAAAAATTCAGAAAAAATTTTCAGATTTTGTTTCGCAAAAACGAAGGCCCTAGCTAATATAGGGGCTTCAGAAAATCGAAAACCGGTTTGAAAAACTTTTTTTTTTTTGAACCGGATTTTTCCGAGTATCAAAAAGTTCTGGAAAAAAATTCTGATCTTTTGATAAATATCTACATATTATTTAAACCATTTTTAAGTCGAAAAAACACAAAAACGGGTTTCAACAGCAAAAGGATTTCGGATCGTTAAATGATGTCGTCCTATCGACATCATTTCTTATGAGGATTCAGAAAATATGAACTTTTTTGTCTCCGACGAAAATTGTGGAAATTGCAAACTAATATATACCCTTTACACCTGTGGTGAAGGATATAAAAAAAAATATTTAAGATTATAACGCATACTTATGTTGTACTAAATGCAATTTATGATCGGGTATAGGTAAAGCCGAGGCTCCTTCTAAAAGTATGGGTCCCAACGATGTACAGCCTACCTCTACCCAATTCTCAAAGAATTCATTATCATAGGCGGTAGGTCTGCGACATTCAGAAAAACTATCACGTAATTTACGTGATCCATCTTCACGAGAATCTCTTCTTTGTGAAAATGAATTAGAGCTACGTTTCGATTTGCCCTGGTGAGGCTGATGTGTATTATGGTATATTTCAGATTTTACAGAGTCTTGATCTGCACGTCGTATTTTGCCTGATCTATTGCTGCCTGTGGTGTTAGTATTATAAGAGTTTGTCATATTTGATGTACAACCAGCATTTAACATAAACAGTCTTATTAAAATTGAAGGTAATAATCCAGATATACCGGATTTAACACGTTGACCATGTAAATTACAATTAGCCAAACGTATGGGGGAGATCTAAAGGGAATTAAAACAAATTAAAATTAATCGTTTATTTTGCAGTAAAACAAAAACTAATTCTTACCCATGCATGTAATGCTGTTCCACTCTCTATTAAATAAACATCTATTGCATCTATTGAGACTCTAGTCATTTTGTATTTTATATCTTCGGCCGATGGACATTTATATTTGTTTTCCTCTTTAGTGTGGGGACACTGATTACTCGGCACACCATGATGACAATTACGCACAGTCTTAGGAGATTTAAGACAATTTTCTGGATCTACCGCCAAAAGAGCCAAAGTCTCTAGGCCAACAGCAACATTAAAGAGTTGTGGTAATGTTAGTTTTCCCGAGAGTTTACCAAGCTGGACTTCTACCAGCCAGGAGTACTCTAAGGTGTCTTCATCAAGAGCACAACCCTCATTACTGAACATAGCATGACCACGAACCTTTAAGGAATAAATGAAATTAGTATCAACAATTTTATTTTTTACTTCACTCACCTGCACTGCAGACAACATTAAATGTCCTTGATTTATATGTTTATCACGATTTTGTCTCACAACCGTATCCGATGTTATTAAATAGGAGGGACTTACTAGAACCTGCAGTGTAGTCTCATGATATCGCTTATTCATTTCAAAACCTAAACGCTCTATTAACACCACCGGACAGGGAGGATCATTTTCATTACAGTTTTTCATAACATGAGCCTGTATGTCATGTATTATAACTGATACTATTACCTCCAGAGGTCTATACAAACGAGGATCAAAAGGTCTCTGTTTTTCCTCCGGCACTGTAACTTCTGACACAGACTTTGTAGCCAAATCTTTATCCTTCACTAGCAGCTGATCTTTTGGATTGACGGGTTGAGATGTAGAAGAATCTTTTGTTTTAATATTCGATTGTTCCATGTCGGTAAAATTTTGATCTTCACCAAAAATATTCTCTTTGAGGTTTATAAAATTCTTTAAAACATTGCCATAGCACATGAGAACAGAGGAACCAATTTCAAGTTCCACAGTTACATGGTCAGCAGGCAAAGTGGCAGGATCAAATTTGTATTGTTCTGGCTTTTGCCAATTTTGATTAGGAGATTTTCGTGTCTGCGGTATACGCATAGGACTGAGCAAAATTTCTTCTTTTTCAGGTGTTGTAATATCGGCTTGAGGATCTGGTCCTAATGGCGGAACCGGATGATAAACATATTGTATAGAGAGAGCCACAATAGGTACAGTCCAGCAATCTATCCAACCCGAAGTTCTCTGGCAAATTTTTCGCCATTTTTTTGTATACAACTCTGGTCTTGTCTTAACTTTGCCACCTCGTGTTAGTAAACGAGCATTTTCGTCTATGGCCAAAACTATGGGTTTAGTTGATGACACCTCTGGTATATATAAACTTAAATCTAAACCTTCTCCATGAATCCAAAACTTTAAAGTCACTGTCTTGGGCAGAAAGTCATCAAAAGGTAAAGCGAAGCTCATATCAAATACATCCCCACAAAATGCCAAATGATTATTTTCCTGGTTGGCACTGGAGCAATCAATCCAATTGTACTCATTACATAAAGTTAAGATCTCAAATTCATTTAATAGTATATTAAATTTACAAGTATATGGCACAAAAGTAAGGATATCAGGTCTAGCTTTGCTAGCCCAATCTTCTATGAGATCTTGAAAGAAACATTTATGTTTGTAGACAATATAAGCTGTGGCCTTGCACCCCGTCAGCGCTATGCTCCAATCTTGGGGAGCATTCCATTTTGTAGGATAATGTATGCGCACTTTATACTCCAACGATTCGAATTCTGCTAAACTTCTGTACTGCAGTGAAGTAGTGGCTTCAACATGGAAGAGTTGACCTTGTATTTTAGAAGTATAACCATCTGATAGTGTCACCCAAGGTATAGTCACTTCAACATATGAGGCAGGACCTACTGTTATATGCATGGCATTTGTTTCTTTTTCTTTAGAGAACAAAATATCTATTGTAGCTTCATTTAAAACACACAGGGTAACATCAAAAGATTGATAACATCGTAATTGACCTGGTTTGGGTGAGGGCGTCACTTGCATTTCCTTCCAGTCGGGCGGATAGAAAAAATTAAACAAATGATCTCTTTGTCTATCTGCCCATGGACCATAACTGAAATCTGTACCTTTAAGACACTTTATATTTATACCCAAAACCGGTGGTGATGGTTCAACCTTATCACCATTGGCTAAAATAATATGTACAGGTTCTTCGGGCACAACACCGGGTTCATCCATATAAAAATATAAATCCATTTGATTTGACATCATCACCACAAAACCTTCACCCATATAACGTGGAGGCTCATCAACAAGACCAGTGTATTTTGGACTAGGAGCAAACATAACTTTAGCATTTTCTACATTGGCCTTAACAAAATGCATAAAATGGTCTAAACGACAAACGGCGGGCTTTGTACTGTACGTACAGTGAGCTTCTTCCATGGATATGGAAAGCGTGGTAGGTGTTAGACGATTGCCAAAGACAAAACGTCCTGAGCATATATCAATTTTAATCACAGGTATGAGATCGCGCCACGTTGTGGCTTTCATAGCTTCGGAATGTTTAACACTTTGATGCTTACTATGACCAGCATTTTCCATATTCATAGTATGTTCTTTCAATTTCGAACGTTCTTCGGTTGATAAGGAATCGGTCTATAATATAAATAATTTAAATAAAAATTATTAAAAGCTTGAAAAAAATTATTTACCGGTATTAGTAGTGAAGGCTTTAAACCAAATGTTCTTTCTAATTCATCATATAAATCAGAACGATTATATATATGCAATTCAGAGCCATTTATTTGTACTGATAATCTAGTATCCGAATGAGATAAATCTGAAATGTAGAAAAGTTAATTTTGGTTTATTTAAAGAAATTGAACAGCAAAATTTTATACTTTACCTTCTGATACATCTTTTGGCACATAGGAACGCCACCATCGAAATATAAAATAACCATCTTGTATCCGTGCTGAATAATCGTAGGTGATGTAAACAAAATCACGAAACATTATTTTACCTGCCAAGGGATTTAAAGCTACAGATCCTAAAATATACACAAACATATTTGTAGGAATTACTTGCATTTATTTAAAATATGTACATTTTGTACTAACCAATTTTAAAATATGCTCCTTTGATAAACCAACGATTGACTATTTTTGTTATTAACATTCCAAACAAACGAGAATTGTAAAATGTTATATAGGTCACCCATGTTATTGATGTCAAAAGAGAGCAAAGCAGCCATATCTGGAAAGTTTTACAAAATAGTAGTTGTAATAAATATTAATGCACAAACAATAACAATAATATATCGTCGGTGCGCTGACGAAAAGTCCTGTGTTATTTTACTATTCTTCAGGATAACAAAAAAACCGTTTTATTTTGTAAATTCGCAATATTTTTTTTTTTTTTTTAATTATAGATTTTTGTACTTTTCGTAGGATATTTAGTAATTTTATGTTTTGAAAAAAAAAAATGATTCAATATGGTGTCTGCAAATGGCAAAAGAAATTTAAAATAATCTACAGATTGGCTTTTTTGTATATGAAACTTTTAATTTTTTGTTTAATACTTTTGTGTTTTTGTTCTTCAAAAATTCCTTTGTGTAACAAAAATAAAAAGAGTTCTCAAGGAAATATACACATAGAATCTTTTATAAATTTCAAACCCGTTGACTAAAAAAAACACAAAATGCGATAATAAAAAAATTAAAAGAACATAGGCACATAGGACTTTTCTTCTGCGCTCTGACGATAGATATCTATTTCATTTATTTAACATTTTAATATACAAATAAATAATTATTGATGAAACAACTTCAATTATATAACATTTAATTAAATATATATATATATTACAAAATAGAAATAATGTAAGATGTATTAATAAAATACATATTAATTGATGACTGTGTTACACTAACGTAAGACGTAAGACATTTACATTCAATGAAATTAAATCATATAATAAATACCATCGCACGAAAATAATATTATCACGTGCTATTTGCCGGTCAAAAGAAAGTATTACCGGCTTTTGAGGTCGATCAACCGTAAGAAAAAGCATCACTTTTAATGAAAACTCAACAAGTAGTTGTTTTTTATTATGGCTAATGAACTCAATTTCTTTGTTTATTTACATTTTTTTAACAATAACAACAAGGTAAAGTTTGTTTACAAACAAAATATCAACACTTACAATGGGGAGTCAAGAGCCAACTAATATGTCAAGAACATATGATTAAACAGATGCGTTGAAATGTCATGAACACAACCAATAAAATTATTCAAAGGATTACAAAGGGGCAAAGTGTGTACATGAGGAAAAAATAAAACCCAAACACAAACATACATAAATTATACAATATGAAAAGCAAGCAAATGTATAGAACAAAGAATAAATATTTAATCTAATTAAGGCAAATTATTGAAAAAACTAACTGCAATTTTACAACAAAATTAAATTATCTATTATAAACGGAAATTCTAAGTAGCAAAATAAAAAAACATTTCTTTATAAACTATTCATAATAATCTTATCAACCAGCTATAATAAACGCATTAAATAATATTAAGACAACGACCCTTTTCTTCGATCATATATTTTATATTTCAATTACTGATAAGCCATAAATTTATAATTTGCTTTATATTTAACTATTGATTCACTTATGTATATGCTTACAAAGATAACACGCAAAATAAATTTAATAATTCAATGAATCATTCAAAAAATTAACAATGTACTTTTTATTTACCATAGGAGCATCGATTTTCATATTTTCCAAGGGTATATTGCCACCAGTCGAATTCCATTTTCCCAGCGAAGCGAACTCATTACTTTCTTCCAGCTCCATTTTGTGTGATTTTTATTTACTTTTTATGTTATTTAATAATAGTAATTGCACCATTTACATTAATTTAATTTAAGAAAAAATATTTTTATGTACTTCCGACCTTTTTTTTCTTTGTTGTGACTTCGATTTTTACCACTTTAGGTTTTAGGGTTGGGTCATGTAATCAACTTTTAACATTAAACACTTTATTCGTTCGAATTTATTAAATAATTCTACACTAAATTAAAATTTGTTATTAATTTTACTTTAAAACTCATTTTTCTTGTAATTTTTCGTTAGAAATTAATTATTTTTCACACAATTTTTCTCTACATTTTACGCGAATGGAATAATTTTTCTTTTCTTTTGACAGACATTTTTTGGCGGTGGTGTTCATTAAATATCAAATGTCAAAAATGTTAAGCTGTGTTTAGTTAGCACAATATGTATCGTAAAATGAGTTATTGCTTTACAGACCAGGATTACAGACAGGATTTTTCTGTCAGAGTGTGTCAAATACGCTCTGAGAGAATTATCTCACGTTTAGATTGAAATATTAGTATTATAAGAAGTATTATGAGACTGTCGTGATGAGTTTTCAGTGATTTCCAAAATACACATGCACACACCCAATTTTCGTATATGTGTATTTTTTTACAGTTCATCTTATAAGAGAAATGTGTAGAGAAATCTCATCAGAACAGTCTCATAATACATCTTTTAATACTAATATTTGAATGTACACGTGCAATAATTCTCTCAGAGAGCTAATTGGACACAAAGATCTTACATATTATGTTACGTCTAGACGGGCTGTTATAAGATGAACTGTGAAAAAATACACATATACGAAAGTTTGTTTGTATGTGTGCATGTGTATTTTGGAAATTACAAAAAAAATGTTTTTTTTTTTTTTGTAAAATTTCTATCTTTTAATGAATACATTTTAGAAAATATTTTTATTAAATTTGTGCTAAAAGATTGCGAATTTCTTAAATAAAAAGGTCTGTTTACTCTGTAACTGATTGAAAATAATGATATCTTATAGCATTTATTAGAATACATGTAGTGATTTAAAACGCGTTGTAGAATGGTGCCACTCTAATTACATAAGTCTTAATGCCTTAAAATCAAAAGCTGTGTATTTTTTAAACAATATAATTATACCTTCTATATATATAATGAATGAAACTATTAGATTTGTATCGCATTATAAATCATTGGTTATGTACTTAGATACGAAATTGAATTTTAATTTTCATGTCAATTATACAATATCGAAAATATCGGCGTATACTGCTTCAATTTTTTAGGATTATGAAATATGACAAACCCGCTTTACATGTTTAGATCCTATGGTGTAAGAATAGCTCGAATTTTGAATGACTATATTCCCAATAAAGAGCGAAACTTTAGTAAATCAATTACATCTTTTATAAATTTATCAAGAAATTATTTATGAAACACATTTGTATGTGTAATAATTAGGTTTCCAATTATTAAATCTCTTTATATTTTGGCTGCGGGGTACGGGATGATTTAGATTAATTGAGCAAATCTATAATTGATATGTTATTTATAATTATTTAATATTTAATTTAAAGGTAAGTTACAATTAAATTTTATTTCTTTAACTTTTTTAGGTTATTTTTCACAATTCAATAAATTTGAGTCAGAGCAAAGAATGATTACAAAAGTAAGTATAAAAGCACGACTAATTGTAGTTGAATGTAGAATAGCAAGTGTTAACTTTTATTGGAATTCAAATTTAGCAAACTTCTGTTTTTAACAGAAACGAAGTTTGAATAAAAGTTAACATTGGCTATTTGTAGCGAGTAAATTATATTATTTACCTAGTGTCTACATTAGACAAATTTTTATCAAAACAAACGTAAAAATTAGTGCGAATATATAAATTAAACTAAATTTTTATTTTAGTTTTTTTTCTTTTTAAATTGCTCCAGACTACTGTCTGAAGCGTTTTTTTATTTTTTAATGTTTATTAATCGCGAGTTGCAATTGAACTGATCTTTATTTTTGTTTTTTTACTTAAAATAATATTTTCAATAAACTTCACCCAGACGCAATGTCGACAAATATTCCAATTATGTTTAAAAGTATTGCAACGTAAGTTTATTACCTTTGTTGCTAATTTGCTTAGGTAAGCTTTAACGTGCAAAGACCTGAAGTATTTAAATATTTTGGTTTTTAACTCCTCTGCCCTTAAATTCAATCGTCCTCGATTGATTTTTTTAAATACCTTATTTTTATAAGGTATTTTGAAATTTTTGTGTGTTGCAAAATTAAGGTTTCTTCTGTGATCTTTTCAGTGCCCAAATTATAAGGCTGACGGTGCATAAGAAAGTAAGTGATACAACAATCTTTCTGATCCATGCTTCTCTTTTTATATTATGTATTCTAATGAATGAATGAAGTTTAAACTTTTCTATTGGAGTATCAGCATGTGGGCTGGAATTGGTGTCATCTAGTTTACTTCTAGATTCTGATATATTTTGTCATCTATTTTTATTGTTGTATTGTCGAATTTAATTATAAATGTTCCATTTATTTTATAGGTAATTGTTTCTGTTGAAACAGTTTTGCTAACATCATTCAGGAGTATTATCCCGTCTGCAATTTCTTCAAAACGAGGAATATGGTGAACATTGCTTTTTGCGCATGTGGATTGTTTATTAAGTATAATATTTGTTATACAATTATCATTACTTTGATCTAACAAATACATTTTATTACATATTTTGATTTTATTATAAATTTTACAATTTATTTTATTGCATATATTTCATCTCCATTTAAAAACATTTCTGTAAAATTTAAATTTATTATAGTTATTCTTTATAATAAGTTTTCCAATAATTTTTTTATATAAAATTTTACTTGTAATTAGAATTTTAATAATATATAAAATATTTGTGTTATTGCTTAGAACACATATTTTCGATAATTCTAAAGCTTGTTCTATGTTGTTGAAAGGCATATTTTCTTTTTTTAATTGATTAATTACAAAGTTCACTTCCTTTTTGTTTAACAAATACGAGTGTTGTATTTTGCCCATTGTATGGCATATTTAATATTTATAATTGCTTCCTTTAGCTAATCTAACCTTGTTTGTCATTATTTCTATATCCTCATTTAAAATAAAATTATCTTTCCTTATGGAGTTAGAAAATGTATTGATTAATTTAGTAATATTATTTATTTGATTACTAAAGTCAGTATTAATTATTACTTATTTATTATTATTATCTGTTAGCTCATCTAATGTTTTGTAAATATATTCTGCGTCGTCATGATCGGGTGATCCGGCAATAATTTTCCAAATTTTTCCTAATGTATTAATTGATCTAGATTGTCTTTTTGGTGTGAAGTTCTTAAGTGTCTATAATGAGTCTACAGTTTGATATAATTCATATTTTAGCGTTGGTTGTAGACGATTCGTCTCAGGTATGTACGTTTCAATATATTTTTTTGTTTTTTGTAAAAAAAACGTCATAAGAATTTAGATCTATTTGATGTATAAATTTAAATGTTCCTTCCTGAATTTTTCCGTATCCGTCACCTATCATCACAACGTGTGAGTCCGTGTAATTAAGTATTTGAACTTCTGCTTTAAGCAGTGATAGGAACAGTCTGTAACAAAAAAAAAAAAAAAAAAAAAAAATATAAACAAAATAGTATGCAAATTTAATTGAAATATTAATTTCTTATATGATCTTTATGAACTATTCTATTAGATTCTTTGACTATTTTTTAGATCCTAATTTTTTATTCATTTTCACATAAATTTTCTGATCTGAAGTGTAGTCCTTAAAAGGTTTCCGTTTTTTATTATGATTTGACATATCTTTTTCTTGTTTTCTAACGATGGCTTTTATATTTTCTTTTCTTGCGTTTTCATATTGTTCTGGACTAGTACTAACTCTTCTTCCAAAGAATAATTCGATTGGTTTATTGCCTGTTGTTAAGTGTATGGTGTAATTATATTCATAAACCGCTCTATCGAGTAATTCTTTAAAAGTCCTACGTGTCTTCTCTGTTTTAAGACGCATAATTTCCGACAATGTGGAATGAAATTGTTCCACTTGGCCGTAACGGTACTTTTGTAGGAGGGGAGTTTTGAAAACTTTTATATTCAGCTGATCTTCAAGCATAAACAAAATTGAATCTGAATTTAATGATTTTTCGTTATCCACAACTATTATTCTGGGAACGCCAAAACTAAATACTATTTTCCTTAATGGTTCTCTAACATCTGCTATTGATCTAGAATTTATTACTGTTGCCTGTGCATTTTTTGTAAGCTTGTCTATTGCAGTTAGTGTTAAATGTTTTTCAATGGACCAATTGTCTATGTGTAGTATTTCTCCTGCATATTGTGGGATTGGAGTAGGTGATATATTTGACTTATTAGGATGTCTATCGTATTTTCCTTCTTTACAAACTTTACATTGTTTTATTATTTTATTTAGAGTATCACTCATCTTTGGGAAATAATATTTTTCTAAAAGTTGTGATTTATTTTCTTTAGCATTGCTGAGGGCTCTTTTATGTACTTTCAGATATTGTTCTTCCTGTCTAAAAGAGTCAACCAAATCTTTTGCTTGGGTTTGTGTATATCTTATTTTGTATTTAGAAAAATGAATGGGGTATATTGATTGTATGTTATCCATTATACTTTCGCAAGTAAACAAACCATTCACTACACTTGGATTAAGATATATCTTAAGAATATCCAAAAGAGTGTCTTCCGAAAAGCTTGGGGCTGTAATAATGTGCCTATGAAAAGTTGGGAAAGGTAATTTAAATTGGTATTCAGTCGTTTCTCCTAAAAGGATAAAAATCAGATTTTTAAAGACGTTTGTAGGACATTCAACTTAATGAATTAGATTCTCTGTGTACTGTAGCCGTTAAAGAGTTAACATGAGTGTCATTTTGTGGTGGTCTAGAAAGAGCATCTGCAACCACATTACTTTTACCGGGCTTATAATGGAGTTCATAGTTATATTCCTCCAATATTCCAACGCTTCATTTTTGCGTTATTGTTTTTGTTACTTAGAGCGTATGTAAGAGGTTGGTGGTCTGCGAATATTATGACTTTGGCGAGGCCATATAAATAATTTCTTAATGAATCAAGTGCCCAAATTATGGCTAACATTTCCCTCTCGTTGGCTGCATAGTTCTCTTCTGTTTTACTCAGAGATCGAGAAATGAATGTAATTGGTCTGTTTTCCTGACAAAGGACAGCTCCAATGGCTTAGTTTGAAGCATCTGTTGTTAATTCAAAACATTTAGTAAAGTCTGGGTAAGTTAATATAACATCTCTTGAGGATAGCATCTTTTTAATTTGTCAAATGCTATTTTTGCGTATTCGTTTAATTCTTTTTTTTCTACTTGATTGATTTCTGGATATTCGTCCCTCTTCCTCTCTTAAGAGGTTTGTCAAGGGTTTAGCTATTTTAGCGTAATCTTTTACAAGCCGACGATAGTATCCGGATAATCCCAAAAAAGATCGAAGATCTTTTAATGTGTTTGGATAAGGGAAATTCACAATTGCTTCGACTTTCTTAGGGTTAGTTTGAATACCCTTGTGAGTCACTAGGAAGCCTAGAAATTCAACTTTGTCTTTAAAAAACTAGCATTTGTTAAGTTGAACCTTCATATTTGTATTGTGTAAGGTGTTAAAGACTTCAGCAATATCCTTTAAATGTTGATATTCGTTTGGACTAAAGATTATTATGTCATCTATTTATATAGACATAGCATCTTTCTCCAATATGTGGACGCAAAATGTCATACAGCGCGCGTTGAAAAATAGCTGGCGCGTTCTTTAACCCAAATGGTAATCGTGTGAATTCGAATTTATCATTATTAATGAAGAATGCTGCTTTCTCAATATCTGTGGGCTTTAAAGGTATTTGGTGAAACCTGCTTTCAAGTCTAATACAGTAAAATGACGACTTTTTCCTAATTGTGCAAGTACTTCATTAATTTCTGGCAATGGATATTTATCCGAAATAGTGATAGAATTTAACTTCCTGTAGTCTATAACCATCCTGAACTTTCGCTCCCCGCTTGCGTCAAGTTTTTTTTGGAACAATCCACACAGGTGAATTGTATGGGGATTTTGATTATTGTTTCATACTTCTTAAGTCTAGTGTTAGTGTATACTATTGTATCTTTTATATTGTGTTTTTTTATTTTTTCTTTACTTTAATTTACTTCAACGATTTTGTTTTCACACAATATTGATTTATCTTTTATATTTTATTTTTTAATTGACTCTTAAAAAATTTTTTCTACAAATATTGATTATAAATAATTTGTTTCTAGGATTTAACTAGGATATAATTTTAATACTTGAATCTTGTTATTGTGTTTTTATATTTTAGTTTTACTACACTTTTGTTAATTTAACTTTAATATGCCTTTTACTTACTTATCATCTTAAGTACTATTTTGGAGCAGCGGCAGTTGAGTCCTATCAACACCCTTTTCGTCTGATCGATCCAGTTACTAGGGGACCTTCTACTCACTATACTAGAAAATCGCGGAGCGGCGTGCTGAACTCGCAGGATGATTTACGTTTAGTTTTACACCTGTACTGGAAACTATCCTTTGAAAACCACGATAATCTCACTATTTTTGGAAACCGTGGAATGACGTGCTAAACTTGTAGGACGATTTACGTTTAGTTTAACTCCTGTACTTTGGAAACCGCGGTTCCTGCTGGGGGGCGAATTAAACTAAATTTTTATTTTAGTTTTATTTTTTTTAATTGCTTCAGACTACTGTCTGAAGCATTTATTTATTTTTTAATGTTTATTAATCGCGAGTTACAATTGAACTGATCTTTATTTTTGTTTTTTTTTTTACTTAAAATAATATTTTCAATAAACTTCACCCAGACGCAATGTAGCCAAATATTCCAATTATGTTTAAAAGTATTGCAACATAAGTTTATTACCTTTGTTGCTAATTTGCTTACCCCAGGTCTACAACTGAGATTAACGCTAATATAATATGTGAGATAACGCCGGCAGAGGAGAGTAACCATTTTGTTTATATTATGTTAAATCTTAAATAAGGGGTACACGTATTCTAATAAATCCTATAAGATATTATTATTTTCAATCAGTTACAGAGTAAACATGTCCTTTTTATTTAAGCAATTCTCACTTTTTTGACAGTCTCACAATACATCTTATAATACCAATATTTGAATCTACACGTGAAATAATTCTCTCAGAGAGCGAATTCGACACTCTCTGACAGAAAAATCTTATATATTATGTTACGTCTAGACGGGCTGTTAGGTAAGCTTTAACGTGCACTGACCTGAAGTAAATAAATATTTTGGTTCTTAACTTATACAAGGTAATCTTAGTTAAACAGTTGATTATTATTTTGGTTGTTACAGTTGTCAAACTGCGTACATAAAAAACAATAATGAATACGCCATATTGTTCTTTTTGGGCAACTGTTGCCACCTTCTACAAATTCGCGTTAAGTTTGACGTTTGTCTTGATAAAAATTCTCTAATCTAGACACTATGTTACAGGGATGGAAAACTTTACTGATATTAAGTATTTAATATTAAAATTATAAATAATAAACATTTTTAATTATTATTAATAATTTGTGTGTTCAAACATAGTTTAAACAGTATGTGTTGTCGCATAAAAGAAAAGTCCTGAGATATGTATTATAAAACGTTCATATTTATATTTAAAATGTTTTATATTATGTTCACATTCATTGACTTTTGATTTGTTTTTTGAAAAACACAATGGGTTTAAACATCACTGTTTCACACATTTTTGCTTTAAATAAAAATTTCATACACAAACACTTTGTTTTTAAACTGTTTGGCAAATTCTTTTTCCAACGAATTTCTATGTACTAAAAATGCTAAAAATTTGTTCCCTGTATGGAAATTTAATAAACAATGGAATAATGGAGTAATGGACAAATGGAGTATGGAATAAAATAAACAACTGGAATCGAGATCTTTTTTTTTGGCTTTGAAATATGTGAAAAAACAAATAATTTTATTTTTTATTTTTTGAGAACATAGCATTAGTAATTGCTGTATACATGTAACAGCCCGTCTAGACGTAACATAATATGTAAGATTTTTGTGTCAGAGAGTGTCAAATTCGCTCTCTGAGAGAATTATTTCACGTGTAGATTCAAATATTAGTATTATAAGATGTATTATGAGACTGTTGTGATGAGATTTCTCTACACAACCATCTTATAAGATGAACTGTCAAAAAAATACACATACACGAAAGTTTACTTGTGTGTGTGCATGTGTATTTTGGAAATTATTGAAAAACAATGTTATTTTGTAAAATTGTTTCCTTTTAGTGTTTGTTTTAAATGTTAAAAATCATTTTTATAAAAATTGTGTTAAAAAAGTGCGAATTGCTTAAATAAAAAGGACATGTTTACTCTGCGACTGACTAAAAATAATGATATCTTATAGGATTTATTGGAATACGTGTACCCCTTATTTAAGATTTAACATAATATAAACAAAATGTTTACTCTCTTCTGCCGGCGTTATCTCACATATTATATCAGCGTTAATCTCAGTTGTAGACCTGGGGTAAAGTAACCTGGCATCTCTGTGACAAATAAACAAATCCTGTCAACTGTCATCATTGTCACAGATTGAGTTTAGTTTATAATATAATATAACGGTAAATAGAAAGAAGAAATAAATTGTAAAAAGTGGAAGTGCTTTTTCAGCAAAAATTATATTAAACATAATTCTGCTTCCTTTTGGACTATTAATGCAAACTTTTTTTTTCGTACATTCGCGTGTGTGATAACTATTACGTTTTTAGGTGAGTTCAACAAGCAATTTGTCATTTTAAAGCAATATTATTTTATATGAATGAAAATAATCGTGATTACTCGCACAATTAAAATTTTTTCTGTTTAGCTTATTGGAATTAACATTTTTTAAGTATTATATTTGTTAAAAGTAGAAATATATAAAAACTTTGGAAACCTAAATCGTAAACAAAGAGAAAACGGGCACATTTTCTTTGAATTACATAGCGTCTACATTAGAGAATTTTCTATCAAGACAGTTGCACAAAAAGAACAATATGGCTTATTCATTATTATTTTTTATATATGCAGTTTGACAACTGTAACAACCTAAATAATAATCAGCAGTTTAACTAAGGTTACCTTGTATATATATTCGCACTAATTTTGACGTTTGTTTTGATAAAAATTTGCCTATTGTAGACACTAAGTTATGAGACTGTTGTGATGAGATTTCTCTACACAACCATCTTATAAGATGAACTGTCAAAAAAAAACATACGAAAGTTTGTTTGTGTATGTGCATGTATATTTTGGAAATTACTAAAAAAAACAATGTTTTTAGTAAAATTGTTTCCTTTTAGGGTTTGTTTTAGATGTTAAAAAACATTTTTATAAAAATTGTGCTAAAGAAGTCGAAATGCTTAAATAAAAAGGATATGTTTACTCTCTGACTGATTGAAAATAATGATTTATTAGAATACATGTAGCCCTTATTTAAGATTTAACATAATATACATAATTTATCTAACATATTATATCAGCGTTAATCTGGTGGTAACCCCAGGTCTATAACTGAGATTAACGCTGATATAATATGTCAGATAACGACGGCAGAGGAGAGTAACCATTTTGTTTATATTATGTTAAATCTTAAATAAGGGGTACACGTATTCTAATAAATCCTATAAGATATCAATATTTTCAATTAGTCATAAAATAAACATGTCCTTTTTATTTAAGTAATTCGCACTTTTTAGCACAATTTCTATAAAAATGTTTTTTAACATGTAAAACAATCACTAAATGGAAACAATTTTACAAAAAAAAAAAAAAAAAAACATTGTTTTTCAGTAATTTCCAAAATACACATGCACACACACAAACAAACTTTCGTGTATGACAGGTGATCTTATAAGATGGTTGGGTAGAGAAATCTCATCGCAACAGTCTCATAATACATGTTATAATAGAAATAATTGAATCTACACGTGAAATAATTCTCTCAAAGAGCGAATTTGACACTCTCTGACACAAAAATCTTACATATTATGTTACGTCTAGACGGGCTGTTAATCGGAAGTAATATTTCTTAAAACAATTTAAAAATTACTATTTCTGGTAATTTTGATTTCTGCCAAATTTTGTCGGCCTTCCCTTAGTTATGGACGAAAAATTTTTATTATAAATATCTTCAAGCGATTGTAAATGCTATTTAACTTTCTAAAGATATACATATAATCACCATTATAGCGAATAAAAATTCCCCCGGAATATGTCTCCTTTTTCCCAAAATTGTAATACATATTTTTAATTAAGGTAGGAAAATCCATCAACATGCGAACGTATGTAACGATTTTGAAGGAAATCTGTTTCAAAGTAAATAATTCATGGGCATTTGTTATATAAAATTTTTAATAGGGAAAAAAGTGCGAGGGAATAAAATGTTCGCCTTTTTAAAGATAAGGGTAGACATAAATATTTATAAGAGCGTTCTTTAAATCGAAGTCTACTTTTTGAATTCAAAAGAAAAATCGTCTTTCCTGATAGCCGAACAAATTTAGTCCATTTAAACAAAATAGCTCCTTAGACGTTTTAATTTAAAAACATCATCTAACTTTTGTAAATAGTATTTTCAAAAATGAACAAAATGTTTCCATAAACCTTTTCAATTATATATATGTTAACAAAATTTGAAACAGATACACCTTTAACAATCTCAAAATAAAAATTATTCTCTGCCAACAGCCGCCAGCATAGATAACAAATTTAAATTTTAACATTTTTATTCATTGTTTCACCATATAAATATGTATACCTACTTAGTTTTAGTAAGTGAAGAACACACTTCAAACTGTAATTCATTTGATCAGCTATAAATTTTCCATTTTTATGTGGCTTTACCTTTAAATTCCAACTTCTTTAAATAATACGATTTACTTTTACATTTTAATTTCATCATATTTATTATGTATTCATTAGCTTTAAAAATATTTTTAAAATTGTTCCATCAACGATTTTAATTACTTTTTTATTTTGTAATGAAGACTCCTTTTAAAGTAAAACTTTTCGCATATGAGTCAACACAAAAGTTATTCATTCAAAATTTACGTGAGAAAAAAAGCCATTATATATTTTTTGTTTGTACAAAAAGAAAAAAAAAATACATTTAATTTATAAAATATAAACGTGAATTTAAATAGTACAGATTAGTTAATTATAAAAATTTCTGATCCAGTTAGTAAAACATCTGCCGGTTTCTTACACTTATATTTAAGTCAGCATATATTTTACACAAAAACTGTTTCTTGTTTGTATTTAATCTCGCCGCACTTCCTTACGATAGTGCATTTCAGATGACAGTGTCACTTGTGTATTATTAAATGAAATTTTTTTTTTTTTTTGGGGGGGGGGGGGGTTTGTTTGTGTATTTTGTTTAATAACTAATGGAGTTTAAAGTATAAATTACTATCCAATTTAGGTAGCTTATTCTGTGGCCGCCATAGCTCTAGCTTGAGCACGTACACGCTTCTCATATTCCAGACGATTCTGACAATAGATTGTATAAGCTTCCGCCTGGGCAGGATCTTTAATGTTGGGCTCATTTAAGAGATCTTGAATTCCCAATAGAATTTGTTTAATAGTAATGGCGGGACGCCAATCTTTTTCTTCATCCAGCAATGACAAACAAACGGTGCCCGAAGGATAGACATTTGGATGGAATAGTGGAGGTTCGAATTTACACTTTGGAGGCGATGTTGGATAATCATCTTTGAAAATCATACGTAATTTGTACAGACCGCCTTCCCAGGGTGTACTCTTTTTGCCGGGTATGGCACATTCCCAAATCATAAGATTTAAAGTACCGTCAGGATTTTTTGCAGGACGTGCCACAAAACCAAAGGGATGATCTTTACGCCATGCTTTACGTTCCTCTCCCAAACGGGTAATAGCAATACCAGACATATTCCGTTTAAATCACTTAGAAATTGTTCTTCACTTTCTCGAAACTTTTTTTCAAGGCTGATTGATGATGCTTTCTTAAAATGTTTTTGTTGTAAAATTCTTTAGCTGGGGCACGCGTCTTTTAATTCTTTTCAACTTTATCTAAAATTATAAATACACATTTTATTAAATTATCTCTCCAGAAAAAAACACAAATATAATTACCGTAGCCGCTTTGAACTTATAATCGAAATAGTTTTTATACTTTTAAAAATAATTTTCAATTTTTATTTTTTGCAAATTTGTACGCAAGAAAAAATGCGTTCTTCTTCGTCAATGTTCGGCTAATGGCTTGTAAATGTGTTTGTGTTGTAGGGTTGTTAAAGTTTTGGGTACTTAAGATTGTCTAATTCTGTGGGTACTCTATACGAAAGAACAAGTCGTAACATTCAGAAATGTATCTTGTTCAATAAATTAAAAAAAACTTATTTTTACGCGGGAAATTTTTAGTTAGGGAAAGTATATATTTATATGTTTTTATTTAAATTTGTATAGAACGAAAGGTTACATAACACTTATGTTTAGAAAAATTAATTTATTTTTATAATTTGAAATTATTAGTTTACTAAATAATTCGTTTTATTATTTTTTGTTTTTAATTATTTTATAATTTTTTGGCATTTCATAAAACATTGAAGTTATTGACATTACCGAGTACCAAAACGTATTACTGAGTAGTCAAAAATATCCTTATTTTACAACACTACTTTTGAGTCAGCCATGTTTGCTTGACAATTATTTAAATAACAATAGCAAGGTTGATAATTTTTGGCCCTCGCGTCACAGAGATGTATTTGCAACACAAAATAATTTTTGTATTGGTATGGTTGGCAACGTAAGAAATATATGTTTCTTACCTAGTGTCTACATAAGGAAAATTTTTATCAAAACAAACGTTAAAATTAGTTCGAATATATGCAAGGTAACCTTAGTTAAACAGCTGATTATTATTTTGGTAGTTACAGTTGTCAAACTGCATATATAAAAAACAATCTTGAATACGCAACTTTTTGGGCAACTGTTGCCACCTTCTACAAATTCGCGTTAAGTTTGACGTTTGTCTTGATAAAAAAATCTCTAATGTAGACACTATGTTATCTGCGAAAGTTCACATTTTTTTAATTAATTAGATATACATTTATATCTGCACACAAAAACTTGTTTGAACAAGATTTCGAAAGAACAAAATCTGCCCTTTTACATTAGTATTTTCGATAGTTATGTAGATTTTGTTTGACGGCTGAATTTTTAAGAAATGTAACAAGATCACTAAATATTCTTAAATGGGGTCCATCTTTCACAATAATCTTTGTTATATGCCGTTTATACCAAAAGAAAAACTAATTGGTTTTTGAAAAACAGTTGGTTTTATTTTTTTGTAAACGTACTATTAAATAAATTTCAAATCACTATTTATTTATTCAATTATTTTAATTTTTTAAATATTTGTTTATATCCAAGTCATTTTTTTATTTAAAAGATTTCCAGCACACACAAAGGTTTGATATCAAATTGAGATTGATTTGAAATCAAATCCTTCCTCAAATGCCAAAGTGAGGCTAATCGCAAAATTTTTGGTAACAAATCTGTATCTCCTAAACTACTGGTCGGATCGAATTGAATTGTATGAAAAAGTTGCAGAGGATCAGAAAAATTATCTCGTTTTCACCCTGTTATAATACGAGATATGCTATGGGGTGTTCAAAGTTGACACCTCGAGTATGTAAAATTTTGAAAAAATCGTAACTTACAAATCATGTCCGATTTCAGAAATTTTTATATTTATTTAGATTTTAAATTGATTTAGATTTGCACTCTACATCCAGAAAATGGTGAATTAAAAAAAAAAAATTTAAATTTATTACGCTGCTTCATTAAAAAATATATTTAGGTCGATTTAGCACTAAACTGCTTCCCGTCCGGCAGGAGTGCATATTTTATGAAGAAAAATGAACTTTTCAAAAGACCTTTTTTAAATTGCACAATGAAGCATATTAATATTATATTATTACTACTAAGTTTAAATTGAGAAAATCGAAACTAAGTAATATTGGGAAAAATCAATTTGAAAATAAGAATTCCCAATTAATATTGAGAAAAAATAAATTAAAATTGGGAATTCAATGATAATATTGATTGAGAATATAAATTTAAATTAATATTGGGAAACATAAGTTAATATTAAGAAATTATAATTAATATAGGGAAAATATGAATTGAAATTCAGAAATCCAAATTAATATTGAGAAATTGTAGCTTCGATTTCGGAAATGCAAATTAATATTGAAAAATAGTCAAATAAAATTTAGAAAATAAAATTAATATTTAGAAATTAAAATCATATTGCGAAAATAAAAATTGATAATGAGAAATTGAAAACAATTATGTATATAGAACAGTTATATGTATACGTTCTACGTTATACGTTCCAATATCACTCGTAATGTTATTTTTGCACCCTATCATCACTAGTCGATTGATTCTTTTGCGGAATTCTTTTTATCGGAAATTTAAAACGAAATAAACAAGAATTACTTTAAATATTTATCATTCGAAATCTCTTCTGAAAAAGGGATTAAATATCATAAAAAGTTCACATTTACAAGTATAATCGTGGTTGAAGTTAAGATTCATCAGTATAACTTCTTTAAATCTTACTTTCTTGTCCCTTGTTTTAATTCATAAAATTATCAAAATATTTAAATATAAAAAACACTTTTAATATCCCATTTCAACTTTTTTTTATCAATATTAATATCTGTATTCTAAAATCCAAATTGAGTTTTCTTAATATTAATTTGTTTTTCTGATTTTCATGTTACAATTTCTCAATATTAATTTGGATTTCTGGACTTCAAATTATATTTTCCCAATATTAATTTCGATTTCTTAACATCAGCTGTTTTTTTTTCTCAAGATTAATTTTATTTTCTTAATTTCATTTTGTATATTTTAAACATTATTTGAAATTTTAAACCAATTTTTGTCAATTTTTCAAAAATAAACAATATTTAATAAATTTAATCGATTATTAAATATAATTATATCGTTGCACAAATAACACGCACTAGTACAATTTGTGCTACGTATACGGACATATGAATTTAGTGAGTTTTGACACGAGCTGTCGGTTATGAGGGCAGTGTATTATCTTTTTTAAAACGACCTATATAGGCATATTATATATCAATAAATTAGTAAATAAGTCTATTTCTATATTTTTAATATTTTTTGGAAAGTGGACGGATTTTTGCTTAAAAAAATAATATTTTGTTAGTTGTTTACTTTTTTAAAATACTATTTTTTTCAAAATTGCAAAAATTGGTTGATGAAATATTTGAATGCTTTTTTTTTGCGGAATAAAAGACTGATGTTTATTTATGTATTATGTGACATAAGAAATAATAGTATTAATATAATTCTACTATGCTTTTTGTGCTATTTAAAAAAGTCTTTTGAAAAGTTGACTACTTTCGTAAAATCTGCACTCCTGCATTCGTTTTTGGCCGAGCAGGAAGCAGTGTAAATATATATTTCAATAAAACAGCGTCAATAAATTAAAAAAACTCACGATAATTTTTTTTTATTATTCGATAAATACGCAATTTTTTCCAAAATTTAAATTTTCGACAAATGCTGGATGTATTGTGTAGAGTGCAAATCTAAATCAAATTAAAATTTCTTTATTAACCATTTATGAAGCGTTGTCTTTTGGAATATGTAGAAAAAAAAAAAAACTATTAAAAAAACTCAGAAAAAAATTAAAAGAATTGTACTATATTTTTTTGTAAAAAATATATTTTCAGAGTACTGACTGAATATTTTTCACGGCTAGACGAATTGAAATAATCTAAAAAATCTTTTGGCATATTATTTTGGAATGTATTAGAAATTACAGAATATTTTTAAAAAAATTTCTTCACATACCTCAGGATTAGTTCTCGAAAAACTAAATAAAGTCGAGGAAAAAATCAAAAACTCAAAATTCAAGCGTAATTATATTTTTAACTGTAAGAGATAACTTACGCCAATCACTTTACAGAAATATAAAAATATAAATCGGACTTGATTTGAGGTGGTCAACTTTGGCAACCTGTAACTAATCTCGTATTATTAAAGGTTGACAACAAGATAATTTTTCTGAAAGCTTAGATCACTTAATCAGCTGATTATTTTTGATACTTAGAACTGGCAAACTCCATATATGCAAAATTTTTTCTTAACCGCTGAAGTGTCAAACTCCATATATAAAAAATTAATGAATTCTTCGTATTGTTGTTTTTGTAGAACTGCTGCCACCTGTTTCACTCCGCCATGGGCCCTCCTCTACAACATACATTTTTATCACATTTCAATTCGATCCGATCAATAATTTAGAAGGTACAGATTTGTTACCATTGACCCAAAGTGCCTCAAGGGAAACATAAGTAAACATTATTTGCATATACAATTTTACTTATTAACTAGCTGAATGCCCCTGCTTTACGTGGAATCTAAAAAGTTAATAGAAACATAAAAGTCAATTTGAAAAATTAAAATTTTTCAAATATCTTTAAACTTGTTTAACCCCTTACTACATTAGCTTTTTTTAGTATTTTTCTTATACTGATGGAACAGTGCAAATATACTGTAATAGAAAAAATTACTAAGTGGAAAGAGTACAACTATATAAAAAAAAAAATCCAAAGATGAAAATTACTTATCAGAGTTATCGATTAATAATCTCAAGTTATCAAAAAAATTTTAAAATTTTCAGTGTTGCCCATTCTTTTGCGGTTCATAGAAGAAATCAGCGATTTAAGTATTTTGCCAGATTTGGGGTTTTGACCTAAATTTGGGAAATTTTTATTGCAGAAAGGGATGAAATTTTTGGTTTGGTGATTGGGAATATTGTAAATATTTTAGGTATTTTTTTTGGGGGAAATGATTTAAAAATTGCATCTTTTGTTCAGTTAATAAAATTGGAATTTTGCACAAAAGTATATAATTTTAAAGATGATATATACATGCCATTATAAAGAACTTGTTCAAGCAGTCTTTACAGTCCTTACATAGTGTCTATATTAGACAAACGTCAATATAAACGCGAATTTGTGCAAAATGGACACAGTCGCACAAATACAACAATAAGGCGAATTCATTAATATTTTCTATATATGCAGTTTGACAGCTGTAACAACCAAAGATAAAAATCTGCTGTTTAACTGAGGTTACCTTACCGCACTGATTTTGACGTTTGTCTTGATAATAATTTGTTTAGTATAAACACTACGTTACAAGAGTGCGTCTTTTCGGTTACGAGTTTAATAAAAGCCAAACTTCGAGTTAGTATGCAGTATGAACTTCAGGAGGAATGTTAACTCGTTAATATCCAGTGTACCTGATTGAGTCGACAGTTATTTTTTTATTTTTAAAAAGTTATAGTTTTTTCTTTTCTTATTTAAATAAGTGTCAAACAGCGAGGATATATTAATGACAATATCAGAAAGTTGATTGTAAATTTTCACTCTTTCGAAAAAAAGAACAAAACATGTCATTTGGCAACTTCTTAAGGTTTAATTTTTCCCAATATTCGTTTTGAATTTGACTTTTTTGGTAATATGACGCCGTTTTGTAATATATATGATATATAATTTTGTCCTTACTTATTTTTGTAAATTAATCGTCCTGGAAATACACATAATATAATAATATATATAAAATATACTCATACCAATTAAATATAAATATAAATTTTTTCATTTTTATATATCAAGTATAAAGAATAGTAGAACAAATCTTTAGCACTAATAACTCTGCCGGATATTATCTTGGCTATTAATATGTTAATATTAATAAAATCTGTTGCCAAGAATTTAATCAGACAAGTTGGATAATTTTAATTCTAAATTTATATGCATGTTCCTCTGATTTACAATATGGTGAATCTGAAGTTTAATATATCATGAATTCTAGGGAAGATCAACGAAAAATTCCGATTTTTTTATTTGCGTCCTCCGATTTTCTTGAAATTATACAAACATTTCCACTAGGGAATAAATTTAATATCTCCATGTTTATTTTTCCAAATTGCGAAAAGCTCGCAATTTTTATTTATAGAAAATGATCAAAAATGTACGAAATATCAATGTATAAATATTCATAACTTTTTAAGTTGCAATCCGATTTCACTGAAAATATTAAATCTGAAAAACTGAATTTTTCAGATGCATTTTTGAAAAGGTTCTCCCCCTTCGATTTTTAATTTTTTCATTTCATCTTAAAAAGTGATTTATTGTTTCAGCAATTCAATTTAGCTTCTTTTGTGAAGGAAATTTTTGCTATCTTTTCCCGTACAAAATATTAGAATTTTTTTAATATTTAAGCTTTTCTACGTTTTATATTATGTTCACATACATTCGATTATTAATTGTTTTTTGAAAAACACAATAAATTTAAACATCTCTATTACTATATCAATTTACTGCGTTTTTTCTTTTGGTCTGTTTTTCATTTGCCAAAATATTTTCAAAAATTTTTATTTAAAATTTAGTGTTTTTTATATGTTAAATAATTTCGTCTTTGAAAATATGAAAAAACAAATCAATTTGTTTGTATTTTTTGAGAAAACGACTCGTTTTTCAAAAAACCTCAATATGTTAACATAACAATACGCAAAGAATGCCGAATTATAAAAAATATAAAACTCAATACGTAAATGTTCGATTTTATTGATAAAAAAAAACTGTGCTTTTATACACTTTAAACTAAGTTAGTCAAAAATGCAAGATTATTAGAAATTCCATTAGATGCATTAATACATTTGCATATTTTTATGTGCATTTTTTGTACAATTTCTTAAAAAAAAAAAAAAAATATGATATTAAAATTTTGTAGTTTTTCTAATTACTCATATACACTTACTTTCATTTCGGCAGACATTTCCTCCATTTTTAATAAATAAACTAAAAAAAGTTATGTATTTTTTTTAATAAATGCGTTTTTATGTATAGACAAATTTGTTGGCGTCTTTTTTTTATAAAACAAATATTAAAACTACTAGAACCTTCCTTTTAAACTGAATTATTCATTCAATCTTCCAATATTTAAGTTAATTTGAAAAATAAAAAATCGTAGGTGGTGAACGTTTTCAAAAATGCATCAAAAAAATGGATCTGCATTGAAAATGTATTTTACTAAAAAAATAATTTTTCTATTATCATGATATTTAAATATCGTTAAAATTATTGAAACCGAACTTCAGTTTCAAAAGATATGGATAATTAAAAATACGAATTTGTGAAATATTTTGATTTTTATAGAAAGTAAAATCACGTATAAAACCGCGAATTTTTTGTTATTTAAAAAAATTAAAACAGTTATGTGTTATTGGTGATATAAAGTGTGTGTTGAATTCATGATATAAATCATGCAATTTTATACATATGTAGTTATGTAAAAATATTTATTCTAAAAATTATCTATAAAAAGAAAGAAAAAATACCTTGTGTCCCAAAAACATAATAATTTTTCACATCTCTACTTGACGTAAAAATTATGAAATTGGGGGCACTGTGGTAAAAATATATTATGGTGAAATGTGATGTATAATTTACCAAATTTTTGCATTTTTTTTTGCAATTTTGAAGAAAACATCGCAAAAAAAAATTGAAATAACTCAATAAACTCCACACCGATAAAACTAAAAAATTCCTAGATCCTACATGTGCCATTACATAGCTTTGTAAAGGAAGAAAATCCGGCTTAAAAAAACGCAGCAATAGTGGATGCTGGAAAATCCCAGCAAAAACTTTACTTTCTTGGTAAGCTAGCAGGTATAATTGGAAACAAAAATAAACTATTTATTTTTTGCCTGAATAACTAGTTATTTTTGTTCGACTTGTCCACAAATTAATGCAGTTATTTTTTGACTCTAGGGGTACTCACAAATATGTACCTAAACGAAAACAAAAATAAAAAAAAAAACAAAAAAATTTTGCCGTCAGTGAGACTCGAACTTGAACACACACTAACCATTTTCTTTTACTGACTAACGTCTTACTCAGTACACCATTTGGCACATAGCATCCTAAGCGACAAAAACTCTATATAGTTTAAAATATAAAAAACTAATAGCTTTAGAATGGGGTTGACCCAGCAACCTTCTGGTTGCTAATCCGGCGCTCTAGCCAACTCATTGCAGTATTACTGCGCTATTATACTATTAAGTACTTATTAATGTAATACAGAGTAGGCAAATAATAATGACGCCTCATTACCAAGAAACTACTTTAGTAAATAGTTGTTATTACCGAAAACCAAAAAGTTTTTGCTGGGATGTCGTGGTCTGCGCACTTAACATGTGCAAACTTATAGCAATTTATTACACTTATGAATTGACGTATTCCATATACTAGAAATAACTGAATATTTAAAAAAAATTATTTTATTTCTTTCTATTAGTTTTATAGTTGTTACCTTTTTACCCAAAAATAGATAATTTGGAATAAAACCCCGTAAAATAATACCAAAAGATAAAATAATATTATGTTTACGCAAAACGTTAGACAATAATCTATTCTATATGACAGTTCCGTTAAGGGATTCAAAAGATTATTGGTTGAAATTTTATTATAGTAAGATTAAAGTATGCTCCAGTTTAACTCAATCTCCCCTACGTTTACATCAAAATAAAACTAATTGTTCCTTGTGAAAACTAACCTCTTATTTTGTAAATCACTTCACCTCACTATGAAAAATTTTCTATACAAATTTTTTTAGAAACAAAAACTATTTATAAGAAAATTTTTTGAAAGTGAGGAGAAGTGTTGTACAAAATTAGGCCTTAAATTTTAAAAGTCAATTCGTTTACATACCTGGTTTTCTTACCTATATAGTTTTCGTTGACGTGAAGAACTCTTGATTAATTTTTTTTTACCTTGGTTTGACTTTATTTTATTTTTAAATGATTTTTAACGACTTTTTAAACATAATTTTTGTACAAAATTTTAAAACAAATGAATTATTTTTGAAAATAATAAAATTTTAATTTTTATGTCCTATATGAACTCTTACTGTTGTAAAATCAGTTGAACAGGTTTCATAAATAATAAAAATTTTTGATTTTCTTAAATAATTTTATTTGTCATATAAATGTTGTTCATAAATTAAATTTCAAATATTGTTTAAACGATTTTTAAATAACAAAAATATAGCAAAACGTATTTAAATAAAAACTTACAAAACGAAGTGTTAACGGAAACCACATGGAGAAAAAAATGGTACTCGTATGTAGACGATTTGGTTTTTGAATTTTACCCCCGTGTTCTGAATATTATGACTAAACTATAACAAAACAAATATAAAAAAACAATTCTCATGTATACATGTCAAAAAAAAAAAATAATTTTGTTATAATTTTGTCATTGTCAGAATACGTGTACTAGTTTTTCAAAAACTAAATAGTTTTTATTTTGGTATAAACGACATATAATATTTTTGCCCTACACCAACATATGTAGTTGGGGTATTATGCCTTTGTGCTGATGTTTGTAACGCATAGAAAAAGTTTTTCAACATTCACCTTAAAGTATACCAATCAACACAGGATCACTTTTAAACCAATCTAACGATATCCGACCTTGTGCACAAAGTACAGGTCGCAATTTTAAAGATAATTCAATGAAATTTGGCACGTGGGACTTTAATGATATCAGGACGAAGCCTATTGAAATTGGTTATGATCGATCCATTATTTCACCTAGCCTTCATACAAATGTCCCCCCGGAATAGAGTGTAAACACTGAAAATTGCCTTAAAAATAAGAATATTTTAATGAAATTCGGTGCAAAGAAGTTCTGTACAAGTATCAATCTTTGTACCAAATTTTATTAAGATCGCTACATAATTGAATATATCTAACATATAAACCCCTCTTCCGAAAAACACTTTAACGTGCATAAATCCCATACGAATGTTAGTATCAAGTTAATATTCGACACAAATAAGTTTTACATAAGTATCAATAACATTGCCAAATTTTATGAGAATTTTTATGCTCGTACACAAAGGTGTAGGGTATCATATAGTCGGTCTTCACCGACTATATCATTCTTTCTCGTTTATTTTGCATTTAGTAAAATTCGCCACAAGTGTAATATAAGTATCACAATGGAAAGGAAACTTGGTGCATTTTTTATTTATATATTTTGATCCTTTTTGAAAACCGTAAATTGATAATTTTTTGTGGGGATTGTATTTTTTTTTCGAAAATTTGGATATTTTTGAAAAATTTAAGACGAAGACTAGGTTTTTCATGTTATTCGTCGCCACGAACTTTGGCGTACAACTTTGTTAACTATATGCTGTTAACGAAATTGCTCAAAATTACCCAAACTTTGTAGAGAGAGGAAAAGGACTGTAATTCAAGTTTTCGTTTTTGTTTATAGTGAATAGAATTCAGTGGCATGCTTGAACTAATACTTGTAACTAATATTTACTTCAATAACATTTAGTAGTATAAAGGAAACGTAATTGCAAATCGAAGGTGTTTAAAAATTTCTCAAATTCATTTTCTTTTACTGTCATAACATTTAATTAATAACTTTTAATTTTAATAAATCTAAACAGAATAAATTTTGTTTTTATGATAATTTTATTATTTGAGTTTTTTATATAATTTGAATTTATATAGGATTTCTAAACTAATTATACATTACTATATTATTTAAATATAACTGTTTTGCTTTCTTTTATTTTATTTTTGGAATAAATTATTATTGTCACATACTTAGAGTAATACATACATTATTTTTGTATTGCTTTAAATCAAAAATTTATTATTAAAATAAGAAATATACTAGAAATGAAAGAAGTTATTCGTCATTTTTTTTATGAAAATAAAAAAATATACAAGAAAAACTATTTATATAAAAATACCATAAAACAATGAACACAATAATAAAAACATTATAAATCTTTTTTATTTATAAAAGTAGTTAACAGGAAATAACAAGAAAAATTTTAAATTATCAATTAAAAAAAGAAAGTAAATGAAACAATTAGTAAATCAAATTAGTAAAAAAAACAAATAAAGCTTAAAATTCTAAAAAAATCTTTAATATTTATATAAAATAGGTATTTGTTATTATACTAAATAAAGGTGGTGTTTTTTTTTTGTTTAGAAATAGTATATTGTTATTTTAACTTAATTTTATTAACAAATATTTATATGAATTCTTAAGTAACAAAAGTTTCGTCACGAAACTTTTGTATTATGTTTTAAAAGGCTTAAATGTTTAGGAGTTTTGTTGCTAATTAATATATTAATATTTTTTAAGATTAATTTAATAGTTATTGAAATCTGCTTTTTTTCTTAAATTTTTAAAACTTTGGCATGCATTTTATGTCATGTTATAATAGAGTTTGCATAAAATTTATTATTTGTTTTTTATAATTATTAAATTTAAACAAATGCATAGAAGATTGAAATAATTTATTTACAGAGATTCTCTTTAAATACTGTTTGTTACTTTTTTTTGTCTTTTTATCTGTTTTGTATTTGTTTTTTTTTATTTTAATTTATGCATAAATCAATCCTTTATGCATTTGATGGTTTCTAAGATTTTTTTCAAAAGTTTTCTTTTATGATGATATGCTTTTTTTTAATAATTTAGTTTTTTTTTGCTCAAAAACATTTATAATACCATTCCCATGCTTTTGAAGTACCTTGTAGTTGATTCTATCAAATGGCAGCTTCTTGTAAATTTTCTTTATTTTTTTGCATCATTAAAGTGTTGGGGGATGGTACATTTGTTATTATATTACCAGCATTAGGACTTGGACTATCATTAGTATCAGGCCGACGTAATTTATTTTTACAATAAAATTGTTTATGAGCCAAATAAGTTTTCATATAATTAAAAGAAATGTCACAGGTTTGACAATATTTTTGATTAATATTTTCTTCTGGTGTGGCATTCAATAGAGGTGGTGGTCCTATTGCTGGTGATCGTAATGTTGGTGGAGGTGGTGGTATATGTAATGATGAGGGTTCTATTGAAATTTCCATAGGTTCAGATTTTATATGATGCATTAAATCATTTGTTGTATTATGTGCTGTATGTGGTATAGGTGAATTATTATTGTCATGAGGATTTAGTAGGATTGCTGGACTTGTATTTGAAGCATGATGATCCATAGGTTCAGACTTGATAGTGAAACTAGAATAAAATTTTAAGGGTATATAAGAATTTTATTCAAATGTTGAAAATAAGAGTTTAAACATACTTATTCATGCCATTGTCACCATTATGGCTGCTGCTTAATGAGGCTGTTTCTGTGGTATCTAAATCTCCAACCTCTGGAGAGATAGAAGGAGAATTGGGCACAATATGAGGATGAACCAATTTCATATGACGTAGCTAAAAAATTAAAAAAAATAAATAAAATAATAATAACAAAAACTATAATTGAATAACAATTAGTCATTTAAGGTATTGATTATTTAATTTATTACATTCGTAATAATTTTTAACACTTTTGGATTAAACTGATTAATTTTTAAAATTTTACAGTAATTCAAAAAATGCTAAATTCATCTGAATCTCAAATACCCTCACAAATTGAAAGTAAATCTGTAGATTGTATAATGTAATTTTATACCGACAGAATCTGAAAGCCTTGGTTTTCCTTCAACGATATTTAGAATTCATTTTCCAACATTTACATATTTTGTTACGAAGACCCTATTGAGTGTTAAGTTTCCCAGTGGCCAGCTCAACAGGCATGAAATCCCCACAGGGGTGGTTTGAACCCGGTCCTTCCACACTCGGGCCCGTAGCAATAAAAAAATACAAGTTACAACCAGCTGAAACTATCAACATGAATAGACACCCCCGTACAGTAGGAGGAAGATATTGTTCCCCTGCCGCCCTTCCCAACCGTGGTCACCTTTTACCCTGCATAAATTTTTGGGACCCCAAAAACCCGCTCACACTTCACCACTTACCTGCTTTCCGACCCCTAAGTTATGTTCTACTCAGATATCATTTTTTTCTTATTTTATGACATAATTTATTAAAATATAATTAATTAAACCAATCCCTAAACTATACTTAAATTTATTAATACAACTATTCACAAATATTATACTTGACAAATATTTTACTTAACAAAAATAGTGTAAAAAAAAAAATCAAATTACCAGCGCTGTACTCTAAATATTATTCACAATTGTTTCCCTTTAATCGTTTCTACACGGAAAAAGGAAATGGAATCACCAATTGTTTCCTACTTCACTATATGGTATATTCACTGTTTACTCACACATTCGATTTTCAATATATTAAAAAAAAAATGTCCATTTTATTCATAATCCTAAAATTGAGAGAGCTCCCTAAATTCTATGGGACACAACGCCACTAATAACTTCTACTGAGTAAACCTAATATACCCTATAGTTATAATTTACCAGCCCTAATAAGTTTGATGCCCTGCCTAATATATGGAATTATACACTAAATAATAAGCTTACAAATATATAAAACGACACAACATAAATATCATAAATAACTTAAATACTAATATAAATATGATATGAATTCTAAATAGATATGTTTTGTTAGTTTGGTGTTATTACTCCTTTTTTTTATGAATTTATATTTTTTTTTATTTGGTTGTATTGGCTAAATATGTATACACTAGATTTTTTTTTTTTATTTGAAATGCTATTTTATATTTGAAGATGCTCTTTTTTTTCTTTGCTTTGTGTTACCTGGAGTACTGCTCACTTAGCTTGTTTTCCTTTAAGCGGAAAGAAAAAATCACTGGAGAACACTTTCCAGGATGCTTCCCAAGAAGCGTCTGGCCTATGGTAATTTTCTGGTCCTGCTCCAGATAGAAGCCAGTCCCGAACTGTTTTTATAATCGTATACCACAATTAGTTTTTACTAAGATTGCATATAAATTTCGAATTATGACTTACGTTCTCCAGTTTTGATTTTAAAATAAAGCAGGATATTATATTTCCTCACTTTCCGAGCCTGTCTACTTTATCCTTACACGGAAAACCTTTGAAAATACTTTAATTTGTGCTCCGATCTAACACCAGTTCCTTTTTTTCTTTTTTTTTTTTTTTAACACAAAAACTTATTATTTTTTTGAATATAACTTTCTTTGATTTTTCTTTTAATTTGCCACAACCTTTCTCTTGCTCAATCACTTAACGTCTGTCGGTGCCAAGATGGCTAATCCTAGCTTGGACTAACTAACTCTTCCAATGGAGACATCTTTATTTAAGTTTCCCACTAAAAATCAAAGTATTACGTTTATATGCATCTCATTCTAAGAAAAAAGTTCATATAAACTATCTGTCTTCCTTCACAATTACAAACAAAATCTTTCTTATTTAAATAAAAAAAAAATCTTAAAATACACATCACTTATCCCTTTCCTGCTTTTGAGTGTAAAAGAACATTTTCGTTCCACATTCTATATCCAACATTCAATGTATAACATTTAATATTCAAACAAGTGAATTTTCTTCCATTCATAAAAAATTACTATACGACCTACTGTCGAACAATAACAATTCACAATAACATCACTCTATGACCAATAGTCCTAACACCTTACAACACTGAACATCATATGCTTCCCCTTTATAAACAAAAGCACACAAGGTATAGTAAGTATCGTTCTAATTTTTCTAAAAAAATGTATTTTTTTCTTTAATATTATATTTTCTTTTCAGGTAAAAACGGCGGGCTTAACTGCGATCCGTTTGTTCGGGCGGTCGCGCAAGCAAGGTTTCCCCCCCGTGGCCGATGGTTTACTGCGGATTGGCCATCCCCACTAAACACATAGTAGACCATCCCGAACTACAATTAATACGAACAAACACAGCTCGGTCACACTCCTAGGCGGTAGGTTCCGCTGGCCACCCCTAATAGTACCCTGCAATCACAAATAGGAGGTCGTCCTACGCCATTTTTTTTGGTTCGTTTAGAATTTATTCTATAAAATTTTATCTATTTCATTTAATTCGGATAAGAAGTTGGCACGTGAGAATGTTTCTCATAGACAGACAAACAGATATAGTCAAATTAAGACAGACAAACTTAAAAAATACCTTCTTTCACCACTACAAAAAAATTATTCAATCTATTATTAAATCTTTAATTTATATTAAAAAGTATTTAAATAAAATACATATTTAAAACACTTCATGATCTGGCCAACAGAAAGGTCATTGATACAAAAAAAAAATATATATATGTATACAGGTAACCCTCGATATATGCGGTACTTCATTTACGCAATTTCCTTATAACACGATTAATAAAATAATAGTGACCATTTCTTGAAATACGCGTTTTTATTTAACGCGAACTTAATACAACTCGTTTAAACAATTATGACAAACCGTGATTGCACGAAATACAGTACTGTATGCTGAGCCATGTGCAGATATGGATATCGAAAAAATAGATTATTTAAGAAAATATTAAAAAAAAGCAATCCAAAACATTTCAAGACAATTTAATGGAAAAAATCTTAATACAAATATAACTAGATTAGAAAAATATTATATAAATAAAATAAAAATAATAGGATTGAACAAAGTTTTAAAAGATTTAAGCAGAATTTTGATCAGGTGATTTTATTTCAAATCATTGAATACCAAATGGTCCTATATGTTGGAATATAGATAATAATATAAAAAATAAATAATTCCATGTTTTTTAATTTAACGTGATTTTTAGGTCCCAAACTAAAATTTTTCATTAATAGAGTGTTTTAATTTACGCGACATATAGAAATTCTGGTCACAAAATATAATTTTGTATTTGTTCCGAACTTTGTTTTATGTACTTTTTCCGGTTCTAACAAGCCGCGAAAATCGAGGGTTTCCTGTATAAAGCCTTGATAACTTACCACATTGCCTTTATATGTTGAAGAATAATTACAAATATCACAATTGAACACCTGCTGTTGCTGCTGTGATTGTTGTTGTTGCTGTTGTTGAAGGCCAGCAGCTACAACAGCTGCTGCAGCTACTAATTGTTTTTGTTGTTGCTGCTGTTGTTGAGCAGCAGCCAACTGCTGTACTAAATGTTCTTGATTTAATGAAGCAGCACTTGGTATTTCTATACTTTCATCCTCTAATATACAAGCCATATAATGTTCCTCATTTATATCTGAGGTTTTCTTGTCAAAATGCATGCGTATATGAGTGCGCATACCCCTTTAGAAAGATTTAAAAAATATTGATTAAATCCAAACAAAAAAATAGTTTATTAGCAACTTACCTTAATGTATTGCCTTTATAGCGACAAATAGTACATCTAAAAGCTTTAACAGTACCATGGGTTTCCATGTGTTTACGACTTTCACTCGCTGTGAGGCTAACAGCATCACATAGAGGACATTTGTAAAGATTTTGATTACTACTAGAAGAGTTAGATGTGCTGGTGGATGATGATTGTTGTTGCTGTTGTTGTTGACTGGCCGTGGTTAATGTTTGAGGGGGTGTGGGCTGTTGTAGTGCCGGTGGTGGTGGACAAGGTAGTGTGGCTTCATGTAAAGTTTTACACTTAGGACATTTTTCCTTCTTTAAAACTGCATGAGAAGCATCTGAGCTGGCAGCAACAGCTGCAGCAGCGGCTGCCGCTACACCACCTCCTTTAGGACAATAGTAGTTTTGATGAGCTCTTAAGTTATCCAAAGATGTATATTTAATACCACAAGCAGCACATATTAACTGTTGATAAGCTACTGGTGTTGTTTCAGCTGGTGAAGCTCCTGTTGCCATAGGAGGTGTAGGAGAAACTTTAGCTTCTCCTTCAGAGGGTTCTTGATTTCTGGCCGAACAGTAATGTTGTTTATGGGCCAAATAGTTTTCATATTTACAGAAAACAATATTGCATTCTTTACATTTCGAAACACCTTGCTTGACATAGATTTGAGGTTGATTTGCATTAGCCGTTGGTACTTGTACTGAAGGAGCTGCTGCTGGTGGTAAAACAGGCAAACCCAAGAGGGAACCTCTGCCAGTTGCAGCGGCAACTGCAGCTGCCAAATCGGCTGGTGTAGAACCAGCTGTGTTAACACCTCCTGTAGAAGAGCTAACAGCAGCTGCTGCAGCCGCTGATAATTTTAAAGCTAATTCCATGTTTTGTTTAGCTAACAAGGGATTCAATAGTTCAGCTGGCAACATTGAACGTAATTGCAAATTATCTAAAATATTCGTGGGATTCGAGGCAGCACTTAAAGCATTAGGTGGTATTGAGGCCGGCGGAGACATAGAAGAATTACTGCCAGCACCAGAACTTCTAGGACTTATGGCTCTTCTACGGGGTGAGGGACTCATAGAAGGACTATTGGGTAAAGAAGGAGCACATACAATTTGTTCGGGTGTTATACTGCCCGTTTCATCCAAGGCTAAATTTTCCTTGCCTGCCTCTAATAGGGATTCCATATCTAAACGTTGTTGCTCATTTTCTAAGAATGAGGAGGCAGAATTAAAACGTTGTCTTTGCAATAAAGCAGCTATGGGCGAACGTCTGAGCGACAAATCCAAAGGAGCAGATTCCCTACAAAAAAATAATTGTATTTATTTTTTAAATTAATTTGTTAAATTCAAGTAATACAACAAAGCGTTTCTAGGCCAATAAATTTATATTACAAAAGCAAACCCCTGAATACACTAAATACTCATAAATATACTATACAATCAAATAATATAGATACACTATTAATTCAAAAATTAAAAAAAAAAATAAAATATTAAAAAAAAACTTAAAAATATTAAATAATAAAAATATTTTTTTACAATTTGGTTCCCCAGCCGAAGTAATAAAAAATTACAACAAAATAAAAGAATGTCCCAAGTAGTAGCGCAATTATAAATTAATATAAAGAGAATAAAACTGTTTAAATTTTCAAATTACCTAAAACCTTCTCCTTTTCTTTTGTTAGTATTTTCTGTGGATTCCTCTACGTTACGTTTGACATTCTTTTCAGTTAGCAATGTTTCCGTGGCATTTGTTTGACGCGTAGAATCAACAATGTTTATTTGTTGTCCAGTGGTTACAGCAGCCGCTGCTGCTGCTATACTATTAGCAGCCGTAGATGCAGCATTTAAAGCATTTATATTTAAAGCTGTTGCTAAAGGTTTTAAATTTCCATTATCCAAAGTAAAGCATGTGGTGTCGGGATTTACCACAGCTGGGGAGGGTGATGATCTGTGGGAATGATATATACTTTGATATGAAATCTCTTTAAAACATTTTTTAAAGTACTTACAAAGGTCCTGCTATTAGACTGGCTGAACGTATTAAAGAATATGGTATGATTAATATAGGATTTGTGGGCAAAGCCAGAAATGGTGTTGCTGGTGGTTGTTGTAGAGCAGCAGCTGCTGCGGCCGCTGCAGCGGCTACCATAGCAGGTGTAGGAGTTTTAGTACGAGTCTGAGGACTTATGGCACCACTAACAACTGCTGGAACTTTGGGTGTAGTCGAGGTGGTGGAAACTTCTAACTTTGGGGTTAATTGCCTTAAAAAGATTATGAATTTTAGAATTTATAATATTTTGAATTATGTGGAAAACTTACCCTTCTGTTCTCCTGGAACTACAATAATGTTGCTTATGAGCTCTATAGGTTTTAACGTTATTAAAACGTATGTCACAATCGCTACAATAACGATCCACTTGCTATTAAAATAAATTTAAAAAAAGTTTAAATAAAATGTAATTTAGTAAAACATTTTTTTTAATTTAGAAAATTGTTTACTAAATTAATTTAAATAATTTCAACCAACAACTAACTCACTTGACTAGAATTATCTTCCATTATGGCGCTGCCGTTGTTGGAAGCATTAGAACTGGGAGCCGGTGAGGTCTGATGCATACGCATATGACGATTGAGCGATACCTTTTTATCAGCACTATAGGAACACTGTGTACAAGCATATTGTTTGCCTGTTTTGGAAACTTTTGTTGCAGGTTCTGCTGGAGCCAAAGAAATACTTGCCGTTGGATTATTTGCTTGTGTGGGAGAGGCTGAAGTTTTCTCAGCTATGGTAGCGGACAATGAACTATCTTCGTCTGTTTCCTTATGTCGATGAGAACAATAATAAGCTTGGTGGGCTTCTAAAGTGGAAGGAGAACTGAACCCAATACCGCAGGGTATACACATAAAAACTTTCATGCGTTGTGGTTGTTCTACTGGGGTGGGCAAGGGCTTCTTAACTGGTTCCACTAATGCAGCCGTTGATGATGTTGTTAAGTGTTCTGATTCATTTGTGGACGTATCTTCCGTTTGTAATTGTTGCTGTAGATGTTGTTCTAAACGTGCTATTCTTTGTTGAGTTTGTGTTTCTTCATGTACCACCTTTAAATCTTTGGCATCTGGCATGAGTGCAGGATCTGAGGCCAATAAAGTATTAAGCCTTAATTTGGGTATTGAACCCGATGAGGGAGAGCAAATATTTTCGTTCGAGACTTCTTCTATTTTTGAAGGACTAAGAGCGGGTGTTGTGGTCCTAGGGCTAGTAGATCTACGATCTTTTGAATTAGATTCATCTATTTGATTTTGAAAATCATCACATTTTAAGGAGTCATTTGAATTTTCTGTAGTTCTAGCGAAAGGAGATTGCGCAGGACTATTTCTTCTATATGTTTCATTCATTTCTATTTTTGGTCTCTTTTGTTGAGGAGGCTGTGAGTCGGCATCATCATCCTTATTATCATGCTCCATTTCAATATTTTCTGTGTTTTGACTTTCTGTCATTACTATATCAGTCTCTTTTGTTTGATAATGATTATTTTGAGGAGTTCTTCTATCTTCATCAATATGATCATCCATTATGTTGGTCGAATTATTGGGATTAAAATCTTTGGAATCTAAAAAATAAAATAATTCAAATAAGAAGAACAAAAAATTTAATACATGTTTTTTTGTTAAAGATTATATGTATAAGATAAGTTTAAAGCAAAAAAAAAAAAAAAAAAAACTTTCAAACTGATTAAAATCTTTTATTAAAATATTAAAAATAAAAAACCTACATTATTTCAAATGTTTAGCAGAAAAAAAAAGACTTAAACAGCCAGCTTTTCTTTCTTCCACACTTCAGTTTAAGAGAACAGAAGAAACCTACTCAAATTGTAGTAAAAACAACAAATCTCTAGAGCTTATCGCCTTTAAATCTTTATATTCTTAACAAAATTCTTATGAAAAACTTAAACCCATATCAAAGTTTAAATAAAGCGAAAAAAAAACTAAAACAATCTCTACCAAAATATAAAAAAAATACATTTTCACAAGAAATTCTCACTATAGTTACATAAAATACATTTTTACCAAACGATCGCCATCGTCATCATCATCGCTGTGGAATATGTGTCAAATTGACCAAAAGGTTAACAATTATTATCGAACAAATTGTCAAGGCATCCACCAGAAACGCATAAAGTGTTTTAGTCTTTGTTTAAAGGTTTTTGCTTTTATAGCCAAAATGTTCAAAAAGTTTTGCAAACAGTTAAGTAAAAGAATTAATTCATTATATGTATTGCAAAAAAAATACACTTAGCTTTATTTTAATTATTAACTTTATATTATTTTTTTTAAAACACTACTTTTAACTTAAATTTTGAAATTCTTAAAATCTTTTTAAGATTAATTTCCTTTTATTGGTGTTTTTAAATTTCACAGTTTTTTTTCTCCTCTGTATTATAAAAATTGCTCTTGTAATAAGTACGTATTTCTTTCCCTTTTTTTGTTTTTTTTGCCTTCAATTCAAAATAACAGACCACAAAAAAGTAGCAGACAAACAGACATTCAGCAATTTAGACAGACAATAAACTTTAAGCGTCCGCTTGTCTGGCTTAGCACAATAAATGTGCATTTGCCTCTTTGTCGTTTCATTTCGTCCACTTTAACTACATGCAATTTACTCGTACAACACACAACCATTCCTATTCATTGTACATGCTACAAACAAACAATCTTGGAAAACGAAACGTGTTGAGACGCTTGAGTTTTATCCATGTGTAAAATCTAGAAACAGAAATATACAAAACTTTTGTGGAATACAATAAAATGCACGTAATGTGCAATACAACATTCTAAGATTTGCTGCAAATACATTTTAATATAGTAAAATTCCAAAAGAGACTGAACGGGGATGACTGATATTCATATCAGTGGCAATAGACAAAAAAATTGAAATTTTTTGTAATATTTTAAAACATGTATTTTCAAGAATTCTTTTTTAGTGGACATAGAATATAAGTTCAGAAATTATTTCAAGTTACAGGTCTGAAAGTAAAAATATGAATTTTATAATTCTTTAAATGATAATCGAAATATTTGGTCTACGAAATACTGCAAAAGCGTTGTAATGCAAATGTTAAAGTGCTTTCAAAATGCTCGATTGTAAATTTTATTTAAATAAAGAAAAGTAATTCTGAAAGTTCTTTTTATATGAGGATTTCTACGAATACTTTGTAATATTTCAATACTGGTTCAAAATTCTTAAAAATTGAAATTCTCATTGTAAATTAACAGTCTTGAAAGATATGCTATATCCTCGTTTTCTAGATAGTGCTAAAAATTCTGGAGACAAAATATTTTCGTCATGATTCAGCATTTTCGCCCATACAGTGACAGAGTATTTTGATGGAGTGTTTTTGGTGATAGTTTGTTGTGCGAATTTATGCTGAAAATTGGTTTAATTTTTTTGGTCAGACAGATCACAATTCAACTTTTTTTCGTTAAAAAAAAAGAGTGGATGATCATTCCACGCTTTTTTTTTTACTACTTTTTACTAAAAACTTTGGTTTTGTTTTTTTTATTTTGTGAAAATCAGGTTATTTTTTGTTAGATTTTTTGTCGAGAAACGGATCTTTTGATAAAAAATTTGTTTTTATTGTTAAATTTATATACATACTTATATTTATTTCGGTAAAATTCGAATTTTTACCGATTTCTTTTAATTCCATTATTTTTACGAAAAAATGAGTATTTTACTGAAATTTGGGGAAGATTGGGAAAGATTAATGTTTTTTTTTGTGAAAATTCGGAAAAAGTATTTTTTATGAAAAAAGTTTTTAACGAAATTCGATTTTTTTTGGTGAAAGTCTGATTTTTTTAATAAAAAACTGATTTCTTATAAAAATTTATTTTTTTAATGAAAAATTTTTGCGATTTTTTTAACCTTATTTTTTTTTTTTTTTGTGAAAAATCAAAACTAGTGAAATTCGATTTCTGGTAAACTCGTACTTAATTTAATTTAATTTTTTGTTTAAATCTTTAAAAATTATTTTCAATGAAAAATGAAAAAAATTTGGTTTGAGCGAAATATCTTTTGGTTTGTGTTTTTTGGAAGAAATTGGAACTTTTGTTGAAAAACTTTTTTTGGTAAAAATTCTCTAAGGTGAAAGATCGAAAGAAAATCGTTTGTAAGATGAAACACAGATTTTTGGCAAAAATTCGTAGTAAAATATTCTAGAGTGAGACAGATTTTTTGTAAAAAATTCCATTCTAAGGTGAAATATCGATATTTGCAAAAATTCTACTCTAAGATGAAATACAGATTTATTACATTTTTATTTAAATTATTATTTTATTTTCTGTTAATTTTTTTTTTTTGTGAAAGGAATGATTTTTTGGTGTTGATATGTCAACTTTTGATGCAAGTTCCTTTTTAATAAATTTTTTTTGGAAAATATTTGATTTCTTGCGAAATTAAATTTTATTTTTTTTCTATAAAATTAAGTTTTTTAGGTAAAAAAAACTGATTTTTTATAAAAGTTGGATTTGTAGTGAAATTCCAATTTTTGGAAAAATACACATTTTTTACAATAATTCAGTTTTAAGTGAAATGTAATTTTTTTTGATAGTTTACTTTTCTTTGTCAAAATTTTGATTTTTGGTGAGTGGATTTTTTTTTGCAAAAAATTTGTTATGAATATTTCGTTTTTTTTTTCATAAAATTTTATTTTTTCAGTGAAAGACTAATTTTTTTATTGAAATGTAATTTTTTTTGGTAATAATGTTGCTTGGTCAACATTAAAACTTTCAGTGAAAAATCGATTTTTTGCGAAAGTTTATTTCTTTAAAAAAATTTAGTTTTTTGATGAAAATTCTTTTTTTTAGTGAAAATCTAATTAAATATTTTTTGGTGAAAATTAGATTTTGGTTTAGTATTTTTGTTTTAATATCTGTTTTTTGAGAAAAAGCCAATTTCTTTCATATATTAATGTTCATCTAAAAACCGATTTGACCTGGTTATGGTCTTTATAAATATCAAATTTTTATATATTGTTGCATTTTGTTCATAGGTTATCGGGGGTCTTCAAAAAGTTTATTTCAGGACATAATTTTCTGTTTTTATTTATAATAATCTCGAGAGTTTAATATTTCATAGATATGATTCATAAATTTAATGAAATTATTTTGTGAGGTCAATGTTTCTTTTTGAAGTAAAATTTTAAATCGTTAGTTCAAAAATAAAAGAACCATCGAACCTGTAGAATAAACTGAGTTCTATAATACACTTGACTCTCATGATTGCATTCATTACTTCCAAATCTATATTTGCAAAATTTTTAATTACAAATAAACACAATGTTTCAAAATGTATTTATTTTATAAAAAACTTTCCAAACAAATCTTCTCCAATTGATTGGAAAAAATATTTATTGTAACATCACAGACAGCTAGCAGTAATAAAATATTAAAAATTTCAACTGCAACAGAAAACTGAGATGATAAGAAAGATAAATAAACCAAAAACCATCACATAAAATAAAAAATCAGACAAAAAGCCAAGTTGAAAAAATAGCCATACACTCATCCTAATAAAACAAACATACTTCAAATACAACATAGTATGAATATGTAGATTGATTTGACAGCTTAGATAGGCATTTCAAGAAACGAATAATATAAAAAATCAACTAAACTTAAACTTAAGTGAGCTCTAAGAGACAATTTTTAACACAAACACACATGCTTATACATATTTTCCTCAAAGATCAAAAAATCCAAATAAATACAAAAGCATACAGGAAAAAAGAGAGTGAGTAGTAAATAAAAAGTAGTGGTAGTACGAGTAGTAAAAAAAAGCAGGCTGATTGTAACCAACATTACCAGCATGTTAATATTCTTAGAAATTTAGATTTTTTTAATTCGTTTTTTTTTGCTTTGGTCCATTGAAATCTTTAATATAAAATCTGTTAAAAGATGTAGCATGATGTTTTTGTTTTAAAGAAAAGCTTGTTATAAGCGTTGACCTGTCAATTTGTATGTATTGAAATGTCATGTGTTTCAATTTAACATTTTAACAGTTTATTGCTTACATGGCTTTGATGGACACGGTTTTTTTATATGAGTGTGTGTGACCGCTGGGTATGGTTATGTGTTTTTTCTGGTTGGCGTATTCTCTGCACTTTTATGTGGCCAGGCCATCATTGGTTGTAAAGGTTGTGTTACCATTTATGGCAAAGTGGTTATAAAAACAATTTGACCGCCTTGTAAGACCATATAAGGTGACATTTACATCGCACATACATAAATGTAAGCGTAAATGCAGGAATACTTCATTTATAATGTGACCAAATAGTTAAGTAAGGGTTAATGAAATATTAGGATTATTATGCAAGATTTTTTTTTTGACAAAAAATCATAGTTTTGCTTCTGTATCTGTGGAAAACATTCTTAAATACAAACTTTTAATCTAAATTAAATGAAATTCAGTCATATTGTTTGTGGTTTTCCTAAGCGGTTTGTTATTTTAAATCAACTTGACCAACTTTTACCAACTTGAATATTGTGATAATTTAATATAATTTGAAATGACAAAAAACACCAAAGATCGTTAAAATAACGTTATAGAAGTTACAGCTTCCAAAATAAAAAGTTTTTGAAGATAAAGTTTTATTTATGGAGGGTGTTTAAATTTCACAATCTTTAACAATTGGTCACATTTTCCCTATCTTAAAATAAAGTGCATTTGAAGTGTTTTTAAAAGTGCGCACAGGAGAGAGTATGAGTGAGAGCAAACAGCATATGCGCATGCGTAACATTTACTACTATTAAAACATTTATTTTTTAAAAATGGTAAAAAAAATAAATGTTTATATATACCGATATAAAGTTAGTCAAGTAAATCAGCGCATAACCAGCGTAACATTACTTACAATCCTATATGGGAAATGCATGGTAGTATAAAATAACCAAACTACATATGGGCATACAAGTGTGTGTGTGGCACTTGGCTGTTGATGCACTACGAATGCAGTTTTCCTTCTTTTTTTTGCCTTTATGCGACAAGTGTTTAAAGACTAGTCAGTTGTTTGTGAAGCGGTATTTTGTAAGAAAATCAACCATTACTACACATTACACATAAAAAGAAGAAGCAGATTGATTTCTCGCTATGATAAATTTAATTACACAATTTTCATTGTACGAGTAGTTTCTTTTTTTTATTATTTTCTTTACAATAAGGCTTTTCGTAATAATAAAAAATTTATATAGATTCCAAGTAAATATTATATCAAGATTATATTTAAAACCTTTAGCTTTTTTATAAAAGATATGGAAAAAATTAGAAAAAATATTTCTGTGTAATAGAAGAGCATCTTCTACTTAAAGCAAATATTTGATAAAAAAAAACAAATAATAGAGCTTAAAAACTAAACTTTAATTTTTTCTAATGAAACATATAATTTTTTTTTTGCTTTGCAGTTTGAAGGACAAGGTACAAAAATACAACTTTCAGAGGGAAGATTTTTGCATAAGCTGATGAGTGTCGTTTTCTCTTCTTGACAGTTGAAAGGTCCAGTCATCAAACTATATCTAAGACAGACAATTTTGAGTGTGGAGCTGTTCTCTGGTTGCTTTTAAAAATATATCTTTAAAAAGAAATTAAACATATTATAAAATATTTATTAAATTCGAAAATGTATAAAAAATATTAGAAACAGTTGTTTATAATCTAAAATAAATAATAAAATGCTTTTATTACTTGGTGTTTAGGAACTTCAGCTCCATCGTTTATATAATAAGCAAGAGAGTAAAATAGTTGCAGCGTTTTATTTTCATAATTATGGGATAAAAGCTTTAGCTACCAAACTTTAAGACATTTTTAAAAACGGGTTTCATTATCCGATAGCTTGAGACTTAAGCTGTAATTTTTAGACTTTTACCGCCCACTGCCATGCTCGCCGATTTTAATTGTCTTCTGTATATTTCGAACGCCTATAAACACAGAATTATTAAACGTGTTAAAATGTTTTTGAAGCTGAAGTTTTTCTCATTCTGAAATCTATATAAACCAACGAAATAAGAACAAAAGAGTAAAGTAGTTACAACCGTTTTCTTTTTATATTACATAATCAGCATTATATTAAAAAAACTTTAGCTCTCAAATGGTTACATGTTTTTAAACTTATAACTTATAAACCCCTTGAGATATAGGCAAAATTCCAAAATAATTGTTAAGTGTTTAAGATTTAAAAATTGCCAAGAAAATATTGCAAAATTTTCTGCGAATACCAGGTTAATTGTGTGTAGGTGATTTTTTTTTATTGTAGAAAAATTTCAAAAAGCTATAACTCTCTAATGATTTAACCTTTTTAAAAACACTTTTCACCATTATATAGCTTTGGCTATAACATAGAGTATAGTTTTATCGCCCATTGCCACGTACTCTATAATGTATAAGCTACTTTATATTTTAAATACTTATAATTCCACAATTAGTAAGCGTGTAAAGAAATCTCTGACATAGGAAATTTATAAACTTTGGAATCTATAAGCTGTTTTTTTCAGTTTAGAAAATCCAGCGAGATATAAGCAAAAGAGTAAAATAGTTGCAAGCGTTTTATTTTTATAATTTAAGGATAATGAGTATTATATTCAAAAAGCTTAAGCTAACAAACTATTAAATATTTTTAAAAATGGTTTTTAATGCCTAAAAGCTTAAGACTTAAGCTACAATTGGGATTAAACTTTTAACGCCCCCTGCCATACCCTCCATATACAATTAGCTTCTTTATATTTCAAAAGCTTGAAAAATCCAGAATTGTTAGCGTGTTAAAATATTTTTGATTCTGAAGTTTTTCTCATTTTGAAATCTATATACAGATACAATTTCACTTTAATAGTTTAAAAAATCAGGGAAAAAAGTAAAATAGTTAAAAGCGTTTTCCATTTATATTTTAGGTATAACCAGCATTATATTCAAAAAGCTTTAGCTCCCAAATTGTTAGATATTTTTAAAAATGGTTTTTACTATCTGATAGCTTAAGACTTGAGCTATAATATACATTACAATTTTACCTCTCACTGCCACCCCTTTCACATTAAAACAGATAAAATTAACTTTAAACGCTTGTAACTTCAAAATTAGTAAGCGTGTTAAAATATTTTTATAACAGAGATATTATTCATTATGAAATCTTTACACGGATTAAATTTCATTTAGATAACTCATAAAATAATCGAAATATTAACAAAATTCAAAAATCATTGATTTTGTTTGTTAAGCGTTTAAAATTTGAAAATTGTCTAAAATATAGCAAATTTTCTGATAATACCAAGTCAACATAATTGTGTAGTAGGTGATTTTTTTATTATAGAAAAATCTCAAAACACTATAACTCACTAATGGTTCAATATTTTTAAAAACGCTTTTCATCATTATATAGCTTAGGACTTTAGCTATAACATAGAGTATATTTTACCGCCCATTGCCACGCCCACTATATTTTATAAATTAGTTTATATTTTAAACGTTTATAAATCCTCAAATAGTAAACGTGTTAAATTTTTTTTTGATTCCAATATTTTTCTCATTTTGAAATCTTTATACATATTTAATTTCAGTTTAATAGCTCGAAAACCCACCGAGATATAAGCAAGTTAGTAAAATAGTTCCAAGAGTGTAATATAAATTTAGGTTTAATCTGTAAAATCTTCAATAGGCTTTAGCTTCTAAACTGCTGCAAGTTTTTAAAAGTGGTTTGTGCTACCTAATATTCTGAGATTTAAGCTTTAATTACATATACATTTTTAACATCCACAACCACGCCTCTTTTTGTAATAACAGTATTATCTTAGTTTTTATGTTATAATTTGTTTATGCCATTTTTTTTTTTTTTCATTTCAATACAATATTTTTCCTAACCAATTTTTACTATCAGCTTAAAACTTTAGTTTTTATTTTCTTAATAATTTAACCTTCATTACCACGTCTTTTATATAAAAAATAACTTTAATTAAATTGAAACTCTTACCATTTAAAATTTATCTAAAAACGTTTTTTTAAATAAATTTTAGTTGTTATTATTTGTTTTTATCACAATTATACTTACTGCTTCTTTCCTGTTTTGTCAAAACTATTAACATGCCATTAAATTGTATGTGAAATAAAAAAAGCAAAAAAAAAAAAAAAAAAAATGTTGAATGACTAAATAATGTGTAAAAAGTATTTGTTTTTTTCTATATAACACATATACGGTTTTCAAATAAATCCAATCTAAATTGTCATTATTGTGTAGGCTGTTGTTATAAATGACTTAATAATCTAAAATCAAATTGACCATTTTGCACTTGCTAACTGCTACTATTGGCTGACTGGATTGCTGGCTTAGCTTAGCTTGGCTTGGCTTGACTGGCTGTTAGTTTCAATTTAATATTGCGTTTATTTAACAGCAGCAGCAGTTATTTCACTTAACTACTAGAAAAAGAAAAAAGATGTTTTAGAGAGAAGAAAAAAAAAAAAAAAAAAAAAACATAAAAATAAAATAAAACATGTTTCATACGCATTTGCATATTAACACATGCAATGATTTTTCTTGCAACTTTTTATTTATTAAACATATTTAACAAGACATTTTTTTCTTTTTTGCTATTTTAGCTACGAATTTACACAATTTTTATTGAACATGAAAGATAATAATCCATGAGAGAAGTTCAATTTGGGTTTCAATAACATGTCTATAAACTTTGGTTTTAATTATGAAGAATTTAATTATTTGTGACTAAGTTTATGTTAAGGGAGTTTGAAAAATTGATTAATTTTTTTTTATATATAACTTAACATTTTCTTTTTGGCCAATTCGTTTCAAAAACATGATTGAAAGCATGACATTGTGAATTTATGTTAATTTCTTTAAACATTTATTTCGTGATTCAGTTTTTTTTTTATTTTTTGTGTCAAATTTACGACTTGTCAACTATTTATCGAAGAAAAAAAAAAAAAAAAATGTTTTAGATGAAAGTAGCAAAAAAGTATTTAGTTTAAATTAGAAGTATTAAGTATTAGGACAATTAGAATTCTGTGTGGTCTGAAGGTAATAAATGGGAAAATGTATATACAATTGTATCTAAAACAAAAACAAAAAAAAAAAAAAAAAAAAGGAAAAAAAAATAATAATTTTATTAGTATAATGTCAAATTTATGATGTCTTACTTGAAATTGGGAAATTAAGGTATTGTATATCAACAGAAAGACAATTGTGCGTTGTTTTTAAAAATATATATTAAAATGCTAATGAAATGTGTTGCGTTACAGAAAATATGTATTTCATAACCATAACCCCTGCTTTAATACTGCCAAACGAAGGCAATTAAATACTAAAATTGTTTTAAGGTCATTCGAGCCGGATACCGACGTTGTAATCACATATATAACCTCAGCGTTGATGACGCAAGGTTGCAAATTTGGCTTCCACAAGTGCAGGGAGGGCGCAATGTTTAGATCTCAAGGAAAACCAAGTGGAATGCAAGATATGTCTTAGAGAGGAAAAAGTAGCGTGTAGATTTTTTAAATAGTTTGCATAAACTTTATTTATTTTATAAAATTTTTGAAGTTAAAATTAAAAAGTTTATTAAATTTACATTTTCTCTTAAACATACGTAAACTCTTCAGCTTGTATTAGAGAATTTTTTGATAATTTTTGTGATATAGTGAATATAAATTTTTTATTACCGGGAAGCTTAGATCCTTTTCTGTAATTTTCTATTAAACTATCTTAAATAACACAAATTAACAAAATGAAAAATATCTGCGGGACGGAATATCTCAGTCAATTCGGATACATGGTATTAATAGGTACTAAGACTCTAAAAAACTTTTTTTGAAATGACTAGATCTTGCTGTAAATCGCAGTTTGTAAAATTAAGGAAGTTTCTCTATTTATAGGGTGATCCATTTCGAGGTTCTCTACTTTTTTAAAGAAAAAAATACAGAAAATTCAAATTTAATGGGGAATGTTTATTATCATTTGAAAGAAAATTTTTTGGATATCTTGAAAACAACTTGACTGATTTTGCCCAAAAGAAAAATAAAATCCAAAATTCTAATTGTGTTCAAGCTATACCTACAATATTTTGTAATACGCTGAAGAGTTATGGAGATATTAAGCCTTTTTTCTGAAAAAACTTGAACTTCCTACAAAATTTCTGAAAAAAAACTTAAATTTCCTATAAAATTTTTGAAAAATTTATTTAAAAAAAATCTTAAAAAATTGTAAATGTTAAAAATTAAAATTTTTATTCTTTACTCACAAAGATAAATTTGTTGCAAATAAAACAAGACATATTTCATTCAAACCAGTGCATAAAATTTGAGTTTATTCACAAATTAGTGAAGATACTCCTATACAAATTTCATAGAAATATTAAAAAAATCTCAAAATACATTTTATTATTTTTTTAATATTTCTATGAAATTTGTATAGGAGTATCTTCACTAATTTGTGAATAAACTCAATATTTATGGATTGGTTTCAATATTTGATGCAACCTTCTTAATTTTACAAATAGCAATTTACCGCTAGAACTAGTCAATTCAAAAAAAAAAAAGTGGTTTAGAGGCTTAGTATTTATTAATATCGTATATCTGAATTGACTGAGACATCACGTGATGTAGAATCAGTATTTCCCTTTGTAATCTTTCAATTAGACTAATATTTTTAATGTTAAATATTGCAAATTACTAAACACTTTAAAACTCATTCGAACCCCAGTTGTTGAAATTTGTCACGCAAAATTACAATTTCTGAAAGCTTAGGATATTCTTTTATAATTTTTATAAACATTTTCCTTTCATCAGATCAATAATTTGAATGTTTTAGCTCAATTAAAAATATAAATATTAAAGTTTGTTTCACATATTTTCAGGCCCGGTTTTATACTGTTCCTTTAGTGTACATGTAAGTGCAAACATAATTAAGAAACGTTTAAGTTAAAGCTCAAACTTAAGTTATATTTTGTTTAACAGTTTAAATAAAAAAGAGCTTTAAGCTTTTATGTATTTACAACATGGTGGTCCCAACTTTCCAAACGCTTTTGGAAAAATCATAGATATATTTCATTTATCCTAAAATGATTCATCCTATTTATGTTATTTTTTTATTGAACATCTTTCAATTTAGATTGCTATTTATATCTTTATAAATATCGAACTTAATTTTTTTGTCAAAATGTTTTTTGATGCCACCCTAATGTGGAATCAGAAATAAATAAAAAAGCAACAATTTTAAAAAATTGAAATAACTTGAAAGATGAAAAGAAATCTTAAACTTATGGGCAATGTTGCCAGTAGGTGAGAAAAAAAGACGCTAAATTGGACTTTAAAAAAGGTCAGAAAAGGCTAAATGCCCCAAAAAATAAGGCCAGAAAAAAGCTAATATTTTTTATTTAAAAACTGATTTTTTTTGTTCTCATAAACTTTTGATATATAAAGCGTGATCCATTTCCCTACTTTTTTAAAGAAAAAAACACAGAAAATTCAAATTTAATTGGGAATGTTTATTATCATTTGAAAGAACATTCTTTGGCATTTATTTTTTGAAGATTATGTCTATCAAATGTTGGCCGTTGCTACGTCGCAGATGATTCATTCGTTGAGTTCAATTTTCAATGACTCGTTCGAGCATTTCGACTGGTAACTGGCGAATGACACGCGTGATGTTTTCCTCCAAGGCCTGAATCGAAGCGGGTTTGTCTGCATAAACTTTAGACTTTACACATCCCCACAGGAAAAGTCTAATGGTGTGATATCACACGACCTTGGTGGCCAATCGACCGGCCCAAACGTGAAATTATGTGCTCACCGAAGTGTTCTCTCAATAAATCCATTGATTGATGCGATGTGTGGGAAGTGCGTCGTCTTGCTGAAACCAAATGTCGCCGAGATCACGAGCTTCAATTTTAGCCATCAAATAGTCGGTTATCATGGCACGATAACGGTCGCCATTGACGGTTACGTTCGCACCGGCATCATTTTTAAAGAAATATGGAAAGATGATTCCACCGGCCCCCAAACCACACCAAACCGTTGTTTTTTCTGGATGAAGTGGCAGTTCTTGAATCTCTTCAGGTTGCTCTTCGTCCCAAATGCGGCAATTTTATTTGTTTACATACCCATTGAGACAAAAATGAGCCGATTATGTTGACCATAAGTTAAGCGAATTGCACGAAACACATTCCTCACAGAACGTGAATTTTCGTAATAAAGTTGAACGATTTGTAAACGTTGTTCAGGCGTAAGTCTTTCCATTATGAAATGTTGTTTGGCATAACATGACAGCATGACACGACTCACACGTGATCTGTCAAAAAAAAGCTATTGAAAAAAGTATCTCTACTTGAATCACCCATTATTTTTTTAAGATATTATAATAAGTTTATAAACCCAATGAAAAATCGCCCACAAAATATCCATACAAATTTGGATTATATTTCATATGTAAAATGTCCCAATGTTTTGAAGGGATTAATTTTTATGTAATTAATTCTTGATTAATAAATTTCAAATATTTGGTGATTTTTCGCTTTTATAAGTTTTTTTTTAATTATATTTATTTTTATATTATTTTATTTTCTATGGTTAATGGTGTATTAAAAAATAATAATAAATAATTAATTAAGTAAGTCCGTATAATGAGTTAAGTTGTATTTAATTTAGAGGATGAAGCGCCGCAGGCGAAAATTTTAAGAATAAAAAAAGGATAGAAAAAAAGCTAGAAGCTGAAATCAAAAATTTGAGGCTAAAAGCAAAATAAAAAGGCTAGATTTGGTCTAGACTAAACTGGCAATATTGCTTATGGGCTGTAAAATTAAAAAGATGTTGGTGCAAAATATATAACCACAAAGAAAATACAAACTTAGAGGGTATTTTGAAATCTTTTTAAAATTTAAATTTATTCGATTTTGTATTTTTATTTATTTTTGCTTATTTTCAATAAATACTTTCTTTTAGACATCAAACAATATTCATACTTCGGAAAAACTTAAGGGATAGTAGAAGCATACTTAAATTCTCAATCATAAAATAATTTTAAGAACTTAAGTACTAAATGAGCAATACAATATCGGGCCTTAAATTTAAAATAATCCTAAAGCTCAGCCGATTTTCAAGCATATAACATAAATAATCTATGTTATATTTTCTGAAAGCTTAATCTCTTCCCTATAAGTTTCATTAATATTATTTTTTAATCATATCATATCATCATATTACTTGTAAAATATTAATTGAAGTTAAGATCTTAAAATTTTGCTAACTCTTTATGTAGTCTATTTTGACTATATGTAGCTTGTATTACATTTAAAGATAGCGTCTATAATTTTAATTATTTCAAAGTTTAGGTATTTGTTTTTAAATTTGTCTAAAATAATCTCTCAACTAGATCACTTTGTTAAATGTAAAATATTTATAATTAATAAAGCTTTTATATTTATTTGAACACCCTGTTATTTATTGTATTAGAACAGGGTAGTTACAAATTTATTGCTTAGAAAGATTAGGTCCTTTTCTATGCTTTTCATCCCATTCAGTCCAACTAAAAGTGTAATATATAAGTGCTTAAAATTTAAAAAAAATCTTCAAGCTTTAACTGCCAAAGATATTGACCTTCCCCTCACTTTTTGAATAAATTGTTTATCTTTTTTAAAAATTTTTATGGAAAAAATTACCATTTTTGAGATCTACCGTCATATGTTAATTATACCAAATACAAATTCCCCCTCTACACCCACTTCATGCACCTCATTTTTCCATGGTTTTTGAGGGTTAATTGAGAAATTCTTGATTTTTACAACTTTAAAGGGGCTGTGTGTGGTAATTTGGAGACTTCACTTATACTAAATTTTTGTAGCAACATTTCTTGTCTATAAAACATGAGCGAATAATTTGCTCTACCTATTGCCCAGAAAATTTTATAATACAAAAATTCCTCACGAAAGCATTTTTTCTTTGGTCGTCAATGGTTTAAAAGTGTGATGTGATAGAAAAATTTCATTTAACTTTCTTCACGATATCGAGTCTAAGGAATACGAATTTCGCAGAATTATTCGCGACATATTTTTTTTTGGGTTTTTCTTGACCTGTGTTATTTAGAAGCTATAATTTTATAAAAATTCTACATTAAAAACTTGAGCAAATCAAATTTTTTACTTTACTTTTGTTCCCTTGTATACAAATAGAACAGTTCGTAGTGATTTTCTTAAAACTCAGGTCTCCTCAACAATCCGAATATTTCATATTAATCCGAATAGATTTCTTTTTATATTTTTCTTTCGAGCTCTCTATTCATTTCAAGAAAATTAAGAAAAAAAGTTAAAAAAAAAACTATAAACTAGTTAACCCAACACAAGGCACGGTGTAAAAGGTGTTACTTAAGTATTTCCGAAAATAGAAAACAAACAGAAGGAACAAAGCAAATAACAAAAACATTGTTCATTGTTACTTAAAAGTGGCTAAACATTGCTGGATTTACTACCTAACTGGTAGCTTTAAGCATATAAGCAATAATAATTGAAAAAGGAGAATACAAAATAATTATAAAAAGCTTTACCGTAAATCATTCGTCTTACTTAATAAGTTACGGATTCCATTTCCCGAAAAAATGTAAGTCAAATAGATGATGTTTACCATGGTGGGACGCTGAAGGGTGCTGATGGCGGTCGTGGCGGACTAGAAAATGCATTTCATTCTGCCGAGTGCCCAATAAAAACTTTTACAAAGTATTCTTCTACTGTTATTCAATGAACTTAAGCCGAAATACAAAAATTGTAGAAAATTAAGAACTTAAAAATTTAGATTATTTTTTAAGCGACTTAAGGATCATATTTCGTATATTAGGAATTAAAATATTCTCCTCTTACAAAAAATAATTAAAATCTTTAATTTTCGACATCATTTTTCCAAATAAAGCTGAAGCATTCATTAAAAAATTAAAGTGGACAGAAATATTAACTAATTAGCTCCCATAAAAAATTAAATAAAATTTTACTGAAATGCAAAACTAAAAACAACCACAATATGTTTATCTAGATAAGTTTTTTTTTGGTTATATAGAGTTCATTTTTTTCTTCTTTGCCAACTTAAAGTAAAATGAGTTCAAAAACTTAAATTTTTTTTCGTAGGTTCTTCTGCTACCCGGTATCTGAAATCTAACAAAAAGCTGAAGAAAAAATTAAACATAGTGAATGCAAAATACATACAATAACAACAAAATTGCAACAACTTCCCAAACTATAGTTTTAACATTATTTCTTTTTTTAACGACATAAAGCAAAAAAAAAAAAAAAAAAGAAGAAACAAAAAGTTTAACTTTTTGTTTAAATCAGTTTTGAACTATCGAAATTCTAGGAAATCTCTTAAGTCAAACTAAACTCTTTTTGATGTCTTAATTAAATGGAATACAGAATCAACACTCGAAAAATGCAATAAGTTATTTAGGGTTCAATATGTATTTGCAACAAAACAACCAACAACAACTACAAACATACAACTACTACTGTTGTTACATGCTATGATATGAACAAAAACTTTGTTTACAGAGTTTTGTGGAGGGATTCAAGTATTATGTATAAAGTAAATGAAAATGTTTATATGTGAACTCTACGACAACAACCACAAACACATGTACCAGACCAGCAACAACAGCAGTAAGTGCAACATCAAAAAAAGAAGAAGAAAAAAAAAACAAGCAGAGTTTTAAAACTACAAACCAACAACAAACTACAGGACATTGCAGTTCAATATTCCAGTTGTTGCAGTATGTATTTTTTCTGCTGTTTTTTTTCTTTTTTTTTTTTTTTGTATGAGCAGCAATTGATGAAACTGATGAGGCGGCTTGTATGTTTTTTTCGAATTTTGTTGCTGTTGTTACTATATGTTGCTGAGATTGTTTTTAGACTGTTACTATTACAACAGGCTTGTTGTATTACTGTTGTTGTTGTTGCCTTAACAGATAACTAAAGTCAAGCATGTGCTTTAGAAAAACAGCTTCCATTCCCAAAAAAGTCCTACAGAACAAAAACTAAAACAAAAAAAACTTAATACACATAATGTTAAAAATAAAGATTTGAAAATTTGACAAAAGTAAACAAAACGAAAAAAACTTCGTTAAATTGAATTTCGTGTGTATGGCATATGCATCTGAAAAGATTACAGAAAAAAAAAATATTGACTAGAAAATTGTTCAAAAACTTCTTTCTTCGTTACTAATTTAGAACTGAAGCTTTTAGTAGAAAAATATTAATTTAAACATTGCATTGACTTAGTTGGATTAAAGATAAAACAAGTTAAAGCCTTTTTTCTATAGCAAGAGTATGATTTGAATCTCTAGGGTCATAAGAAAAATGAAATCAACGTTTTTTTTTTAATTAAAAAGCTTTTAAATTAGCTAATGTGAATTGAAATCTTAAAAAGAAACATAGATATTCTAGAATTTTATAACTGAAATAAAAAGCTTATAAAAGATAAGTTTCTAAATGTGTATTTCGAAGTTTAAAGTACAAAATTAAATGTTTTTGTTAAGCTTTTTTAATATCTTAAGATTTAAAAGCTTTTAAAAGAAATAAACATCTATGAAATTTTTGAACATATTTGTTAAGATTTTTGTCTTGGGAATGAAAAAGCTTATTTTGAAATTAATTGACGAATAAAGTTATTGTTGGAAGTACGAGTCTCTAATAAAGCGGGTTAATGTTGTCTGGTGGCCATATTCTTTTGGCGGCATCTGTCAAATATGTTATTTATTAAGTCACTGTTACTCAAAATCACCAAGGCAAGTTACATAATTAAACCGCACGTCCAAATAAAAAAAAACTTTATTATTAAAATGGGTGTTGGGCAAACTAGACAGGTTTCATCGGGCGACTACATCGAGACATTCGAGTCCTAGGGATGCGAAAGTACTCGAATTTTTTACACACTTCAACATATTGCTTGGGCCTACAGCCGCAAAAGATCCAACAGACTCTGGAGGGCTGCCAGCAAAATGACCCAATGGAAAACCGCTCAAAAAAATCCCATACAAATTCGGGTCATATTTCGTATGAAAAATGACCCAAAATTTTGGGTTAATTTTTTTTCTTATTTGAGCTATAATTTGTTTTTGATAAAGCATTTCTGAAATTTTGGGTGATTTTTGGCTTTTATATTTTTTAATTTTTTGCAATAAGCTTGATAAAGGAAAGTATACTTTATCAAGAAAATCTTTGATTAGCGAAGCTGGAGTTTGAAATATGTCAGAGTTGAAAAACCTTCATCCGGTGGAAGGCAGGCAATCTAAAAAACAGTTTTAATTCAGTCCAGAACCCCACCTAGGCCAATTTTCATTCGAAATATGTCTGATTTTGTCCAAAAATTTTATCATGTACATGCCTGAAAGTGTCATAAAATCCATGGACATTATGACATTGGACGGGGGGTGATTTTTCACATTTTTGGGAAAATTTCCTTTTTATGAAATTTTTCTTTTTTTGGATGATTTTTTGTTTGGGCAATTTACTACTACTTTTTTTGACGTTCGAGAGGACATTGCTGTTAAAGGCAAACGCTACAAATCAATGAAATAAAACATTTTATTTTTTGCCGAGTAGAAAGAATGGACGTGAATAATATGTGGTTACAGTAGTGTGGTAAAAAATGATAAACGTTTTTTTTTTTTAACGAGTAGATCGATGTGAACGTGAATAATATGTAGTTATAGTAGTGTAGCACTACGAGCCTCAATATAAACTTTCAGTATATATAAACTTTCAGTATAAACGATTTAAGGGTATAGATGTGATGTCACGTGAATGGGTCACCAAGATCGTGAGCTTCGACACTGCTTTTGTTTGGTTGAATTTCAGAAATCGCAAATATAGTGCAATAGATCTGTACAAAAGAGTCATTGAAAACTTTACCAGTCTAGGTCTAGGTTAAAATTTTAATCGAGTCCAATAGACTTCGTCTTTGTACCAGAACAATTCCAAGTACTAAATTTTGTTATATTATTTTTAAAATTCTCTTTTGTACTTTGTTCACAATATTTACTGGGAGAGGCGGACTGACGGACATAATTAAATTGAGATAAAAGTGATACTTGTGACCATTTTCTCGTCAGGATTAAAGTAGAATATCATAGCTATTACACAGATGCACATTTGGTCATTAAAATAGGTACTCAACAAAAAAGTTTATAAAAATCGAAATTTTCTAAATAATTAAAATCCATTTGTTTTTAACTAATAGGTATATCTTAGAAACAATTTACAATATTTTTTAATTAGACAGAAGTAAATTCATTATAAGCATCTACTAATATCGACCAAAAATTAAATCCCACTTGGTTAAAATAGTTACGGAACAATTACAATGTGATATACCATTAACTATCTTAAGAAAATTAAAAATTTGTGCTTTGGTTTTATTATCACAAAGTTTCTCTCCTATGTATTCTACCCTTTTTGAAATATGTTTTCTATTTTATGAACCATAAAATTCGGAAATCTTCTCCAGATGGTTTGTATGAGGAATTTTGTATTTTGCCTTAAATTTTAGAGCTGTTACCAAGAAATTTTTTGTAAATATATTTTTAGATCTTCCCGAAAGATTCCATAATAGCTCCAGCCCGGTGGAAAAATTAGGCAACGAAAAAATGCAATTTGATTATTTTAGAATTAATTATTCAACGGTTTTGGGGATAAACTTTGACCATTATTTTACTGAAACCCCATCGAACTTTATACGTTCTTCAGGATAAGATATCTTAGCATTCAATTAAGATTATTTTAAATTGAATTTTTAACATTAATAGGTATTATGAGACCAATCTGCGTTACAGGTGTTGTACTACTTTGAAAATATTTTTGTCAAATATTGACATATTAATTACCTAACATGTGAGTGAGTAAGGAGTGAGATCGAAAAAATCTTAACATATATAAAATTCAATAATTTGGAAACGATTGATCTTAGAGTTTTAATTTTTATTAATTTAATTGATATTATATTACAAATCACAGAAAAATATAACTTTTATGAACTCGGAGACCTTTTCTGGTAACTACTTATGAACTCGTAGACCTTTTCTGGTAACCCTTCCGTTAGAGATTTGATAGTTGTCAGTCACTTTTTTGGAACAGTTTGCCCAACTCCTTTTAAAATCTTTGATATTTTGGGACATCAAAATATCAAAGATTTTGCGTTCTTTCATTCTCTTTCACAAGAGCCCAAATATCTCTCCACTGGTCTTAGCTCCGGACAATTTGGAGGATTGACCTCTCTTCGTACAAAAACTATATTATTGTTTTGGTACACGCCAAAGCTTTCTTACCGTAGTTACATGATGCCAGATATGTGGACACATTGCGCTCTCTTCTGAAAGCAAGAAGCCTTTTTCGTAAATATTCTTTGATGTATATTTATAAAGTTCATTGTAACAAATGACTTGCTTCTGCTTGCCGCAAATGCATAAAGCTTGCCATACCAGGATTTTTTTAGGAAATTGTGTCTGCTGTTGGGTCCCAAATTTATCTTCAACATTTCCTCGAGCATTAGTAATATAAAAATTTTGACCCGAAAGCTGCAAAGAATCTGCCAGTATTCTTGGCTTCTAAATTTTTTGCAGTATTCCAGTCTGGAACTTTTTTTAGACTTTGTATGTTTTCAAGTCTGAATTGGCCTTAACTTTTTGCACCAAGTAGACAGAGCATTGATCTGTCAGGGTTGCTTTTCTACCGGATGTGATTAGAGCTTTTTTCAATATGCTTTCAATTTTCTTGGCCTTCCCAAATCAAATTCTCCTGATATTGTTTAATAACATTGAAAACAGTATAACGGCAGACTTTTAATTTTTGGCAAATTTTTTGTAGGACCAATTTGGATTTTTTTGAAAAATTTTAATAATATTAGCACGTAATTCTTTTTCGTCACTCATTTTGACATAACTCACAACAAATCAATATGGTTGTCATTAAAAATAATAACTGACATATTTTTCAAAAAGAACTAGGTTAAACAAAAAATTTAAATATTGCTTCCGAAAAAAGTTAAGAGGCAAAACGTGTGTTAAGATTTTTTCGATCTCATTCTTTATATCCTCTTTTGTCCCTTCACTTTCGAGTTTACGGGTATGTATTATCAAAATTTATCTTAGTATCGTGCTTTATGGGGTTTTCAATATGATAAGGACTCCAACGCATTGCTCAAAACAAAAAATAACTTGTTCTTAAAAAAAATGCAATTGAAATTCTAACTAACCAAGTCAATAACTGGATCGAAACTCTACTGCTGAAAAAAAGCTGCAGAAGTTATTTTTTTAGTCCATTATTGTCATTGGTAGGATGCTTTCCTTTTATGCTTTTTGTTCATTGCTTTTGAAGTATTTCTCCTAAAACTATATTTGTAATTTAAATAAAATACTTCTCATATTGAGAAATATTTATTTTCTTAGAAATTATTCACCTTTTCAAATATGAAAAAAATAAACTAAAACAAAGAATTGTACATAATTATTGAGACATTTATTATTAAATTATTCGTAATATTGTTGCTGAATAACTAAATAACCGAATAAAGTTTTTTCAAGGATAAGCGCTATTCTCGAATTTATGATAATTGTCAGTCATTAGTTCTGTCATGTGCTTTTGTAGATATGACAACTATCAACAAAATCCTATAGAAAAAGAGCTTTTATATAAAATTAGAAAAGAAAAATTTTTGTTATTGCCACAAATTTTTTTACTATCACAATAAATTTGTTTGTCACAAAAAAGTATTTGAATATTATTAAAAAGTATTTAATATCGAAATAATCATAATTTAAAAAGGAAAGCTTTTGTTTGATGAAAAAAATATAAGAAAAAAATATGAGCCATATGACTTTTATTAAACTCAATTTAAAGCTTTCATATTGTCCAATATCCAATATGATCTTTCAACTGCTGTCTATAATTAAAATTTTTCGTTAATAACCCTCTTAAATTTTACATACATAATTATTAATTATCGCCCATGTAATTACAATAATCAGCCAAACCTCTTTTTCCCTACTTGAATGTATATTTTAATACCTAATAAATTTTAAAATACCAAAGTTAGTCATAATAACTAACTACTTAATATGTGTATCAATACAATGCAAAACTAATTGATGCACGAATAATGATCAAGTTATTTACAAAATATACCTCCTTTCATATTATCTATATATATATATATATATACATATATATTTTTTTATTCAATCGTTTCAACAAACATTTAATTCATGCTTACAAGCAAAACGAACACATAATATTGACTTAAACAGACCAAACAAAAAAAAATTAATAAAATAAAATAAAAAACCAAAAGATATTGGGTTAAAAAAGGCATTAGCAACGCGTCATCATCAACATACACAGAAAAAACAACATCATCGTCATCAGTATTCAACAATGAGATGCTGTCGTTGTCGTCGTCTGCTTTTACTAAACAATCAACGACATCAACACAACATCACTTCATTAAAACATCAACAACCATCAAGAGAGCAGCAACAGGCAGGCAATCAAGCAGCCCAAGCAATTTTGCATAAAAATCACTTAACATTATTACGAACATGATGTTCTACAACCAACAGTTTTTTCACTTCATCAACACTAAGCAATCACCACCAGCAGTCGTTGATGATGATGATGATGATGAAAATTGCACTCACATAAACGTACATACAGACATATGAACATCCAAACCAACCATATGAACACACCAGCTTTATTAGTGTATTTAGTGTGGCATTAACAACGATAACAACAACTACAATAATCCAAAAAAGGAGTCAGAAGTTATATATTCGCGTTATTTCCTTTCCACCTCCTTCTTCTGCATCCTTACCTACCGTAGAAGCCTGTTGTTGGTTAAGGAATTGTTTTTTCCTCTACAGACAACATTAAACTACACCACTCAATATTATTGTTATTTTCTTGTCAAGCAGGTAATTTTTTCGGCTTAAAACCTTTTAATATGTCGGTTTCGGTTATTGTCGATACTCTTAAACGAGACATAAGACAAATGGAACAACCAACCTTAAATGTAAGCGCCAACAAGCCTACTTAGGCGTAACCCCTTTTCTTTCATTTTTTTCATGGTTGTATTTTTATTTTTATTATGCTTGTTATAATATAGAGTATTTTTGGTGAGACAGTCCAAAGAAGAATTCTATAAAAACATTTTAGCGTGCAAAATATTTTCTGGTACACGGGGAAAATGAAGCTAAATCATTAAACTAAGTATTAAGAGCTAGGTCTAATATTTTATATGAACCTAAAACTTTAAATTACTTTAAAGTTATATTTTATATCAGAATGAATTAAAATAAATATTCTTAAAGTTTTAAATTTATTTAACTATATATTTGATATCTGAGTTAAATTAAATTTAGAAAAAAAAAATGTTAAATTACATAATTTACATTATAAAATTTAGCAAGCAAAGCTTTAAATTTCTACATTTCTCTTAAAAATAGAAAAAAACCCGTACTTTTTTAGGTTAGTTATTAAGTTTTAAGCCCGTAAGTTTGTTTTCTTTAAAAAACATTTAATTTCTTTAAAAAACATTAAATCAATTCCCCGTCAAATTTACAATAAAAAGAAATGTTCGTTGAGGTCCAGAAATTTTGAAATTTATTTGAAATTAATGATGCTTTTTGCAAAAAGCTTTTAATTGTTATAAAATTTGAACTTTAAAATATATAAACTTTTACTGCGACTCGCTTGTAGCAAATGAGAAAAGCTTTTAGGTAAATATTTGCAGTTTAAAAAGTTGTTAATTAATTTTCTCTCAAAATTAAGTACAAGCTAATTATTTATAATAACTTTTATTAAAAATGATCGAGTAAAAATATTTTTAAAAGATTTGGAAAATATTAATAAGTGTTTATATCAAAAAACTTAAAGCTTTTTTACAAACATTCGTGTAAATAAAAAAAAAAATTAGATAAATTTTCAATAAAAAAAAATTATTAAATAAAACTTCATAAACATTATTTAAAGTTTCATATGAAACGTGGAAGCTACTTTTACAAGCTTTTCTGAAAAATAAAAAATCTAAAGAAAATAAATGATTTATAATGTAAAGAATTTTAAAATATTTTGGACAATTTTTAAGCATGATATTTAAAAATTAATAATTTTGAGCAAAGCTTTTAATTTTTAACATCTTGAAGTTGATTTCTCTGAAAATATGTAAATGCATTTTTAATAAAAAAAAAATCTTGGTAATAATTTATTATAAAAAATGTTAATTTATGAAATTATTACAAACTTTTCTTTAATAAAAGCTTTTTAATTCTTTTCAATTAAAGTTTTTATAATAAACATTATTTAATTAATCGTAACTGAAAGCTTTACTGCTTTCTTATGAGTACATTAAGACAAAAAAAAAAACTAAAGTTTTGAAAAATAAAAAATATAAAGAAAATAAATGTTTTATAATGAAAGCAATTTTAATATTTTTTGAACTTTTATTAATTAAATATTTTACAAGAAACAAGAAATCAAAAGCTTGTCTTCTTATACTTTATACAAAAAAGAATTTAAAATCTTTTTTTTATTTCAAAACCATATATAAGTTCTCTTCAGAAGGCTTTTAAAATATATATATATATAAAAAAATAAAAGTTTTTCTATTTTCAAAACCATAAAAAAGTTATGAAGCTCTTAATTTTTTTTTCTAAAAAGTTATTCTAAAATTATTATTATTTTTTTCTAATTTTGCTATTTCGGTGGAAAATTGCTTTCTTTTTCATTGAAAACTCAATTTTTAAATTCGATAAAATGTTTGTTTTTGGGTATAAAAAAGATTTCTTCAGGAAGCTTTTAAAAATATATATAAAAAATGCTTTTAAAGGCTATTATATTTTCAAAATCTTCCGAAAGTTTTATAAAAAAAAAACTTTTAAAAGCTTTTCTATTCTCAAAATCTTTAAAAAGTCTTATTCGCTTTAAATTTTTTTAAAAATGTAAAAAAATTTTTTTAAAATGTAAAAATTTTATCAAAAACCTCCAACGAGCAAAATTCTATTATATATATATATATATATATATATATATATATACCAAAATTCTAAATATATATATATATATATATATTTTAGAATTTTGGTTGTTCGGTGGAAATTAGGTTTTTGATTTAAAATTATTCTGTAAAAATAAATTTTTGTTTTTGGTGGAAATACTTTTTGAGAAAATTCGTTAATTTATGTTATGACTAAAAAATTTTCTTTTAGCCTACAATTCGGTTTTCTGGTAAAAAATATTTTTTCTTGGAAATTCATATTTATTATTTGAAATTAAGTCTTCTTATTTTTTTCCCAAATTTCTGGGATTTTTTTCTCATAATTCAATATTTTATGCAACGATATTTAAATTCTGAGAAGTGTAACGAATACACTGGTGTATCACATCTGTCCATAAGTCAGCATGGAATTTTGACTGACTCTTTTACCAATAAAGGCATACAACATTTTTATAATTTATGTGATTTCAGATCAATTTACTTTTATGAAGAGTAAATATAAATAAAATTGTTTATATGAAAAGCTTTTTAAGCTTCAGCTTATTATATGAACTTTTCTTAATATTTTTAAATATTTCTTAAAACATGTTCAAAAAGATTTTAATACAACCTAATTTATAAGTGTTTGAACAGAGCTATACTTTTTTAATACCATTAAAGTATTATTACCTTTCAATTACCTTAATTGTAAGACTAAATTTATTGATATCAGCAGCTTAGGCAATTAGCTTAATTAAAAAAAAAAAAAAAAACGTTCCAAAGCTTTCTGGTTTTATAATAGGATTTATTAAAGTTTAAAATGAGGAGTCCTATACATATTTTGTAATGCACCTGTTTTAGGAAAAATCTAGTTCAATTTTCCACACCAGATTTATGTGTAATATTAAACAGATTTACTTTAATTTTTAAAGCTTTTCACGTAAAATTTTCTTTCAGTGCCTTTTTTCGAAACCTAAAATTATTAAACATACTATGTTCGTGTTGTTTGTTGTTCTCAACATTAAGTTTATATATATTTAGTGGTACTAGCCTGTTTCACTTTGCGCCCATCACTTCAACTTTACTACTTTGTTGGTGGTACACATTTGTTGTCATGCTTATTGTGCCACCAAAAGAGTTTAAACTTTTAAAAATTGTACAACGACAACAACAACATGTATTGAAAGTTTTTGTTCTACAGCCTCCTAATTGGTAGGTAATGATGTGTTTTTATATATTTTTTTTTTTTTTTGCTGTTTTCACTTATGCCGACCGACAGCAAAACAAACCTTTTTATTTTTTGTTCTTTCATTGAAAGAATATTCCCGGTTCTTAGGAGGGAGTGTATTTGTGTAAGAGTTTGTATGTTCTTTAAATGTTTTATTAGTGTTTTCATCGTGTTTCAAGTTGTTTTTTTTTGTTTTTGTTCTTTTGTTCTTAGCCTGTGTGTATGGAACGTGCGTCTTGTTAGCAATTTAAAAAACCATTTAAAATTTTGTATTTTTTTTTTGTATACTTGTCTTCACAAACCGTCGTTTTATTTCTGTAAGATTCTTTTTTATTGTTTTTTTTGTGTGTTACTGTTGTCGTTAGTAAAACAAGTTGCAAGTGTTTAAGGTTTGGTATTATTTGTAGTATTGCAGTCAATGGTGTTGCCGTTTACAGCTCATAATTACCAACACTTGCTGTTGTTGATGATTATTGTTATTAATATTATTAATTTGTTGTTCTTACAGATACAGGTTCATTTTTTGGGTTGTTTTGTTTTTTGAAAGTCATAAATCTTAGATTGTCACGATTTATTGCAAATACTCACAAATTTTATTGAACTTTTCTTAAATATATATTTTTTTCATTTGGTTTGAAATTTAGAGAATAAGAAAAAGGGAAAGAGCTAAATGGTTTTATCTGGTAAAAAAATATTAGCTGTACAAAGGTTAATTTAAAGACTTTAATAAACGTAGCTAAACTTTTTAAATAAAAAGTTTATTTTTTTTTAAACAATAAATACAGAAAAGAATCTTATATAGGATGTCAATAAATAATAGAATATGCTTTAATTTCTTATTGGCTTTAGAGTTTGAAAGATTTTGAACATAAAGGAACAACTTAACAATTTTTTTTTTTAGAACAATTAGATAATTACTGTGATTAAATTTTCTGTACCTTAGTACAATTTTGTTTTAATTCAAATAATTAAAATATATAAATGTGATAAAAACTATATGTATATCAGTAAAACGTATATGAACAATACCTTAAGCTATATAAAGCTAAAAATATGCAAACATTAGCAAGTTTTTTTCACTAAAGCTTTAAAAAATTTATAACTCATAAAAGCTTAAAATAGTTTATATTACTAAAAAAAAAAATTATTGTAAGGTTGTTATGTTTTTAGGAAAACTTTTAGATTCTTTTGTAACATAAAATCTAATTAGAAAAAAGGTGTTTAAAAATTTTCATTTCATTTATGTTTAAAAACTTTAGAAAATGATAAACATCTAATTTTTTCATAGTACATATTTAAGTAATCATAAGACTTAAAAAATGCAATTTTATCACATTAAAAAATATTATTGGGATGTTATTATGGTTTTAGGAAAATAATAATTTTTGTAAAAAAAGAATGAAAAGGGACCAACATTTTTGTAAAATTTTTAATAAAAAAAGAAAAAAAAATTAAAAGCTTTAGAAAAAGTTATTATAAAAATGCAATATTGTTAGGTTCTTATACTTTAAAGAAGCTGTCAGGAGTGTTGATAATCTTTTCATTTTCTAATGTAAATATATTCAGGGTTTTTTAAGGTAAGTTAACGAAATAACAATGTCCGTCAGGATGTCTGTCTACTGAAACCTTTCTGTTAACAACTACTGACATCTGATAACTCAGTGTTATATGTGAGACACCAATATATCAGGTATGGATTAAAATCGATCAATAAATGTTCTAGCTATGAGCACAAAAGTAACAGCTTCTGGTTTTTCTTCAAAAAATTAAGTTACACAAAATCAAATTTTCGCAACAAAAATAGTTTAAAAAAATTTACTAAAAAATAAGTAAAATTGCCAAGCAGTTGCAAATGGTCCTGTTAAGATTGCATTCTTCATAATTTTAAATTTAAAATCTTAAAAAAATCTAATTTCCTCCAAACAGAAATAAATAAAAAAATTTTACAAAAAAAATTTTCTGCAATAGTCGAATTTTCACCACAAATTGAAGTTTTCTTTCCATTTCAAAAAACCATTTCCATTTCTATTTACCTTGAAATATATTTTTCCTCATTTCGTAAAAATTTATTTCATTAAAAATCGAACTCTAAAACAGTTAACCTAACTTTAAAATACTTCAAAAAAGCTCTTTTAATTCGCAAAAGCCTGGCTTTAAAATTTTGTAAGCTTTACCTAAATATATAAAACTCTAATAAATTATTTCAAAAAAGTTCTTTTAATTCACTAAAGCTTTAGAAGGTAAAAAGCTCAAAAAAAAAATATTTATTATTTTTAGCTTTTTGATATTACAAGCTTTTTTTAAAAATTTGTAAAAGCTTTATTGATTGTATATAGAAGAGTTAAAAATTTGCTGTATGTGTTTTAAATACTTATAAATCTTTACAAAAATAAACGTAATTCGCAAAAAGCTACAAAAGCTTTAAACGCAAGCAGGATATTATCCAAATTTTTAAATTATGTATTTGTCCCTAGGTCAAACTTCATTACCACATGATGTTATATTCAGAAAAGTATATTTGAAAAAAGAAGTTATTTCTCAACAGTAAAGGTTCCTGAGATAATTACATACCTTATAGAGATGATATCAAAAACTGTTTTAAATATTAAAAGCTTTAACAGAAATTCGACAAAAAAGTGGAATTTAAAGGAGATAGGAGATAATTTTTCAATTTTTTAAGATATCAAATAAGAACTGCGCACGAAAAAATACATGCACACTTTAAGTCTCATAATTTTTATACATGAAAAAATTAGTATTGTTAACGTGTTATTATTCTCAGTAACTATGTGCAAAATTTTGTTGTAAAAACTTAGTTTTTATTAGAATAAAAATTTAGCACAGAAAACAATTGCTAGGAGTGTAGTTGAGTTAGGAAATGAAGTTTTTTTGAGTCATAAAAAAATAAAGTGTTCCCGGTCACCGAAAGGAAACAAAAAAAAGTTGATTTATTTAACTTTTAAGGGAAAATCTCTACATCTCTGAATGAAATGCGACTTTAAACTGCTCAGCATTTTTTATGAGAAAGGTTTAAAAAAGGTACCATTCCTAATAGGAACGCTATAAAAAAATGTGGAGGCAAATTAGAGGATTTAAATTATTTAGATAATTTTTTTTTTCAAAAATACGAAATTTTACAACATTCTGGTCAGGAATACCAAATCACAAATATTATGGGAAATATAGCTGACAAATATCGTGTAAAAAAAATCAAAATTTTCGAACAACTTTTTGATCTGGCAAGCCATTTGTACGTGCGCGGAAAAAAGCACTTTATTCATAATAAAAGATTCTTTAAACAGAGAAATATACGAAAATGAGTGAAAGATTCCTTCCTATCATTAAAAATCATAGTGAATTCTAATTTTTATGGCCTGATATCGCATTTCATCATTACAACAAAAAAAGAGTATGAGTGATATTAAATAAGTGGTGCTGTGTAGCAACACTTGTTTATTGGATTGGTTTCCCAATCCATTAAAATGTCCAAAACTCAGTCTATTTGAAATGTGTTGTATTGTATATTGTATGAATATGAATAAAATGAATAAAAAATAAAATGAGGTTTATAAAAAAGTGGACCCTTTCCAGCAAAAGAAAAAAGTAACCGAAATCATAAAAACCTTATATTTAGGGTATTTCAGAAAATTTTAAATATTTCAGCAAAAACTAATAATAATTAATTTTTCTTTTAAATTTAAAACTAGAATATAAATTTTTTTAAAAAAACAAAATTTCAAAAAGATTAACCCATTGGTTTCACTTTTATAAGCTGATTTATATGCACTACTAATTTTTTTTCGTGCGCAGTCCATATTTATTTTTCAAAATACTTATCTTGGAATTATTAAACATATTTAAGTTTTCTAAAATTGGTGTCAATATTTTTATAGTACATTACTAAAGTTTTTTAAAATTTTAAGCTATTAAAAAAAAAAAAAAATAGTTTTTTTTATTTATTATTTATTTTTATTTTAAAACCTAGATATTAATGTGTAAACCTCCTTTTAATAATCTACATACTATAGTTATGGTCCTGTTTAGTGTTGATGATCTCATCAAATACCATAAATAATAAAATTAAAAAGCTTTTTGTATACAACAAATTGACAACTTTTCAAAAACAAAATCACAATAATGTAAAATAAAAAATAAAAAAATAAAAAATAAAATTTTTATCAGTCGTGACCTCAACTTTTTTTTTAACTACATAAAAAACTATAGTAATATGTATCCTGGCCTTAACAGCAGTTAACTCAAACTAAAATTATATTACTGCTTACGTATAGCTGAATATATGTAAGTATGTATGTACTTATGTCTGATTGTTAAAGGCATGAAGCATTAGTGGTATATGAACTTGGCGAATGTGTGTGATTTGTTGTGCGATTTCACACAAATTTGTTGCATTATTGTTTTCGCGCAACCTTTACTTTTTTCCGGACTTTTAGAGTTATAATATGGTGGGTTAACGTAAAAGTTGAAGCTGATTATTGTTTGGAAATTGGAGGATAACAATGAAACAATATAAAAAAAAAAAAAAACTAAAACAAAAAGATATTGAGCAGGGTTGGGAAGGTGGTGTTAAGAAAAATAAAAAGAAAAAAGTTGTTTATTTATTTTAAGCTGGTATTTGTAGGATGGCCATCATATCCAATAACAATTGTAGTATACAGTATGTTTTTGTTTGGTAGTTTTTTTTTTTTTTTTTTGTTACTGTCGATGATGATGACGACGAACGCGACGTCTACAACGACGATGGGGTCGATTTTGCATTCCAACACATTTTGCTTATTTGTAAGATATTTATTGCCTTCGATTGCTTAACGATAAAATACAACACATACTTTCCTGTAAGCAGCATATTTACGTTTTTTATATTTTTATTCTTTTTAAGTTCAAACAACAATAAGAAACGAAACAAAAATCTTTAAGTTGGGATAAGTAGGTTTTAGTTTGTTTTTTTTTTCGCTAAAAAAATATACTCAAAATCAGCTAAAGCAAATCTTTGTGTGAAAGATTTTTTAGGGTTGATATGAATGAAATGCAGTGTTTGTTAAATGGACTTATATAGAGTTTTGAAAAAAAAGTCTAAAATTGCTTTTTATTGTTGTTGTTTTGCATTAAGTTCAAGAAAAAAAAAACAGCTGCATTTTAGGTTAGTTCACTGGTAACACTCTCTGATAATCACAATGCGTGCTGTTTAACACATACACTAAGGACGGTGTGGTCCTCTCGCCTTTAGAATGACGAACGAATAAAAAAATGAGGCTTCTGATGAAGGTTTTTGAAACAGAAAAGAGCATATTAAAAGGATAAAATCTTTTAAATAAATTAATAAACTAAAAATATTATTAAATATTTAAACAATAATTTAAATAAATTATTAGGCCCTGATAGATGTAATGATCTATGTCATGTGTCAGATCTAAGATAAGAAATTATTTAATATTTGTTTTTCAATAATTTAAAGTATACATTACAGTTTTTTCGCGACCAATCAATTTCATATACACACTTTAACTACCTTTTTACTGTGTGTCTTAAAATTTCAATTCCTTTTGGTCTGGCTTAAATATTTAACTTAAATTAAAATAATTTTATTAAAATAACGTTATTATTCCTTTAAACATCTGCCCCTGCAGCTCTTTTCATTTTATTCATATTTAACAATTACAATGAATTTCATGCCATACTTGTGTTTAATTTCAGCTGCAATTGCTTGATGCCTGTTTGTTTTTTGTGTTGTTATTAACAACATTTTGAATCGGCAACAATCGTTTGCCTGAAAGTCAGTGATTGTGGCTGATAAGAAAAAATAAAAAATAAATGTTACTGCATGATTTCCTTTGAGTTAGTTAGTTTTTAAAACACTATTTATTTAATATTTTATGAGATTTTTGGATAAGACTATACAATTTTAGAAATAAATTTAATAAAAACATTAAATAAACATTACAGCACTAGAGAATTCAACCAAATATCACTTAGCTGAAGTTTTAAAAACGTTATAATTAAAAGTAAAATTTTGGGTCATTTGCTTTAAAATGTGACAAAGAAATGTCATACATTACAAATGTCATATATTGTATATATAGAAAAAATATTGTCAATTAAATGATTTATAGAATATTAAAAATTGTTTCAATGACTTTTTTAATTGGATCAATTACCCGAGTGCTCAAAATTTGTATTTTTAAATATTTGTGCACTAAAAACAAAACAATTTCTATTATTTTTGTACACAGAAAAAAATAAGTCAATTATTTTTTCCAATTATTTTTTTAATTGTGTCAATTATTTAAGTGTTCAAAATTAACATTTTTTAATATTTTTTATTTAAAATAAAACAATTTATCGGCTTTCAAATGCTTTTCTTTTTTTTATCAATTAATTATGTAGTAATTAAATATTAATAAAAAAATAATAAAAAATAAGTAATAATTTGAATAATTGAATATAAATTTTTTAAATAGTTCGAATTTCAATTAATAAAATAATTGAAATATGATTTTACATTTTTCTTTGAATAATTTGAATTAAATATATTACAAAACTTAGTTATTGAGCAAATTACTCAATTATAAGAATAATTAAAAGTATTTTGAATTTCCTATTAATAGTTTAATTGAATTCTTTATAAATAATTTTTTCTATGTAATAATAAAATAAAATAAAATAAAAAATATTGAACTTCAAATTATAAAATAACTAAATATGTATTAATTGAAATTGAAATTTAATTTTAGATTTTTTTCTGTGCAGAATATGAATTCATCTTATTTGAATATTTTGTACAATTAAAAATATAATTGAAACCATTTTTTAATTTATTGTTTACTAATAATTTAATCGAAATTCTTTTAACATTTTTGCTGTATATGCTGATGTTAATTAATTAATCTTAATTAATTGATTAGTAATTAATTAAATATTTAATATCAAATAATAATATAATTTTGTGAAGAAAATCTCTGAAAATTAAAAATATTTAATTTTAATACTTTTTATACAAATTAAGAAAATTGTACAACTTTACTCGGTTTTAATGTTAATTTCGAAAAGATAAATTTTTACGAAATGGTACTATATCGAAAAATTTTAAAAGTCAGTTTTAAAATATCAACCACTCCCATTTTGCATCATTTCAAAGATCATTATTTTACACTTAGAAAATTTTATCTGAAAAAATGTTAAGTCAAAGATTTTGAGACTGTTTTAAAGCCAAAAATTGTTCAGGATTAATATCAAACGCTTTTCTATTTCTATTTCTAAAGAAAAATATGAATCTCTTCTGATGTACATATCAAACATTATGTTGATATCAAACCCTTTACTTAAATGTTAAAAATTCAAAATTGATTTCTTAACAAAAAGGAAAATTTTATAAAAATGTTATTTTATTCTTTATTTTGAGGCCTTAAAAAATATTTTGAATTTAATTCAAAATTTTAAAAATTTTTATTTAGGCTTTTCACTAAATATAATCAAATAACGATGTTCGTTTGTAAGTAGGTATCAGCTTTCTAAAGACCATCTGTATATATATATATATATATATATATATATTATTTTTAATAATAAAATAATCACATAAAACAAAAACTTCGAATGAATGTTGAAGGTTTAGAAGCACTTTTATTATTTTCGTACAACTCCAACTATTTTGCTTTCTAAGGCTTCAATAAATATGAATTTTGTTTTTCTAATCAATTTTAATTTTTTAATTTTTTTTTTTTTTTTTGGAGATGTGAAGTAAAAAATTAGAACAGACTTTATGAAAAATTGATTTTAAGTTGAAAAAATTTTAAAAACTTAAGTCCTTATTCAAATTAAAATATAAAATTTGTTGAAGTTTTTGAAAAAAAATATATATAAAATGTCGTTTTAATAATCTATAACACTATATACTTATAGTTTCTTAAACATTGCAATGCTTGCTTTATTCTCGAGCTTTCTAAAGCTCCCAGATGAAATAGAAAATTCAAATTAAAGTCACTTATAATACCAATCGTTATATACATCTTTATATTGATATTTCAATCAGGGAGCGGAAATATCTAAATGAATTTTTCAAAGTCTATTTCAATCATCATCAGTTATAACGGATCGAAATGTTTAACTTAAACCAGGGTACGGAAATTCGCAAATTAATTTTTAAAATACTTTTTCAGTAACTTAATTCTAACACATACAAATTTTTAACTTTGATCAGGTTAAGGAAAATTTGGAAAAGGATTTTTAGTAATTTCTTTTATATTTTTGTATCATTGTATATTTGACCTTGACTAATTTTAATTGGTTTCTTCCACAGCGTTTTTAAAACTCCTAAATATTATAATTATTGCTATGAAACTTGAATCTTCCTTCCCATTTTAATAGAGCCAAATTTTAATTTCGATCAAGAAGAGGTACCCGTCTCTTTTATTATTATTATTATCATTTTTTTTTTAATTGCAAAAACTGTTTTGCCGACATGAACGATAAGAGGGTTATTTTCAAAAAATTCAATTATTTGCGATTTGTAAATTAAATTAGGTAATTGTGATCTTTTTTAATTTTTTCTTACGATATGAGATGATAAAAATTATTTTATAACTAAAAATTGCTTATCAATTATTCATTACTTTCACAAACGTACACAAAACATTATGTAGTCGCTTAAAGTACTTTTTAATTGTTTTCTACCCCTCAGACCCTTTTACCAACTTTGCAGTATCATTAAATATTAATTCTCTCTCTCCAAACATAAACTAATTTCTAATAAACATCTTTAAATCTTAAATCTCTTAAATATAAAAAAAAAGACAATCTTCCACCTATTCTTTAACCAAAAAAACAAAAAAAAAAAGGATTATCCTTCTAATAAATTTCATAAATTACTTCAATATATACCGGATTTTTATTTCCAAATCATAAATTTATACAACGTTTTTACAATTTCATATTATTATTTTTCTGTTTTCATTCACATCGTTTTGTTCAACAGTAAAGCAGCAAAGAAAAAAATTAAAAACCAGAAAGAAGAAAAGTAAAAAAAAATATATAAAATATGGATTTTAACAACATAAAATTGCATTATAATATCGTCTGGTCGTCAAAGATAAGAAAATTTATCCAATGGTTTATATTACCCGTAAACACTCAAACTCTCTTTAACGCACACTCATACACTAACAATCATTGAGCCATACATTGTGCGATTTGGAGTTCATAACTTGCGAACGCCAAACTAACTACTGCTACAAAGTGCTGAGAGATGATGTTGTTCCAAAAATGCACGTTCATGAGTAAGCAAAAGTAAGTAGAGTAGAGTAGTGGTATCAGTAGCCCAGTCAGTTAGCCCAACAGCAGCTCAGACAGGATATGTGGCCACAATGTTTCATATTTTTATGACTCTGATGATGAGGATGATGACTACTATGATGTTGTTGGTGTTTGTCGGTGTGTAAACATAATGGAAAATGGTGATGTTGTTAAGTGTAAGAAGTGGTGAGTTAACAATACTAAAACTTTTTTCTTTACTTTTTTTTCAGTGCTAAGACTAAGTTTTCTACCAGCTGGCAAACAATCATTGAAACATACAATCGTCGTTGTCAGCATTATCATCATCGCACACATCTTTTTTCGCTGTTGCTGTTATATCTTCTTCTTTTGAACCAATACTTTCTTCTTTCCCTTTTTTTCTGTTGGTGGGGTTATAAAAGATTTCAACCATTTGATAAAATATTTTGGCGAAAAAAGGATATTTTTCACAATTATGTTTGTGTGTTTGTTTATGTGTGTGAGTAAACATTTATGAGTGGTAAGCAATGAAAGGATTAACTTTAAATATTTATTTTACTTTCAAATATGCATGTGTATGTGTGTTTGTGTATATGAAAACGTTAAGAGTACAACTTATTTATTTATGGCTGCTGTTTGTGTGTTTGTGTTGTCATAGAAATTGGTTAGAGGCAGAGAAGAGCTAGTGGTAGTAGCCAGTTTGGTTTGTCGAAGATATCTTTATGTTTATAAGCTCATATCCGGTATTTTATCGTTAATACTATTTGTTAAATATTTAGAGTTAGAGTTTAAACATACAACATACAAAGCAAAAGTAATATAAGTATAAATTATGATCAACTTTATGTGAATATTTTTTTAATGGCTTTCACCACTAAGCTTAAGAAATATTATTTTATAATGCTTATTTAGGGAGTAAATTTGTTGGAATTTTATTAAAATAAGAATTATTATTTTTGTATAAAAAACAGAAACTTAATAAAAGGAAAATAAATGTGTGCAAAAGAAACATTTAATATTTTAAACCGGAAGTTCCGGTTTATTTAAATAATTCCTTTAAGTGTGCGAAAATATTAATTTTTAAATAAAATAAAAATATTTATTTTTAGGACACATTTATAAATTGGAATTTTTTTGAAAAACCACTAAAAATCACATAAAGTGTGTATTCGTATATTATTGGTCTCGCCATATTCTTTCATGGTTTCCTAAGCAGTTTGGTACCAAAATCAGTAAAATCGGTTAAGAAGAAATGACGTTTGAAAACAAAATCTGAATCGACGTTTGATTTTTTCTGTAATTATTATTTGCAAAGCAGCGACATCGGTTCAGTAGAAACAATGTTATGGACAAAAATGTGACTCAACATTTAACAAATCTTATTTGACTAATATATATGGTAAAAAAATAAAAAAAGAAATAATAAAGTATGTAATTTTTCAAAAAAAAAAAAAACCTGAGAAAATCTAAAAGCTTTGTAATTCCCATTTTTATTTATTTTCAAATATATGGGTTAGTTCCGATGTTATCAAAAGGATTAGTATGCAATTTTGTATAATTTTTATACATAAAATAAATTGTTTTTTCGTTCTCACAAAATTTTCGTTAGCACATCGACGATATAATATAATGCCACATTTTTTGTGGTATGTTGTAATTTTCTGAAATAATACGTTTTTGCGAAAAGCGAAACCGGTTCTTTTCAAAAATAGTACTTTTTTGTAGAAGTTAATAATTTAATATTTTATGCATTTTTAGATTCTTTAAAAATTATTGCTTTTTTTGGAAAGAAAAAAATCGTTTTTCGAACACTTATTTTTTCCAAAATTTGTACTGTTTTTAAAAAGCTTTGTAGTGTTTGGAAAATGGCTTTTGTTTTAAATTGATATTTTTTTTTTTGGAAAATAGAAATATAGTATTTTTTAAGAATAGTAGTTAGATTACAAATTGTCACTTGTTTTAATCATTTTTTTTAATTAGTACTTTTTTTTTACAAATCGGTACTTTTCTTGAAACATTTTTACTGCTTTGTAAACTTTGTATTTTTTTTTAATTACTCTTTTAACATTTGCATTTTTTTTATTGTTGTTTTATTAAAAATTAACAGATTTTATAGAATCTTTTAAAAAGCTTTTTGATTTCCATTGGTACTTTTTTGAACATTGATAGTACTTAGAAAATTGGTACTTATTTCTTTTATATAGATAGGTGCATTTTGCCTTTTTACTGTTTATAAAAAGTGGTATTTTTTCATATGTATTTATGTATTTTTTTTTTTTTATTTTGAAAATTAGCACTTTTTAAAAAAATTTAAATTTGTTCGCAAATTGTTGCGTTTTTGAAAATTAATACTTTGTTTTACAAATCGAAATTTTTCTTGAACCGATAATTATTTTATTTTTTTTTTGTAATTGGTAATTTTTCAATTTTGTTTTTTTTTTTTTTAATTTATGTTTTGGTATTTATATTTAATTCTTTTATAAAATAGGCACAATTGAAATTTTTTTACTGTTTTTAAAAATTGAAACTTTTTTAATTTATTTTTGTTTTACTTTTTAAGAAAATGAAAATTTTACCACATTTTGTTGTACAAGTCGATATTTTTCTAAAATTTTAATATTTTTGAAAAATATTTATTATTATTTTTTTTAATTGGTACTTGTTTAAATTTCTACTTTTCTTTTATTGTTGCTCTTTTGGAAATGATTAGTTTATATGGAAAAAGGTACTTTTTTATTATTTTTTTTAATTTATTCTTTTTTTCTAAATTTGTACGAAAGAAAAAAATTTTGTTAGAATTTTTTTCAAAAATTGCTGCTTTTTGGAAATTAGTACTTTATTTTACAAATCTGTACTTTTATTGAAGATCTTTACTGTTTTGGAAAGTTGATAATTTTTTTTTTTTTTATTTTATTTTATATTGGAATTTTTTTTTTACAAATTAATAAACACTAATTTAAAAGTTAGTAGTTATTTTTGAAAATTGGTATATTTTTGTGAATAAAAACATTATTTTTTTAATATTTTCATTTTTTTTGAAAACTTGTTCTCCTTTTTTAAACTGGTACTTTTTTTTGACTATTTTTGCTTTTATGAAAATTAATATTTTTCGAAAATTGGCACTTTTTTCACTGAACTTTTGTCGCCAATATTTCGATTGTTTACGAACTAATTTGGTTGTTTTCAACTTAAGGAACCTTATTGTATAATTTATGGACCAATTATAATGGTTTTTTAATAGCATCATAATTAGAACCTTATGCGATGTATTGATATGTAAAAAATTTCCATAAATTATAAGGAATCTTTTAAAAGTTGATTTCAATAGAGAGACCGATTGAGATACGGATAATGTTATTTCGAATCTCCTACCCTGACAATATATATAAATATAATGGGTCCTAGATAACAACTAGAGGAATTGAAATTGAGAGTTTTAATATCGCACGAGAAATATTCTCCAAATGGTTTAAATTATCTAAATAATTACCACATCGAGTATGAAGTGCAATTTTGGCTACAACCGACCCCGATATGGAATAGCAAAAAACATCAAAAGAACTTGACAAATATCGAGGCTAATAAACCATAAATATTATCAAATTTTCATAAAAATCGTGGGACTGCAAGAAACTAATCTTAGTTTCAAAAATTTTTAAACTGTTTAAAATTTTACTACTGTGCCAAACTAATTGGTAAAATATTAAGAAATTGAGGTTAATTTTCTTCAAACGATTTTAACTTAAAAATAACTTCATTCTCAAAACCAAATAATTTCTAATTTCCTACTCTACTACCAAACAACCCCTCAAAATCTCTCATTAAAATTTACTCTAAAAAATATTTATTAAAGATAAGGTAGCTTCCTATTGATATACCAAAGGATATAATAAAATGTTCTTTCCCATGCTAGTTATTATATCACTATTATCAGCAGCAGTACACACACAGTCATTAAAAACTCTGCTTATCTTTGATTAAATAAATTAAAAATTAACAAACAAAAAAAGTCACCCTTAATTCTCGAGAAAAAAAAAAAACACTGAGGATTTTTTCTCCAAACTCCAAAGGATTTAAAATAATGTGCTTTTCATAGTTCAATGTAATATTTTTTGTTTTTCTCATCATTAATTTTGAAAGTCATTTGACTTTTTCCATATCGTTTTGTAAATCTATCAAATACTGACTGACACACACATACATATTTACTGACGGATGAGATTATGGTGATTGTAGTAACATACGGTCGTTTTTATTCGCTTATCTTAGCTAAAGTGGGCGTTTATATAGCGAAAAAGAAAGATGAATATTAAATGGGATCTTATTTAATATACAGAAGAGGTGGTGGTTGTTGTTTTGTGGTAAATTTCCTTTTTTTTAGAAATTCTTGTTGTTGGGAAAATCAAAACTTATTAATGCGTCTGATAAAATATTGTCAGGTATTTTGTTTATTAGTAATATATATATATATATATATATATATATATATATATATATATATATATATATATATATATATATAATACTATTTTGGGTAGGAAATACAATGAAAGCGCCAGTCGACAATTCTACAAAAAACAAGGACAAATGCTTTTAAATAATGTGTTTAAATAAAGTTCTGAAATTTTTCGTGATTGAGATAAAACCCAGAAGAAAGATTATGACAAGGATCCAAAGTCAAGAGCTTTGCTAAATATTTTGTAGTTTGGTGGCTTGTTGTGTTTAGCATTTATAATTTCAAAATTGTCTTCCAGTGTGGCATAGGAGCTCTAAAACGATCCTAGCTGAAAATTTCTATTCAGCCTAAGAATATAGAGATCCTGAGTTTAATAACAAGAAATTTATTTAAATTTTAATATTAGCAGCCTGTGGTCTACATTATAATTTACTTCAAATAATATTTTAAGCAAGTAAGTTGTAAGAAAAAATATGACTATTATTGGATGGTTCAGTATATCTTACTTTTGCACAGTGGGAAATTTTTGTCATTTTTAGTTCATAAGTCTGTAATTTTTTAACTTTTACTAATAAATAAACAAAAAAAAAAAACATCAATTATCTTAAGTATATTTCCTCTAATATTAGTTAATATGAGCTAAATTCATTTACAAATTATTTGGTAAACTCTCTTTAAATTTGAAATTTATTGTTATTTGAATATATAACTTTAAATTATAATAAAAATTAATGACACTTAGAGGAATGAGAGTATAAACATAAAGCCCTTGACTTAAAAAATTAGAGTAAATGCTACAGTTGATTAAAACTATGAAGAACACTATTAAAACTAAAAAGAACACTATTTGTGGTTAAAGGTTAATTTTCCGGAAAGACAGCCGGACGGACATAATAGGCAACCATATAATTTAAATTTTTTAATATTTAATATTATGTTTTCGTTGTATTGGATTAATAGTATTCCGAGATATCATAATAAAAATTTAAATAGCTATTACCAGGGCAAGTTTTTCAAGTATTTTGCTTGAAAAGTAAGTTTTTGCATACATGACAAGTATTTTACAAAAAAATGCATATTTGTATAAGTTTGCATATAATGGATACCAAAATTAGTTTTCTTTACAAAAACGTTATTTCTTTATTGATTTTTTTGGAGTTTTATTAACTTATCTGTATAAATTAATTTGTAAATTTTTTGAATAATTTGTACATAATTATAAAGAAAAAAATTCATAATATGATTATCAAATTTTATTTACGTATATTTGTATTATTTTTTATACAAAATTGAAAACTATAAAAATTCTAAAGTTAGAAAAATGAATATTTATGCATATGTATATATAAAAACATAAGAATTTGTCTATTTTTCATACATATATCCCTGCATATTATTAAACTTTTTCGTGCTTTTTCAATCACATATTTTAATTTTTCTTTCGTGCATATTTAAACTTGCCCTGGCTATAACGATTGTAATTGTGAATAAGATATATATTGGCCATGTGGTATAAATACATCCGTCCTTACGGCCAGTGCAGAGAACAAAAATTCCACTTAATACGGCCAGCGCAGAGAATTCCCAACACGATAGGGGGGATTGTCTTTGCGCTGGTCGTATCAAGTGGAATTTTTGTTCCCAAGAAATGTTTATTCCCCTCGAAAGGGGAAAATACTATTGTGAATCTCACGTCAATATTTTTTCCCGCTATCGGTTCTCAGTGAATGTAAAAAAAGAAGGAAATTAAAAAAAATAAATAAAAATCAAAAAAATTTTGGTTCAACAATATACACGTACATATATAATATTTTAAAGAACAGTTAAAAAACAAAGCAAAATATTTAGTATTGGAATGATAGTTTGATTGCCACGTTAGTTTATTGCACTATTTAACTTTTATATAGTACAACAATTACAAGAAATTAAAGTGTACAAAATGTTTAGAATTGAAACAATACTTTTAATGCAAGAGGAGGAAAGCAAGCACCAGCGAATTGTTCGTCGAGGTTTGCAGGACGCATCTGACCCCTTAGTGTTATCCGATACATTGTAAGTGACCTAATTCAATAAAACAAAAAAATCTTTAAATTAATTCTCTGTATTAGATTTTTCTACGTCTTTCCAAAGCTTCACAAATCTGCAGGCAATAGACCTGTTTTTTTTTTGCATTTTGTTGAGCAATATATCAGTTTGTGCCCTTAAAATAAATTTTCTAAACTTTAATATTCGAATTATAAAAAGAACTACTTATATGTTCTGTTCTGTTTTCCTAGAAAAAATAAAGTGAATAAATTAAAGGGAAAAGTGAAAAAACTCGTGGGAAAAAATCATTCACAATAAGAGGAATTTTATTTTAGCATGAAATTGTTCATGAGGAATTTAATCTCAATTGCAAATTTAGGGAAAGGGAAAACATTTCGAAAAAAAAAAATATTTAGTTATCCCCTGGCATAATCCGCAGATATCCGAAAATAAAATTCTAAAAATCCAATACACAAGATATCAATCTTTTGTTTTATATTGATTTAAGAGCGCATTCCATTAAAAACTATTTCTGACCCAAAATATTTGAATGTAATCTGTACAAGAATTTTAACCATTTTTCTATTGTTTTTGAAATTTGTGACTAAAAATAAAATCTATACAAACTTCTAAATCTAAAATGGTATAAATTATATTCTACAAAGTTTAAGATGCGAAAATAATACTTTTAAAATTCGCTAACTTTTCAACATTTTTTTATTTCAAATATACTAAATTTCGCGAATATTTTAGAACGGTTATACTGATTGAAATTATGCAATATTTTCTTGATATATTAGCATAACGGTAAATTAAAAATTTTATTAAATTCTAAAAATTTTCAAAAAAATATTTGTGATTCGCTCGTTTTCTAGCGTTTTCCACAGTGTATCGCCACAGGAAAAAAAAATATAAATATTCCTGACACTTGTCAGTTTTCATTTTATGCCCCAAATATACTTTCTTGCTTTCGATTTTGTGTACATTATTGTAAATGTCTAGTAAATATGAATTTGTTTTGTCAGATAAATGTATTTATATTCACAATTGTTTAACTTGTTTTCTTTTAAATATTTTCAAATTTTTTTGTTTTTGTTTTTTTTTTTTAATATTGCAACTAATAGTATCTCATGCAAAGTAGAGATATGAAAATATTCTTGGTGTGAGTATAAATGTAAGTATTGATGATGATGGTGATGGTTATTGTGGGGTGTTTTTTTGTATACATATATACGTAAGTAGAGATACAATTCTATCTATCTGTTACTCTATTTACGTTTGAATATCTGCCTGTTTGTTTGGTTGTTACTGTTGTGTTGAACATTGCTCTTGTTATGATACTATAACAGAAATAAAAAAAAAAAAAACACAACAACAATAACAATGTATTCGTTCGTTTGTTATCTTTAAAATTCATGAATGCTTTTGCTTATCTATAAAAACTGCATACTTGCAGATGCTTCTGTTGTGTTGTATTATGTTTACTCTGATGTTTAATACATATTTTTTTTGTTATTGTTTTCTCTTCATCTCTTCTCTCTTTAGTGTTGCTATTGCTGCTGCTGTTGGTGCTGGTGATAATGTTGTAGTTGCTGTTTGTTTTATATATGTATATTGACTAGATTGCTGACTACTACAACTTCTACTTCTAAATGTTGGCGTTAGTGTTGTGTTTTATATGATGTTTTATAGATGTCTGTGCTGTTGGTTATTTTTGTCTTCATGTTTACTATCATGGTCTATAAGTTTGGTAACAACAGAGCAAAATTTATAAAAAAAAGTTTATAGTTATCTCTTATTTTTCCATACACTTGCCTCCTCATGTTGCAACTAAGCTAAATATTGTTGCTATCAATTCATCAGGGACGTAGGAAGATATGACTTTTTCTATTTTTTTCTTTATTCATATTTAACACGAAATTTTTATTTTAAAATGTTAAAGTTATCTATTTAAGAAAAAAAAAACTTATTAATTATTTCTTTTTTTCTGGAAATTGTAAGAGATAAAAGTTAATCTAAAAATCTAGATTTGGGAATTAAGCCAAGTGTATCTAATTTTGTTTTTAAGAAATTAATCTTAGTTAACGATCTTGATAAAAATTAAAATGTCAGGGAGTCTGAAAAAGGTTGTTGTCTCAAATAACAGAGTTTAATTTTCTAGGAAATAAATTTGAGAGAGTCTACAAATGGTCACGAGTGAGGAGGAGGAAAATAGTTCTCTAAATGATTTTTAAATTAATTTTGTGATAAGAAAAAAACTAAAGATATGTATTGTGTATTTTGAATCATTTATTATATTTATAAGATGCATTTTTTTGATATTTAAAATCGTTTTTTTAATCGTAATATTTTATGAATATGTCAAATCTCGATAATGCCTGGGACTTTTCAAATAATTTTATTTGTACTGAAGAGTCAAATCCAATTTTTAAAATTAATTTTTCAGTTACTAAAGATAAAAAAATTAAAGTATTTTTAAACTTTGTACAAAGATTTTTAATTATTTAATTCGTTTTGAATTAAATGGCGAAAGATATTCTGCAATCTTTTAATTTATATATCTTTTGTAATTAAAAAAGAAAAAAATTAAATCACAATAAAGAGAATAAAACTCTTTTCAATATGTAAAATGAATTTGTTCACCAATTAGGATATTTTATAAAGAAATTTTTTGTTTATAATTTTTTTTCAATTACATTATGAAAACGAGAGGTGGCCATATTTCATAAAAAACATGTCTAAGGAGTTATATGGAACAAAAAAAAAAGTGTTTCGAAATAATTCGAAACACACGAAAATTCACAAGAATTTATTACAGCAATCTTCTTACCCTGGCTTCCAGGTTAAGGAAAATATAATGAAGCGAATTTAAAATTATGTAAAAGAAACAAATGAAAGATAATGTTAAGCTTAAAACCTTGTAAGTTGTGAAAGCTACAAATTGGAATTGTAATAAGAACTGTGGGAAAATGAAAAGATATATCCGACTTTTAAGACTATTTACAGTCTGGATTAGATTAAGCGGCCTATAAAATTAATTGGGTGTAGTCCAAAGACAGTTAAAGGAACCCATCGTAAAACATTTAAATACGGATGAAAAGAGAGATATTCAGTTGTATTTGAAAATCAGCTAAATCGGTCCTTAAGAGGCTGAGTTAAGAGCAAAAAAAAGGCATATTTTGTCAAAATGTACTTGAATGTACCCTTAGATAAGAAATTATCTTCGATCTTTCACATATCTTTTTTTCAAAGATGAAACAAATAACTTTCATTAAAATTTTGTATCAAAAAATAAAATTAAAAAAATAAAAATTATCTTTTTTTTTTTTACCAAAAAGAAAAAATCAAATCTATTTTCAAACAAAAAAAAAAAAAAAAAAAAAAAATATTCCCAAAAATGTTTTTTGTACGATAAAAACCGGAAATATAATATAATATAATTAATTAAATTTTTTTTTTCAAAATCAAATTGTCACAATAAAAATCAAACAAAAAATCTGGTTTTTGTAGAAAAGCAGAAAAAACTAAAATTTTACCAAAAATCTAATTTTGAACAAAATATAAAGTCTTTTTAAACAGAAAATAATATATTTTTTTACAAATAAAAGGAGAAGTTCGAGCAAAAATCCAATTAAAAAAATCAGAAAGAAGAAATTTTTAAACATAATATCAAATTTTTAACAAAACCAAATTTTTGCAAAAAAAAAAAAAAAAAACACCATTTCTTTACAAAAACCCATGAAAAAAAATTTTCACTTTCGAAAAAAAAGTAACAATTTCAAAAAAATCGGGTTTTATAAAATAACTAATAAAAAATAAATATGGGGTTTAACTAAAAAAAACCAAGTTCTTGTTAGAACTCAGAATTAATTCTTCATTGAAAAAAACAAGAGGAATTTTTATTTAATAAGTTTCAAAGAGAAATTTTTTAAGTATATAAAAATAAATTTTGACATTTCCTTATTTGACGTTTCAAATTTTTTGATTTTTTTAAAGCAAAATTGTAAAACAATTTTTCATAATCTTGGTCAGGGATTGAACTCAGGACCTACAAACCATCAGTCACAAAACCAAGCGGTATATCACATCAATGTGTTCAAAGGTAAAATACAAACAGATAAGTAATAACTTTTTTATAAGGAACACGTCAACATGCTTAGAAATTACTGTCAAATTAAATTTTTTAATAAGGGAAATTTTCAAACTTTTTGTTAGGCAAAAACGAAAATTTAAAGAAGTCCTGAGCACACGAACTCAGGTTTAATGGTTTGTGGTCTAGAATACTTCCTCTAGACTATTCAAGCTCAGAACTTTTCGATAGAGAAATATTTGTATATTATTGCATGAGGGAAAGAAAATATTATTCAATTTGGGCGAAGAAAATTGGAAACATTTTTGAGTCTGCTCCGGAAAATCATTTCTAAATCCGCCATTCCTGAACGAATTTCAATACCAAGATTCTCTAGACTGTATGTCACATATATATTGAAAGAGAAATGTATTTATTGTACTATGTGCATGAAAAAATCCATTTAAACACTCTGATGGACAGACAAATATGTGAAGGATATAAAAAATATTTTTTATTTTAAAAAATTAAAAACTATGTTTTCTACATAAAATATATTTTTTACCAAAAATAACAACTGGAACAAATTTTCATCAAAAACAAAAATAATAACAAAAAAAATGATTTTCTTAAAAATTTTAACTTTCATTAAGCAATTATTTTTTTAGATCAATAAAATTAAAAAAAAAATCACACACCATTTTGACCAAATTTTCAAAAAAAAAAAAAAAAAAAAAAATAATAAAATATATTTCATCAAAAATAATTATTTTTTAGACCAACAGAATTTAAAAAAGCCTCTAAATTCCAAATTATTTTATTGATGAGATTCCTATCAATAAATATTTCTTTATCTCACAAGCTTTGAATTCTATAGTAATTTTATTTCCTTTTTTTAAAATATGCTGTCCTCTTTAAAGTTTTTGAAGTTAATAAAAATCTTTTATTATTTTAATTTTTACTACTGCCCAGTTTGCAAAAAACATCTCTCTTTACCTCTAAAAAAAAAACAAACATTATCTCTCTTTTTCACTGCTGCTTGCATCTCCCCCTACCCTTCCCCTTTATTTCACTACTACAAGTCAATTAAATTTTTGGTTTTTACGATAAAACAAAATAAAAAAAGATATATTTTATATAAAGATAAATGTTTGTAGATTTCTATATTCATATTCGACATGCTTTATGTAGTAGATTCTTTTTGTCTAACGTTTTCTATACTACAGTGAGTGTAAAATATATTTTTATTTTTAAAGTTTATCTATCTGTTGGTTAGTTTGTTTGTTGGTTGGTTATAAATTTTTATCGTTTTTGGTTTTTAATGACATTCTAACTCTCATATTATAGACATTATATTGTACGTATGTACGAATATATTTCAAAGCTATTGTATTCAGAGAATGTGTTGTTATAAAGTTGTTTTAAAATACAGATACAGATAGATGTTTTTACACCCTGCAAACATTTTCTATTGCGAAAGTCACCAAGAAGAGTCTTTCAGAAGTTGAAAGCCATCGCCAAAACTATTGCCAAACTATTATAAAAATCATCGTCAGTCGGGAAGAACTGTTTCTCGTGAAAGAGTCTTCTGGAAGACTTGAAGGAGACACTTCTGGAAAACACCCGGACAAGCTCAGAGAAGTGTCGTCTGATGATTTGCACTTCTACTATTTTTGTGTTTATAAATAAAATTAACGTTTTTTATATATATTTCATAATTATTTTTATTTCACACATCTACATTGCAAAAGTTTACTTAAAGATTAATTTTGTACTTAGAGCACTCCAAATAAAATCTTATTTAGAAACTTCTGGTAAATTCGGGTACCTTTAAAAGAAGAAAAAAAATTAATAAAACATTTTATAATTAAATTATATTTATATTACTTTTTGTGCAAAAAACGCGACATGAGCTTTGTACAATCAAAGTTTGGGACTTACGTAAATATACAAATACTTGTCTGTTTGCTGGAATTTTTCCTAAAATAAATTAAAATTGTGAAAAAAATCCGATTTTACTAAATAAAATTTTAATAATACTTACTTTTATAAAGAACCCTCTATTGATTTAAAAAATATTATTTTATTAAACTATATAAAAATTATAATTATCAGGAACATTTTCTTCTCATATTTATTATTACATAAAAACTGTACTTAAGTTAAATTTTTACCGAAATTATAATTTTACCTACTTCTCTATAGTGTTGTTTTGTTTTCTCGAAAAACTGACAATTTTCTTAACACACGCCAGGAAGATGAATGCGTAATAGTCTTTTGATTTTGTTAAGTCGTCATAGTATTTCCCAGAAGAGACTACAAAGTATACTTTAGGAAGACGAAAAGACGATAGTAATGTATTTTATTTTTGTAAAAATCATGTATAAGTCGCTAAGATGTGATGTTTGGACGATTAATGGGAAAGTGTAATATATTTTATTTTTGTAAAAATCTTGTACTCGTAGAAGTCGCTAAGATGTGATGTTTGGACGATTAATGTGAAATAGTAATGTATTTTTTTTTTTGTAAATTTCGAACACTCTGCCGACTATCATCTAGAAGTCACTAAGAAGTAACGTCTGGACGATAGTCAACAAATTTATATTCCAAATGTTTGAAGGGTACATTCATATAAACTAACACTACTACTCAAACAAGAAGCAACCATAATATTTTTGTATTCGTTACATAATTAATCATTTGATATCTTTTAAATATATATATATTTTGCTTTTTTTTTTTTGTTTAAAAAAAGTGTGCATGAAACATCATTTATTTTGAAACGGTTAAAGCGATAAGACATAATAAAAATAAAGAGAAATTTAATTAAAAAAAAAATTGAATTAGATAAAATTATGAAACTAAAATCTTAAGTGCAATGTAATTACAAAAAAAAGCTAGAATTTAAATGAAAATTTAATATGAATTTAATATTGCTTAATTTAATTAAATTATTTCCATAAATAATTGTTTAATTTTATAACAAAATTTAAGTGGGCTTGCCAGATCTTAAAACCATAATCAACTGTCAACATAACATATGTTGCTTTATTCAAAACATTTGACATATACTTTAAATACTTAATAAAAAAATACTGAGAAAACCCGCTAAAACTCTACTGTCAATAATTTGTTAATTTGTTTTGCCATATTTGGTTATTTTCGTGTTTTATCAAGATTAATATCTCTTCATTTTTTTTCTCTCTTTTATTAAATTTATTTATTTTATTTGAAATATTTCTGATTCATCTTATGTTCAAAGTATGTTCCTATAATACTATGTTTAATAATATTGATTCTAAACAAACAAATGTTGCCATTTATTGTTTAAGTCAAAAAACAACTTTGTTTTAATTTTTTTCTCCTTTTTGCTGCGTGACCATACATGATCATATATAATTGGTTATTGTCATGTTTGTTGTATCTACACATACATACAAATTTTCTGTAAAGAAGTATATATAAACAACAACAAAACTAATTGACATTTTGACAATTTTTGTATTTGTATTCTTATTCATAGAGAAGTGACAGATCTTAAGGTTGTTGCCATCAATAAATTTCCAATACGAAATGTTCAAACGATATCAACAAGTCGAGATTAAATATGTTAAAAAAATAAGAGAATAGAGGCATGTATATGAAAAAAAAAAAAAATAGGTACAGACTCAAATAAACAACATTTTAAATGACCTCAGTGGACAATTTATTATAGAAAATAGAGAAAAAATTAAATCTATTTTATCATGAAATATAAATTGGTTATATACTTTGGGGAAATGTTTAAGAAATTATGTAATTAAACTTTTAATATAAATTATTTAAAAAATATTCCCGAACACGCATTTTTATACCAAAATATTTAAAAACATTTTTTTTAAAAGGTTATTTTTTGCTTTTAAATATTTATGGGTCTCTTCAGGCTTCTGGGAAAGCTATTCAGGTTCTTTAACTTTTAAAAAATAAACTTTACAGAAATTAATTTTTTTTATAAAGTTAAAAAAGTAATAACAAATACATACATATTTCTAAAATGGGACTTATACTAAATATTAATTGTTGGAAATATGTTTAAAAATAAGCAAACCAGGAAATAAAAACCAGAGCAGATTTTGGAGATATAATTAACATTAATATTAAGTAAGATTTCGTAAAAATCAAAACAAGATGTTCTCAATGAATGATTAAATACGGAGCAGCTGATTCAGAAATAGACTTTTACCCTGTGACCGTAGTTAGATTTTTATGGAGGAGCTTACTCAAGTCGCTTATTATTAATTATTGAATACATTTAAAACTATTAGTGATCAAAAGTTGATTTCACGGAGGGACATAATACGATCATCCTATAGTTTTATAACGACCTAAAACCAGATACCAAAGATAACTATTAAAATTTTTTTTTCAAATTCAAAAGGTTGAGTAAAGAATAAGAAATATTTTTTTATGTTATTTCATAAAAGTTATTGTCGACAAAAAAATTTGTCTATATTTTCAGAAATATTTTTTACGTTGCTTGATAACAGTTATTATTAAAATATTTTTGTTTCTGTTGTTCATAATTTTTATTCATTGAAATAATTTTTTTATATTGCCTTGTAATAGTTATTTTTGGAAATAAATTTTTTCGTTGATAATAAAAATAATTTTAAATGTCGTTCATTCTATGAAAGAACGCCCAAGAATATTCCTTAGGTTTTCGAATTTTGTTAATATTCGGCATATGTATACCCTATGGAGCCATTTTATTAATTTTGAAAAACTCTCGAATTTATTCAAGATTTTAATTTTTTGGAAAGTGAAAAAATCGAAAAAGTATGTAACTTTAAATAGCAATATCTCTATAAAATATAAACGGATTTTAATGATTTAAATTACATATAGAAAGTGAATATATCCTCTTTAAACGGAGTTATTTAAAAAAATAATATTATCACTTAAAAATGCATTCATAATACAAATGCAATTTTAAGATAAATTTTTGAAAAAAATTTACCCTTTTAATTTTTGTCTATTTATAATATTATAAAAATTATAATGTTTACTAAAAATAGCAATATAAATTGTTTTTGGACAAAATGGTCCACTATTAAAAAAAATTAAATATTCCTTAAAACAAAATTTTGTATTTTTTTTTTTACTTTTTGTGTTTTTTATTTTTTGTGAGTTTATTTTAAAATTAATTTTAGTAACACTTTTATAATTTATTTGTACTACTGCATTAGACATTAGACAGAAAAGGTAGAAATTTTTTAAAAATGCATCTGAAAATTGCATTCTTGTTATGAGTGCATCTTTAGCAGAAACTTTATTTATGAATTATCATTTACAATATTTATTGTAATAAATCTTATATTGATTTATAAATAAATAAAATCCGACGTATAGTTAAAGAGTTACGAACCCTTAAAGTTGCATATTACTGAATGGGAATAGCAAAAAAAAAAAATAATAAAAAAATAAAAAATAAATAAATGAAAAAATTAAATTTTTGTAAAAACTGATATATATATATATATATATATATATATATATATATATTAAAAATAGTTCTGGGACCTTGTCTCAGAACAATTATTATATTGCTTTTAAACATATTAAAAGAAAATTAAAATTGAAGGAGCACACATTTTTCAAAAATGCATTGTAAAGCTACAATTGCATTATGAATGCATTTTTAAATAAACAATTTACCTTTGCATTATTGTAAAGTTGTTGGCCTTCATTAGAGCCTTGAATCATTAAAATCCATTTACATCGTAAGGAGATATTAACATTTAAAGTTACGTACTTTGTCTAATTTTTAACTTTTATAAAAGTTTAAATCGTGAATAAATTCGCGATTTTTTGCAAATTGAAAAAAAAAAATAATAATGAGAAAGACTGAATGGCTCCATAGGTTTTATGTGTACCAAATATGAACAAAGTCTGATACCCTTTTTTAAAAAATATAAATTTTTTATAAATCTCTCGTGGAATGAACGATATCTATTTTTTACGTTACCTGATATGAGTTCAAATATATTTTTTAGGTTCTTTATAACTTTAATTTTACAAGAAAAAGGCTTTCTTCAGAATTGCAGGAGATTCTTGTTGTATTACTCTCACGCTACCCTTGTGACCAGGACTGTCAGATGTGGCGATTTTTCGCCAAACATGGCGATTATAAACAAGGTGGAGATTTTTCGGCTAATTTTAAAAATTTTATTAAAATATATAAAAATAATTACTATACTACATTCACATATAACTGTTTTTTAAGAGGTTTTTGAAAAAGACAATGTGTTTAAACACTATTGCTCACATATCACTTTTTGGGATTTTTTAATTGAGATGCTTTTCAGTTGTCACATTTTTTCGAAAATCTTAAAAGGCAAACTATGTACGCGGGCGCTTTTTATTTCCAAAATCGATACATTTAAAAGTGTATTACTTAAGAAAAACATTAATTTTACTCAAAATTTTATGATTTTTCTAGTAATCGATTTTTTGTATTTGCTTATCTAAAAATATTAATGGCCTTAATTTATAAATGGCTTCAACTTAGTTTAAGAAATTCTACCCACAAAAAATATATAATAAATTTCAGTAATTTTTTTTTAAATTGCTCCGATTTCAGATTTTGCCTATTGGAAGTGCCTTTTAAATCATATTCTTTTTTGGTTCAAAAATATGATATTTTAAAAACGAAAAAACAAAACTAAAAACTTCACAAAGGCGTACTTGTTTAATTGCCAAACTATACATTATAGATCTCTGTTTTAGTATCACATTAAAGGGAAAAATATAACATTTATAACGATATGTATAAAATTTATTTATATCAAAAGTTCAAAGGTCAAACTTAGACGTATAACAATTAAAACATTATATCTCAAAAAACGGTAAATAAACGGTAAAAAAATTCTTAAAACACATGCGCAAATTTACAATGTGGACACTTAATTAGTTTAAAAGTTATGATTGTTGTCCATTTAGAAATGGAATCGCCCTATTTTAGATTACATTTTTTTTTATTTAAATATTATTACCTTCTGCAATTATCAATGGCTTTATTGAAGCTAAATTTATACATAATAATTATGGATTAAATGTTTTCTTTTAAGAACCATATAAATTTGAAATTTGGGGTCTTTTGGCGATTTCTAATTAACGATTTGGCAAGAGAGGCTCAAAAAAAATCTGACAACCCTGCTTGTAACTGCCTGAATTACTTTTATATGCCCTTGACACCTTCTGTAAGGGTATACAATTCATTTCGTTACCAAAAATGCAATCGGCGTTATCGAATAATTTCTACATTAACACAGTGATGACATTAGAGGCAACTATTTACCATTTATGTATCCAAATTGGGTCTTAAATATTTAAGTGCTCTAATATAAATGCATATAAATCTGCTCATTAGCTACATAACTAGTTACATGTAATGCAGAGAAAAGTTAATTGTTGACACAAAACGACTTCTAGGTATTAAAGAGGGTATATCGATATTGGTGTTGGTATTGCATATTTTTGGTTGTTCAGAAGAAGAAAATTTTAAGAGCCTACTTAGTCATTTATATTACTTTCTCTACATAAAGGTTTATTATTTATACCAATGGTTCAAATAAAACCAAAGTTATGGGAAACCGCTTTGCTTACAAAATAACATCTTGAATATTAAATTAGAAAGTGTAAAATTATTGAGCAACTCTAATGAAAATTATGATATTTTTTTTGTCGAAAACCACTGCATTTAATCTCGCACCCTTATGCTCTATATGATTTATGAAATCAAGTTTTGGTTGGGAGTGTTTTTTCCTTAAAATTCACTCAAAATGTCATTTTTTATGAAGACTTAATTAAGGGCGTATTTCTTCTTTTTTTTTTTTAATATTATAATATTATTTTTTACAAATCATCTCCATATCTTTATAATCATCACGGAAATGAATTTTAGTTGAAATAAAAAAGAGAACAACTAAAACGAGAGAAAAAAAAGGGGTGACATAAAACCCTTGTCACTTAATAAAAGAATTAAAACAAAATTGATACCATAAGTGGCACATAATGAAAACCTTACACAGCAACCTTAACGCTCACTCAGAGGGTGGTCGGTCAAACATTAATGGCATTTAAAAGATAAAGTTTATAAAAGTGTACATATCAAACAGTGAAATGATGACAATAATGACTGCAACTTAAAACATAAAAAAAATTATATAATAAAGAACAAATAACCAAACAAAAAAAAAAAAAAAAAAAAAAAAAAAAGAGAAAAAACTACAAACTCACAGTAAAAGTGGGTAAATACAAATGAATGGCTGGCATAAGATTAAAAATTTTTTATTGCCATTTGGAAAAAAATATATTAAAAGAACGAAGAGTAAAGTCATAATATAACAACCATAATCATCCAACTCATCATTGTTATAATATAATAAATTTGTATTAACTTTGGAAATTTATGATATGAACTGTAGTAATAGTATAATGATAACTTCAGTGGGGTCTAGGAAATGACAGGATTTGCAAAAAAGAACAGGAAGATGTGTTAGCAAGGAGGTTTAAGGAGTTAATGAGATAAAAGGATACTTTTTTATGTGGTCGTCTTAGCTTATCTCTTTGCCAACATATAGAGCAGTCACGTAAACATATTTTATAAAGCATGTTTATAAAATTTGATCAAAATTGTAAAAATAATTTTTAGTGTTCAAGTTTTGCAAAAGAAGATAAAGGGTTTGTAAAAGATTTGGTAGTTAAAAAAAGGACAAATTTTATGTTTACTTAAAAAACATAAATTTTAAGGGATTTTATAAATTGTATTGATTGGTTGAACATTTTTATGTGTAATAAAACAATAAGTAATTATTTTGGTATACATACCTCGGCTATCTACTGTCATGTCTTCTGTAGAATCTGAACAATCACCTAGAAAATGGAAAAAGATAAATTAGTAACAATTTAAGATATTAAAAAATATTCAAAACTATATAATAAAATAAAAAATTATAAGTTTTAAGATATTTCGAAAAGCCGATTAAAACGATTTTTTTTTAGTTATCTCCAGCAGAGACATACATATGTTTTTTTTTTACTGGACTCACTTATTATTTTATCAAAAGTTGATTTATTACTCGGACATTCAGACTTACATAATAAATATCATAGAGTTTTATAATGACCCATAACAAACTATATGTTGTTTGATATTATATCCAACAGATTTTATATCCAACAAATTTTCGTAATGATCAATAAGATTTATAGATATCGTAAGACTATTTTGTTTTTTAAATAAAAAGTTAAAATATTTTACATGAAATATACCTATATTCCTGAACATTTTTAAACACTTGAAAAACAAAATAAACAGAATTACATTTTATAACCAATAAATTAGATTTTTTTTATTAAATGCTGACAATTTTGGTTTGAAAAATATTACTGAGTGCAGAATATGGAAATGTTTGTAGATTTTAATGTTGACATTATGTTTTACATATTATCCGGTAAATACAACTTTTTAGTTATTCATAAGATCGTTAAACATTTCTTTGTTATTATAGATGTTTCAGTCAATGAAAGTGGAATTTATTGAAGGTTATACCGAACGTTGTTTGGAAGACCATTTCTTTATAAAGTATAAGTACGTATTTTTGTAAATTTTTAAAATTTTTATATTTATGTCCTAACTATTGTATCATCTTAGGTATTTTTTTAAATCATTTAATGTAAAATTTGGCCGAGAAAAAAAGCTCACTATGATAATAATGCTGTTTCCCGAGAAATAGGTACAATTATATTTTTTAGAACACGCTTTCATTGAAACATTAATCTCATTTTACAAATCATATACTTAAAGTAGAGATAATTTACATGCATCTATATTCACAATATGTAGATCAAACATCGGCATACATAGCACTCAGGAGCCGAGTGTTTTCGACATTTTCATACACACAACGCGAATGTTAACGAAGTCAAACAATTGAGAGAAATAAAAAACAAAAAATCATTTAGTTTTGTTCTAGCTTTCAACAAAGCAGGTTCATGTTACATGAATAAGCAAAAACAAAACACATAACAAAGAGCGTAAGAAAAAAAAATTATTTTTGTATGCCAGATATAGCAAATACATTTGCAACGAAGAGCGCAAACAAACCACATACACTAACCCATTCAAATTTTTACATCCTCTCTTTGTGCCTATCGCTGATATAGATACACTATACTGTCGTTATACTCATTACATACAGAGAGAGAGAGCGAGGAATACATATTGTATTACGAGTGTATTAACAATACATTACATAAATTATATACATCCATTTTAATATTATGAGTATTATTGTAAAATAATTCCTATATTTTACATAATAAGTATATTTTTATGATTCGGAAATAAATAACTTGGTTGAAACTTTTGTATTTTTATTTGGGGAGGAGTTTTTAGCGCAATGGTATTCAGTTAGTTTTTGAATTGTTTCAATAAAAATTCTAATTGATTTTATACAAAATTTTAATTAATATAATTAAAAAAGTTAATTGAAATTTCAATTATTTTATTATGTTATCATTTTAATATTAATTAATGTTAGCAGTTTCGTAATTGAAATCCATATATGTATATATATTTTTCTATTTTTATATGTATATATATATTTTTTAATGATTCATTATAGAACTTAATGACAAACTTATGGTGTCCTTCCATACGTCCACCATAATAAAAAATTATTGTAAATGTTTTCTTATATATTTCTTATATTTTTGTTTATATTATGATATTAAAACTATTTTAATAGTTTTGAAAATTAAACACAAATTCCTTTCTTCTGATATACAGAATATGCACATGTCAATTAAGTGAAAAACTGACTAGACTTTGACGGGTAAAAAATGTCAAAAGTTGATTTAATAGAAGGACATTCAAACGGACATAATAAGATTGCCACATAGTTTTATAATGTCCTATACCAATGCCCTATTCCAAAATATATGCTGTTTGCTATGATATGAACCAGATTTCCCTAGATTTCCGCGATTATTGGTTAATTAGTTTTTGAGTTATCATTAAGCTTTTAAAATTAAAAAATTTTGTATGAAAACAATTTTTACAATTCTTTTCTTATATAATAGAACATTTTTACGTTACGTTGGGTGCCCCGATGGACTAATTGGTAGTGAGCTAGTCTGTCAGTCTGGGGATTGTGGGTTCGTTTCCCACCAGAGACTCTGGTCTGTTTCACTACAACGAGCTATGGTCTTCGTTACTCCGCTCGGTTAGAATTATAATATAATTTGTAATTTTATTGTAATTATAAAAAAATAAATAAAATAAATAAAATACATTATATTAATAATGGTCATAAGAGTGAGCAATATATTTTTCTTGGTTCATTATAAAACATAATAAGGAACTTAAGATTCGTCCATACGTCCGCCATAACGAAAAATGTTTGACAATGTTTCCATATTATTTTTTTTGTATTATGATTTATTTTTAGCTATTTTAATATTTTTGAAAATTAAACACATATTAATTTCCTATGATATACAATAAATAAAAAACTGATTAGACTTTGGTAGTTTTTAAAGAATATCTTTAAAACATATTTGATCATTTTTATATACTTTCATAAAAAAGTTTATAATAAATTGCGGAAAAATTGTGGAAAAATTTTATATTTTTTTTGAATGTTTAAAAATTTTCTTTTCATATTTGACCAAAACTTGAGGAGAAAGTTGCAAACTTTAAAAAAAATGAAAATAATTAGATAAATACATTTAAAGAAGTTTTTTAACAATAAAAAGAAGAAAATTAATGAAATTCACAATATGCTTAAATAATTCTTATTATTATAATATGCAAAAATAGGTTCTTGAATAAATACATGCTCTTGAATAAAAAATATGATTTATATCTGCTTTTGGAATTGCTTAAAACCTTAAAAAGCTATTAAACATTTCTAAAGTTAATGAACAAATTTTTGATGTATTTTATTTGATGCTTTATTTGGTGCATACTTTTGGGACAAAAAAATTTTTACAAAATTTAAATACGTTATTTCGGATAAAATCGAATAATTTCTACAGTTTTTGTCTAATTTGAAAAAACGAAATCTTGTTATATTTACAACGAAAATATCTTTGAAACATATTTGATCATTTTTATATACTTTCATAGACAAATTTATAATAAATTGCGGAGAAATTTTATATTTTTTTGAATGTTTAAAAATTTTCTTTTCATATTTGACCAAAACATAAACAAATGTGTAAATACGGTTAAAGCCCGATTATTTTACTTCTTAAAAAGAAATTGAAAAAAATAGCAAAATAATAACAGAATTAAGAGTACATTTATACAGGAACTTCTTCGAGAAAAAAGAATTATATATATTTTTAGCACAAAGTATAATTAATGGGATAATTAAATTTGTTTTATGATGTCCCTAAGAAGGTCTATAATGTACACTGTATCATTTCTTGGGTGATTTTTTACTATAGCAGAATTTTTTTTTTTAACGAATTTATAATTAGTTCAGACGGATGGACAGACATTATTAAGTCGGTTTAGAAAGTGATTTTCAGTTTATTTTTTATTCAAAGGGGTGAAGAGAAAAGTTCTGGGGAAATACGCATATTACTTTCCACATATATTGGTAAAGGATATCATAAAAAATATTTTATCTTATATTCCCCTAAAATATACAACAATTGTATAAAATTATAACAAAATTTTTTTAAATCCATAACTCTTTTCGTTGTCTTTAATTCTTATCATTTTTACAAACTAATTAAATTTAAATTAAATTCTATTTAGTTAACAGGGTTGAAAGACTTACGTTTATGTCGTTATATATAATTACCAGCTAAAAATTAACAAACAAAACTCAATCCTGGAAAGTACGCAAAAATTAAATTCTAATGGCTGATGGCAACAAAATACAAATAGAAATAAAAGCCAAGAAATGTATAACACTAACAAAAACGACGACAACAACAACAACAATATTACCAAATGTATGCAATTCTAAACCACCAGGTTGGAATATACTTATTTATCTATTGTAGTACAATCAGCAAAAAAGTAACAAAAAATAAATAAAATTTAAAATTATAGAAAAAGACGTTACAGTATAAAGAAAACAAAAAATAGGGAAATAAGATTAAATATTTTGAAATTACCATAAATGAACTTGAAAATTTTAAAAATTGATATCGCTCATGATGGAAGAAATCTTATTTACATTAAAGTAAGAAGGATCTTATTATATATATTGCTTTATTAAATAGAGTAGAGACCAAAGAATATCTTATTATATTCAGTCAAAAGCTACTGATTTTAATTTATAATACATTTAAAATTTTAGTGTAGAAAATTTTTTATAAAGTACCTAAATATATTTTTTTTAAAGAGTAATCTTCAACGCTTCCCACGAGTGTTTGTTAAAATTACTTCTTTTAATCCCACTGTGTTTAATACATTTTTAAGCAGACTTCTTTTTAATTTCAGTTTTTTTTTCATGAACTACTCCAAAATGTATGTATGAATTTATTTAAGACGAGGAAAAAAAATAATACTTGAATAATTCTTATCAATGTACTATCTATTTTGGATACATTCATTTATAAAAATACACAACACATCGCAAACTCACACACATATTCACCTTACATACATATAAAAAAGTCTGCAACAACTACTATAATTTCTGCTTAAAAACCAGTAGATTTAAGGAATGTATTGTTTGACGAAATATTAAATAAAGCAAAATTTCTTAAGATATAATTCATCTGAAATTTAACCATCAAGATAGGAAATGTCATTTTACAGACAAGCAATAAATTCTGTAAGAAGTCATTTTCGAAACTGTATTTTCTTTATTAGTCCCACTTTTAGAATTATGGAACAGCAAAGTATATTTATATTAAATTTTGATATGAAATATATGAAACTTGAAGACTCACAGTGAATCGTTTAGAGCAAAAAATATTGTCACTTTTACCTAAAGATATATATCAATGGAAAGCCAAGGCTTTGTGCATTTTGAATATATATTTTTGTTTTCAATATATTTGACATTGCAGAAATTACAACCTTGCGAAATTGATATTTGTAAAATAAAATATTTATTGTCAAAATTACGTCTTTGCCGGTAGATTCAGTTTATTAATGAAATATTATCTAGCGTATTATGGTGTATGTTCTAAAGTAAAATATTTTGAAATATTAACATAAATGGATCAGGCAGCTTGAAATTTGGGTATAAAAGTAGATTTTTAACAAAAATTGTATAGAGTTTTGCAGTCTTGCAAATAAAAAAAAGTATTACTGGATTTTAATTCTTTTTGAATATATTATCCTTGAATCTCATCACTAAAGTCTTAATTTGTATCCCCATAAAATAATAATCATAAAACGTAACTTTTTCTGTGTAAAAATTCGTAATTTACAAAATTAAAAAAAAAAATAATGTAATTCAAGTTTTTTGCATTCTGATTTTCATTTTAATATAGATTTTTATATCTCTAAATAAATGTACAAATTTTTTGGTTAAAAAAATACAAAAATCTATTATTTTTTTCTTTATTTTATGCTATTTTTCTTCAAATTCTCCCTTATTTACAATTTTTATGTAATCTGTTGTTGTCAATCTCTAGAAATTTCAAATCGTTTCTTCAGAATTTATAAAAAAAAACTAAAGTATAAAAAGACAGATTTTAAGAATCCAGCGTAACTTAAGATATTAATAATGCGAAAATTCTTAGATGTCAGTAGTAAGATTTTTCGTATATTATCCCTTACAATAAATACTTTACAAAATTTTACAATTATTAGCAATAAAATAGTAAAGATAGTAACAAAAAATAATATATTTTCCTTATATGGCAACACTGATATATGTGACCGCTGTTAATTATTTTAGTAATTATTAACTATACAAAAATTTTAGAAAATATAAATTACTTCAATTGTGTGGAGATTTTGGAAAATAATTTTCCCCATATGGGAATAAATTTTAATAATTTTAAAATTCTGATTTTAGATTTGAAATTAGCGGAGAAATTTACATATATGTACTAAATTTCATGACTGCAGAACATCACCTTCTACTTCTTTACTTTTTTCCATTTTTCTATGGGCTCGATTCACTGTGAGACTGGACAATATTTGAGTTATACGATTTGTTTTCCACTTTAGAATTATCTTCGTAAAGATATCATCCAGAAAAGTATAAAATTGTATTACGTTTTTAAAGAAACTTTTTTTTATTTAGAAGAAAAAAAGTAAGAAAATAAATAAATCAATAATAAAATAAATAAATAAGTAACTAAATAAATATAAATAAGTGAATAAATATGTTTAGGTTTCAATGAAACCTAAATAGATAAGACACCAAGAATGCTGATGAAGTGTGTAGAGGCACAGAAATTACGTATTCCATTCTGCTGGTGTCTAATTATACTCCACCAACTCTGCTTTGGTACTGCCAAACAGAGACAACAAGGCAATTTACGATGGCAAACTTGTTTAACATAAATAAATAAATGAATAAATAAAAATAAATAAATAAACATTCTTCAATTGGGATAAGGGTCAAAAACAATATCCTCTTCTTTAAAAGACCCAAAGTAAAACTTTGATAGAGAAAAAGATCAAAAACAATTTATTTCCAAAACTGCCGATTTAAAAAATGAAACAGCCTTTATAAAATTTTTTTAAATATACAAAATACAAAATTTCTTTCCAGGTCATCAAAACACTCCTTTATATTACTGTTAAACTACTAACGCAAAAATACTCACTCACATACGAGTATCTAAGTATATGTATGTATGTGTAATAAAAAAAGGCCATCATAATAATATTCGTACGTTTCAATGTATAGTTGTTGCTGTTGTTGTTTTTGTTGTTGTTATTCTGATATCTAAAATCTAAAAACAAACCGAGAAAAATATAATAAAAGGAATTCTGCGGATTGTTGTTATTATTGTTATTATAATTCCTTGAAGTGGTCATATCAGTAAAATATAATCATCAAAACTAACAAACATACATACATACTCAGACAGACAAACAGACAAACTACAAACAGATATTTATATACTTATTTATTTTTTTATATACATATATACAATAACATACATATCACATACAAAATATATTTACAAGTACAATTTAAACAACAAAAATTAAAATAACTGAAACTAAAAATGCAACCAGATGATGATGATTTTGTAGAAATAAAAACAACAATAAAAAAAAACAATAAAATAAAAAGTAAAGTTAACAACAATAACTGCAGCCAGCTAGCAGCAGCAACAAACATTTAAATCTTGTAAAGGAATGAAAAATTGTATGTGTCTGTATCATTCATCGTCTTATGATGATGATGATGATGATGATGATGATGACTACGCTACGAAGATGATGATGTTGATCTTATTCAAAAGATACAATTTTTTTTTGAATTTTTTTCATTGTGATAATCATTTCTTATTTAGTAATACAGAACTTTGTAGTGAAGTAGAAAAAAAAAAAATAATAAAACACCATTAACATTGTTTTTTTACGATTTTTTTTTTTTAAACAATTATAGTGCTTAAGGGCATTTGACAGTTTGGAAATAAGAAAAAAAGAAATGCAAGGAATAAATATCGTGTTATTTTAAATTTGAGAGAACTAACGCAAAAAATAATAATAAAAAATAAGTAATAGCAATAACATTAATAATAACAATATTAATAATGAAATTAATAATAAACCTCATCAAGAAAATAAGAAGCTTTTATGAAATTTGCATCTTAAACCAAACCCAATATTTAAAAGCTTTAAGTGCCAATTTTTATGCAAGGAATTAAATTTTATGTTCAATATCAAATTTAGAATATAGCCAAATAATTTAATCTATCAGAAAGTTCGACTAAAAGTATTCAAATTTTCTCTTAACTTTTGTTCCATTCTTCAAATTTGAGAAAAAAAAAAACTACGATATTTAAAAGTAAATATAAACATAATTAATGAGAAATTGTTAAAAATTCCGAATACTTTAGGGATAAACAGCTACATATATACAAATGCAGAGCCTTTTTGAAAAATTCAAACACGATTGCTATTCAAAGGGCAACTTTCCATTTATTAATCCCTTTCAATAGATATTTAATAACATCGAAATTTTATTTATAAAACTTGATTCAAATTAAACGAGAAACAAAGAAAGTCCCACGTGCCAAATTTCATTGAATTGTCTTTAAAATTGCGACCCGTACATTGTGCACAAGGTTTACATGGACAGCCAGCCAGACGGACGGACGGACACCGTTAGCTCGATTTAAAAAGTGATCCTGAGTCGATTGGTATATTCTAAGGTGGGTGTTGGATAACTTTGCTATTTGTTACAAACATCAGCACAAATGCATAATACCCCAACCACCTATGATGTTATAGGGTATAAAAATAGAATCATGTACCAAAAATTGCAAAATTATCAATAAGTACGATTTAAATAATTTTATAAAAATTTTTTCTTAATTTTAATATTTTTTTTAATATTTTATTAGTTAACGCTACTTTTGTAAGTGATTTTGGTAATAGATTTAAAGCACCCACAAAAAATTTAATTATTAAATTTTATTTTATAAACTAAAAAAAGTTCAAGATTTAATTTTAAATTAATCGTTAAATAAATATGATAGAGATTTTATTTCTTCCGAAAGATCAATATTTTAATACAGTTCAAATCAGTAAAATGTTCTCACATAAAGTTAAAACAAATAAAATTTTTTATTATTTTTAATTAAAGAAATTAATTAAATTAATTAAAGAATTTTCTGAGCTTGTTATACTACAGATTGTCAGATATCTTACCACTAGTCTCACCCTAGGCAATTTGGTGGACTTACTTTTGTCGTCAAACAATCCGATATTTGTCAGATATCTCTCTACTAGTCTCACCCTAGAAAATTTGGTTGACTTAGCTTTGTCGTCAAACAATCTTCGTCAGCTTATTTTGGCTATTCTACCTAATTTTAACATTGAGCATAAAAATATTCTAACATTAAGAAATTAAGAAAATCAAAATGCACTGTGGTGAGAACAATAAACATATAAAGATATGAAAGAAAAAGAGCCATAAAATCACTTTTTTTGGATTCTCACTCGGAGCCATTTATTTCTAGGTTAATTATACAAAAAGTACTCTTACTTACTTAAAACCATGTATGTTTAATTTCATGTTTCTAGGACAATTATTATAAAAACATTAAAAAATACCATTAGAAGAACAAACAAGTACCAAAAAGTGTCCGCTTTTGGATTTTCACCCACATAGAACCATATGTTTTTAATTTCATGTTTGTATGTTAATTATTATAAAAAATTCAAGAGGTGCCATTAGAAGAACAATAATGCACCACAAAATGCCCACTTGTAAATTCTCACCCACACAGAATATCCTTAATTTCATGTTTGTAGGTTAATTATTACAAAACATTCAAAAAGTTCTATTAGAAGAAAGAAAAGGTACCATAAAATCTCCTATTGTGGATTTTCGTTCACTTAGAACCATTTATCTGCAATAAAAAGAAAAGAAAAACTATTCATTATGCACCACTTTCCTTGATTCCTAATTCACTCAGAACCAAATTAGCCAACTTTAATGCCTGTAAGTTTGTTTCAGAAAAAATATGTTTTAAAAAAAGTACCAAACTATTTACTCGAATTTGGTCTTATCTACGACTGTTACCCGAGTTTCAAATAACGTGCCATTAACTTATTTTGTGCAACTAAATGTACCAACCTTCAAATTTTATCAAAATTGACTCAATGAGTTTGAATAAAATGTAATTTTTCGTTTTCTACCTCCTTGTTGGTATTTTTTCCCCCATGGATGTAACAAAAATCTTGTTCCAATGAATTTCAAAATTTTAGTGGAATCCCACAGTAAAATATTCTTATATATATGTCAATAAATAAAAAAAAAATGTTTTATGAAAAAAGTACCAAAAACAGGTACGATTTTTACCTCTTAAACATTCGAATTTCTAAAAAGTAACAAAATCGTATCTGTTATTTTTTGATAAGTTACGATTATGATGTAAATATTATTTCTATGTTTACTGGTTGAAAAGATACATAAGGTACCAAAAAAGTACCAAAATACAGTTGTTACTCCCGAAATGGGCTGAATTTCAAAAAAGTACCAGACAAATGTCCGTTTTTTTTTTAATGTGTAAGAAAAGGTATCAAGTCTTTTTTGTATCTATATTAATTTAGGTTTTATTTCTAGCTTCTTTTCTAGCCTTTTTTGATTCTTAAAATTGTCTCAAAAAGGGCTTAAATTTTAACACTTCAACAAAGAAGAAGAACATTTCTTATTTGCTTTTACAGAATCACGCGTTTAAGAATTTTTGTGCATTAGTTCGCAAAAAAATCAAGATTATTTATATTTTACAAAAATGTTCACCTGTGGCGTTTCATTAAATATAACTTAACTCATTATATGGACTTAATTAATTAATTATTATTATTTTTGAATACACCATTATCCATTGCAACTGACATAATGTAAAAATAAATATAATTAAAAAAAAATCTTATAAAAGCGAAAAATCACAAAAAAAAAAAAAAATATAAAATTATTGATTAAAAATTAATTAAAATTCAAAAGTGACGTATCCCTTCAAAACATTGGGACATTTTACATATGAAATGAAACATATGAATGTTAGCTTTTTCCTGGCTTTATTTTTTGGGGCATTTAGCCTTTTTTGACGTTCTTTAAGGTCCAATTTACGCTCTTTTTTCTCACCTTCTGCTTTCTAGCTTCAGGTCTTTGGACTGTGCGATGATAAATCAGTCAGTCAGTCAGTAATCACTCGGTAACATTATTCTTTAAAATTAATCCGAATAATTTTTTAATAAAATTATAATTTCATTTTATATTGAAATTTAATTATATTATTAACAAATGTAATTAAATTTCTAATTGGTTTAAAGGTTTTTGACTAAAATCGACAGCTTTTAAAAAATATAGAGAAAAAGGAAAAACTTGTCAGTAATATAAAAATAAAAAATAAAAAAAAAATAACTTAAAATTAATTTTCAATCAATTTCAACTTTGGGCTCATTTTATCGTTTAAAAAACAGTAATACGAAATACATATAAACATGTTGTAAGGATTTGCTTAGTTTTCGGAGACGCATTTAAAATATAATCATTTGGTAAGACTACAAAAAAAAAAAAAAAAAAAAAAAAAAAAAATGCATGTGCTTTTATTGAAGGCTTTAATTAACTATAGAACTGAATTAATGAAATCTTTAGTCGATTTTAGGCAAACATTCAATCATAATTCTAATTAATTTGATTTAAAAAAATAGCTGAAATCTAAATCAAAATCAACTATTCTCAGTTAACTAATATTATAATTTTGGTGAATGGAACAAAATCAATTAAAAATTTAATTAATATAAACAATTTCGTAATTGAAGTCCATTTTTACTTTTTTCTGTGTTAATCAAATTTATTTTTTTTTAATTTCCCCTGTATATATTTTTTTCAATTTCAACGAAATAATATACTTAATTCCTACCTTGTATTAATAGTTCCACTTGTAAGCTTCCTTGTAATGCGTACTGTAATCCATATTTTTCTTTACAAGGAAAATGAAAGGTATATTTGGGCTAGATAAATATTTGACGAAAATAAAGCAACCAATAAATAAAATATATCTCCAATCCTACCTCAATTTGGAAAAAAAAACTTTTCTACTAAGCACAAATTACAACTGACATTTAATTGCATTTTGTTTTGACACTGTTTGCCTCAATAAATTTTTTTTCACGAATTTTTTGTCAAATATTTGCCAAGTGTGACTATAGCTTAATTTCCCAATAAACAGGATAACTAGAAATATAATTTCAAAAAGTGTTGTATGCTTTTAAATATGAAAAACAGATATAAAAGTGTTATATTATTTTAAACATAGAATATATGTCCTCAAAATAAGCGCCTAAAATAAAAAAAAAGATTTTTTAAAGAATTTTTTTTTATTTACTTTTAAGACCATTTCAATTTTGCTGGACTGATAAGAAAATTATAAAAAATATGCTTTCAAGTGAAAAATAGCAATAAAATTTGTAAACTTGATTGTACAGGTGTTCGGAATCAACATATTTTTTAAATAAATTCGTAACTTCTCATCGGCTGATTGGATTTACACTATCGCATGTTCCATAGGTACAACAGGGGAGCATTTTTGTTTATGTTTTGAACGCGAATTCCACTGCCGCCTTATAAGACGAGGTATGCGGTCTACAATTTTTTTCTTCTTATACTATTTTTTTTTTGTTGCAATTTCCAAAAAAATAAGGATATATTAAGTGTATCATTACGTTTGCTAAAGATGATTTAGCTTTATCCATCGTAAGAATAGGGCTCGAGAGAGATTTACTAGAAGATCGAAACTTTGTTCTCAGAACTGGCATTAAAAATACCAGTTCAATTTTTCTGTTGATATTTCTTAAACAAAAACATATACGGTAACGAAATTTCACACAAGTTTCAATATAAATTCGAAAACCGATAATTGGCGTGATCTACCTAATATCCCACATGGTGAAATTTTAAATTAATGCAGCACAAAAAAAAAAAAAAAATTGAAGATGGTGGATATAATAGATTCGTTCAAACATTCTTATTTATTATGTTGTCAAATTCCTTTTCGGCCTAAGTTTTACAAGTTGTCATCTGATAAAATTTGTATTCGATTTTCTGTATAACCGACAATGTAATCTAAAGCAGATAAATTAATTTCATTTAAAAAAAATCAAGTCTAAATTTGTTTATTACAAAAATGTTTTTTTTTTTATTAAAAACGATTTTTAATGTATCGTTTTTTAATAAGAATATAAAATAATTTTATACTTTTCAGAAATGCTATTTAACGGAAATGATTTTGAAGAAGAAAACAATTTCAATTAAACCATAGGTCGGCACAAAGAGAAGATGTTCAACTTGAATCTAATTTGTTGAAAGCTAGCATAAACATGAATGCTTTTGAGTTCCATTGACGTTCGTGAATGTAAAAATGCTGAATGTTACTTTGTTTGACAGTTTTGTTTTAGTTTTGTGTAATTTTTACAGAAAAAAATTTAATAAAATTTCGGATATTTCATATTTATTAGTTCGTTTAAAATAAAAATAAATTTTCTCATATATTCAAAATACTTTATCGTACCTAGAAAAAAATCAGCAATCACCAAAATAATTGATTCAGTTAAACTTTGTTTAAATTTGCACGTCTCACCAAAATGATTATATCAATTAATAATAGCTGTGGAAAATGCAGAACAGAAAAAATTTTCTAAATAAAAAATTTATTAAATCAATTAAATATATGATTAAATGAATTAAAAATTTAAATGAGAAAAAAATTTTACTTGAATTTTATGTTTACTATTTCTTTTATTTTAGTTTTGCTTGAATATATTCAGTAAATTTTGATGTAAAATGAATGAACTGTGTTAATTGAAAAAATATAAGGTAATATAATTTTTTCTGAGTATGATTAAGGTTCAAAGGAAATTAAACTTTTCTAACAAATATTCTAGTACAAATTTTAAAAAAGAAAATATTAAGGTGAAATTTTAAGGTTTTCTGTGTAAGCAATTATTATCGGATATGTGATGGAAATCGATTTCGAAAACGAAACGAATTGAAATCTAAAAAATATGTGATGTATTTATTTTTCGTTTTCTTTATTGATGAAAATTACAGCAAACTGACTTTTTATTAGATTTTATTTTAATTTTTAAAGTGTTCCACAAAAATTATTTCCTTGATCTTCCATAGTGCTGTATCTTGTAAAGGAAAAATAAGGCATTGATCCAAAAATTTTTCTTAAAATCGATCGAAATTCATCACAACTTTTCAAACTGTTCGATTAGGAAACGATCGATTCCCATCACATATCTGTATATTAGTATGTAGTAATAATTTGAACACCATTTTAGAGATAAATTTACCAGATTCCTAAATCTAACAATATTTTGATTAATCAGCTATAAAAATTTTGGAAATGTTTGTAGAATAATATAACTAATGTGCTTAAAAACAAAATAACATTCACTTAATTATTTGATTAATTTCAAAAATGTCCTTTTACAAAAATGGAAAAATTAGCAAAAATCTCAATGGTAATACCAATTTTTTACTACAGTAAACTAAATTATTAAATTAAAATTAACAATTTCATTTGACATTTTATAACAAAAATTTGCTCTTTATAGCTTTTGTTTATATATTTTAAATACATAGTCCACATAATTATCAGAAATACATTTTCAAAATAATTCTTTATTATTATTCCATTCAAATTATGTATTTAACATTATTTATTGACCCACATATTTATGTCTGCGTTGTTATACTAAAATAAATATTTTAAATCAATCTTACGTGCTTATCAAATAATTCTTTTATTATATGTAGATGTTTAAAATAATCCAAATAATTTTTAAAATAAGGTAATCCGTGTTTTTGTTTATTCCAATCAATTTTTATGTTTAACAATAATCCATTGGTTTAATTACCAAACATATTTCGGTGTAAACAGCTGTTTAGAATTATTCTGCCAAAAATAAAAATCCACTGACTCAAAAGGTCAAAGGTAATTTATAAATAATAAATTGATGTCCAAACACATTAAACACATTAAATTACATTAACTTCTTATTTAGTTTGAGTATTTATTTACTTTTTTTATTTCAATATAAACAAATTTTGTATTATTTTTATTTTCTTTTTTTTTAATTTTCTCTTTGTTGTTGTTTTATTACTATGTGTAATTTATAGTAAATTTTTGCATTTTTTTTTTTTTTTTTGTAATAATTTCTAAATTATTACATTTATTTGGTTTCGTGCAAATTCTTTAAAAAACGCGCGTTTTAGTAATTTCATTGCGATAATTTCATACTATTTTGTTTTGATTATTTTTCGCTATTTAATGTTTGTATCATCATTATTTTTAGTATTTTGTTTTATAAACATTTTTTCTTTATTTTTATTACTTATTGTTGTTGTCTGAACTATTTGTTTATTTATTTTTTAAATATTTTTATTACAAAATTTCATATAGATTTAAGTTACGTTTTATGAACGACCCGTTTGTGTTGCTTGTTTCGCGTTCTGTAGTAAACTAAAAACCGAAAGAGCGTTAAGTAATGAATATTTTTTTTTATATTTTTTGCTTTTGCTGCCAGATACAAAGATACGAACGAAACGAAGCGCATGTTGATTTTTGTTTCATTTGCCATGAGTGTGTGTGGTTGTTGGTGTTATATTGAGTTTATAACAAACAGCTGATATTTGTGTGATAATATGAGTGAGTGTATAAATACAACATACAATCTTTATCTCTCCATACACGTTGATGTTTGCGATGGCTGGCTGTCAGTGATGTCAACAACATTAAAAATGGGGGGGTTACAATTAGGGCTCCCATATAACTTTGAAGGGAAATCCTCATATTTTTCGAAAAACATCGGCTCTTTATATTAAGAAAATCGGCGAAAAATCGAACATATACATATATATTTAAATTTAAATTATATTACAATGCAATTAAAAATTGTACTTTAATCGAAGGAACCGATCAGAGCAACTTAGAGTATTATATATATATATATATATATATATATATATATATATAAATATATATATGTATGTATGTATATATATTCAACACTCAAACGAAAAATGACACGAAATGGTTTTACTGTAACATATGTAATTCCACAGATACAAATTATCTTGTTTCATTAAACAGGCAATTTACAATACTTTATAATATTCTGATTAAAGTAGAGACTGTAACATGTATATATTAGAGTATAATTTGTAATTGCATTGTAATATAGTTTAAATAAAAATCCAAAAATTAAGTGTATTTTATATGTGAGATTTTGCGCCGATTTTTTAAAAAAAATCTTTACCAAAAAATTTTATTAAAGTTGTTATTGGCACTGCAACATCCAATGTAAAGTTTTTATTAGTAGTATTATCTTAAGGTTAATTAAAAAAGTTTTTTTCTGTCGTAAGCAATCAAAATTAAAAAATACAGTATTTATAAATCTTAGCAAAAAATCACCATTTCTAAAGCAAAAATCGACAAATCGGCACTATGCTGTTTTTAGGGTAAAAATCGGCTAATCTGGCAGGCCTGGTTATAACATAATTGTTTGTTTCTATAAGGGAGTTTAGCTGGAGTAAGCGTTTTGGAGGAAAGTTAAAGGATATGAATGGAAGAAAGTGGTTAAAACAGTAGGTAAAAAATAAAGGGAGAAGCTTGATGGGAGGGTTTTGTTCTCAAAGAAGTTATGTTGGATTTGATGAGCTATAATATTGTTTCTGTTTGAATAATAATGGTACGTTGGTTCACAATATTGGATTAGATTTTTTTCAAATATTATTTAATTTTCTTTGGACTAATTGTGACACTACTATGCATACGCGACTTGGAATATTATGCGCAAACTGGCGATCAGTATAACAGACATCAATAAATTCTCTCCACTTTTCGACCAAAAGATGAAAATTCACTAAGTCACATATATGTGAACTATAAACCTAGCTTTAAATCAATTATTATTCTTATGATGACCTCATGGTAACAGATGCAGCAGATCAATTGTATTTCCAGAATACCAACTGAATATGAAAGAACAGAATTGAACAAAGAATATAGAATAGATTTCATATACCTAGAAATAGAATTGTTGTACCTAGATAAAAATTTTGTTGAGCTCACGAATTTCTCTTGACACCTAACCATTTGAAATTTAAACGTTTCGGTTTAATTTAACTATTATTCTTATGATATATACTTTCTGCAGCACCAACGGATTTTGAAACACTTGGAACAAAAAACATTGGAATACTGGAAAAATACCGCAAGTCAAATAGGATTAAAAACTTCAAATTGGTTCTGCCCGTGAGAAACTTTGAGAATCTTTCGCACTCTTCTCCTAATCATAAACTGTATTTGTAAACTTCCATTTATACTAAAGATATAGATGCGTTGGCTTTAATTTAAGACATTCTTTGGTCCGTCGACTATCATGATATGAAATTCAGCACAATCACAACCAATTTTGAAAAACCTGGAGCGAACAAATAACATGGTTAGATTTTGAATATCTAAGAATGCTAAAACTGTTGTTGAGTCAACTCAGATCAAAAATCATTAAAAACTATAAATTGGTTTTATAACCGTGACAGCAAAACCTTGAAATTAATTAAAAAAATCTTTTGACGATCATATGAACTCAATTACATCTTCTTTTTCTTATCTAAAAAAAAGGAGAAATGTAGACAGAAACGTAGAGCATCTAATGCCAATAACCAGCATGATTGAATTTGGAAAACTAGAAAAACACAATGAGTCAAATGGGGTTAAAAATTTCAAATTGATTCTTCGACCCGTGAGACTATTTTGATACTTTCTAAAGTGCTCTCTTCTAACCATAATCTATGAAGTGTTGGCTTTAATTTAAATCATCTATGTATTGTCGGCTATCACAATATTGGATGTTTTGTTCATTACAAAAACTATTGTTGATTCAATTCATATCCTTAATAACTTTAAATTGGTTCTATGATTGTGACAGCGAAACTTTGAAATAAAATCAATATGCTCATGATTCCTGTTTGACAGCCTTCGAATTAGGAAGTTCAGTATCAAACACAGGTTTCCATCTGAGGCTTTGTCTAAGAGAAAGAGGGAGAAAAGAAAGCCAAATCCTAACCGATTTTAAAGTACTAGATAAACACATGAGTCAAAAACGAAAAGTTAGTTTTAAAATGGATGGGACATCCTAACAATTATTTACTGTTTTTTTTTTCTCCTAACTATAAAAGATATTCGTAATTTTTTTTGTTCTACAGCTTTAGATGTTTTGGCTTTAATTTAAGTCCTTTTATAGTTCGTGATTGCCACAATATTTTTGTTCAATGTTGAAACTTTTGCTGATTCAATTCAAATCAAAACTGTGACAGCAAAACGGTGAAATCAATAAAAAGTGATCCCTCTTGACTTCATTCGAACTCAAAGGTTTTGCATCATACACACGGTATACAAAATGAGTCTTCATCCTTCTATAAGAAAATGAGAGGGAAAGGTGAGCAGAAACCTAACCGATTTTAGAGTATCAGAAGCGAATGGCGTGCATGCATTAATTAAGAATACTAGGAAAACACACTGAGTCAAATCGGATGAAAAACATCAAATTGTTTCTACTTTCGTTACCCATTAAAAACCTTTGTTTCATGACCTTGACAGTAAACGATGAAATCAAATAAAAATCTCATGAATCCTGCTTGACACCATACGAACTCTAACATATGGTTCCCTTTTCCATACAAACATGGGGCTTGGTTCTTTTCATTCAAAAATTAGGCTTTGTGCTTCTCTGGAGAAGGAGAAATATAATGTTAGACCTTTGCAGAGATTTCTGAAGCTCCCAATCGACATAGAAAGTTAAAGCTAAAGTAAAAGTTATATAACTTTTCATCCTACAAATCCTAACGCAGCGAGATTTTTAAATTTCTATCAGGTAGCGGAGATACACGGATTTATATATAATTTTATAAACATTTTTTCTCTTTCCAGAGCTTTACGAAGCTCCCAGCAAATCCTAACAGAGCCAGATTTTTAAATTTCCATCAGGGAGCGGAGATATCTATATACATGTAATTTCCTAAGCCTATTTTCTCTTTCCAGAGCTTTCTGAAGCTCTCAGACAACGTAGAAAATTAAAATTCGGCCTATATATTTACAAAACTATTTGAGTTTAATTTTTTTAATTTTCTCAAATCCTTTATTTTTTTAATCACAGCTTGCAACTTTAATTTTCAGTAATAGGGACTTATGTACCTTCGATTCTCTCTACAACAATATACTTAATTTTAATGATTTGAGTTCTTAAAGAATTGATACCCTTTATTTAGTAATAGTTGCGTTCGATAAATATAAGCGAATATAATTATTTATTAATCTTGTAATTATTTGGAGGTTTACACTTTTAAGTTGTACAATATTAACCAAAAACCTTTCTTTGCTCGTATCAACGTTGTGATTCAAAACTCTAATAAATATATTTATAATATATCAGCCGGTAACGACTGCGATTTCATGCATTATGATCCATATAAATTTGTTATTTAAAAACGATTTTATTTCTTCATTTTTAATATGGCGCAGTACAACGAAAATCAAAAAATTTTCTCACGCATGACAAATTTCATAAGCATGTGTAAATATAGACTTAATACAGTATAGCTGCGTGTTTAGTTTCTCATTTCATATTTACTTTTTCTATTTAAAGGATTTTAAAATTTTGAAGAATGCGCGAGGTTATTTTTTTTATTTTGCTACTTTCTAATTTCAATTATAGGGCGATATGGATATCAAATGAAAGAGGAAAATTTTGGCATTACATCGCATTACATTTTGTTAAAATAATCCAAATAAAAGTTGTAAGAAATGTCCTTCAATTATTTAATCCTTTAATATCTTTCCAAGAAATAATTTGTAAAATAATATATGTTAAAGATGCTTATATTCAGATTCAAGTAACAAAATTTTATAGTTTTAACTTTATTTCTACAATCCTTACAACGATTTGAAAATTATTTCTAGGAACAAAAATACAAATTTAATTTTCAGTTAAGTGCCAGTAAGCCATAGTATTTAAATTTTAAGTAATTATTATCTTAAGTGTGGTATGACAACATTATTTAGATGACTTTAAAATATATTTGAAAGTTTAAGCTACGATAAGTTGAGTATTTATATTTATTTAACTTTAAATTCTTTAATTGTATTTTTAATCAGCGAAATGACTTTTATATTATATTTAATATTATTTTATGAGAAATTAACAAGAAGAGTAGCTATAGTAAGTAAAACGAGATCATGTAATACTCTGCACCATCAGGTACCCAAGTGATTTTCGGGAGATGTCTCTACATAGAAACTATGATCATATTGGACCGATCCTTGTTAAGATTCATACTGCTTCATATACTTATATATAACTTATTTATGCTAAATTTAATGGTAAATCTGGCACTTGTATAAAATTTAGGAGTTGATCTTATATGGGAACTATATTCAATTATGAACCGATCCTCTTGAAATTTGGTAACTTGATTTATAGTTATATAAGTTTTAATTGTTACAAATAAAAAAATTATTACCTATACGTCATTTATGCATGCTAAAGTGACATTATAGAATTGGCGTTATATGGGAGTTATGGTCAATTAGAGGCTCATCTTTGCGAAATTTGGTAGCAAGATTTAGATACTAACATTTTTATGGTATTTATGCACGTTAAAATAATTTGGGACCTCATATGGAAACTTCGACAAAAATCCTATATATCTCTAATTTCATATAAATATGCGTATACTCAAGACAACTAGGATCACTAAAACATAATTCCGGAAAACATTTGTAGGGGTGCTAGGTAAAATAATGGACCGATTACAATCATTTCCATAAGCATCGTTTTTAAGTTTAATAAAACGACTGTGCCAATTATTATTAAATAATATTTAAAATTGCAGCATATGTTTCGAAAAAAAATTTACATTTAACTTCAGTGTTGAAATGTGGGATTTAGAAATTGTAGAATAATTTATTCGAAAACCTCAAGGATATTTAAGGATAAAATATTTGAAGGATATTTTTGACATTATAAAGGTTCAAACGGCTAAAGCAAAAAATTTTACTGGAATTTTTGAATCGGATTTTATCATTTCATACCCATACTGACATTGTCGAGCAACTAACAGATTTTAAAATAGTCTGAATTATTGATTTTTAAAAATTTTAAATTCCTTTTAAAAGTATATTCGAACACGAAAAAAAAAACTGAGTATGTAGTCCTATCATAAAGTGCCTCTACTTTCATGTGTATATAGTCTCGTTCAGGTGTGAAAATATTGTTGTACGGTGTGGTACACTATTACCTCATAATAATTTTCGAGCGAAGATTCAGTTGCAATGAAAATTCTATGAGTTTTTGGTATTTGTGTGCTAATAAAGAAGAAACTTATTTTCACAATTTACTGACTTATTCCAAATATTTATTTAAAAAAGTTTTTGGCGTTCTCATTTTATAATTTAATGTAACATTCTTATCAAATTTCACCGCAAATTTAAAAAAAGAAAAAAAAAACACTAACTATTATTAATTTAGGAAATTTTAATGAATAAAATAACTTCTGTAAAAGTAAAAATAATGAAATATATATATATATATATATATATATATATATATATATATATATATATATATATAAAATATTCATTTTCCAATAATAATGCCAAAATATACATTAACATTATATTATAACATTTCATTAAAACTTGTGATTCGGATAGATCACTACATAAGACAGCTTTTAAATGTGCCGGAAAAAACATGATTTGCACGAAAATCCGCGCGTAGTGATAAGTTACGAGCTACTTTTCTTCTCCTTTGAGTCCTTCTATGTTAAGGATTTAGGAAATCATATCTGTAAATCACTTCCTAAAGCTGTAATCTTCCAGGTTCCTCCTTTGCTAGGCTTAAACTTTTGATAATGACAGAAAACAATCCTTAAAAAAAAAAACGCCACATCACCTCTAAAAACCATCTAATTGACAACACTAAACCACATGACTGACTCGCTGGTTGTATGAATATTTTCAACTGTTGGCTGGATGGTTGGTTGGTGTATCAGTTTAAAAACCCCTGAGTAGTTGAAGAGTGGCGTATCTGAGTTTTATTATTTTTAAGTTTTTTAATTCTACGTTCCTGTGCCTGAATTTTTGCTGATAACTACAAGTTTGACGTATAGAAAAAAAACTATATAATAAAATTATCTGTATTTCCAAAATGGGTGTTTTTTTTCTTTTCTTGCATTTACAGAAAATTAAACAGGCAGGACGTTGCAATAAGAAGGAGTTGTTCGAAATAAAAAAGAAAACAAAAATTAAATAAAATATCATGTTTCCTTAACAACCAACTTTATTCATTCTCCTTTACTTATTATTAAAATTTTCTTTTGTTCCCGAGAAAAGTAAAACATTACCATACACTCAATTCTGTTCCCATATACTACGTTTGGGAAATGTAAAAAACACAAACAAAACAAATAACAGAAAAAAATATATACAAAAACTGATAAAGCACTGATAAGAAAAAGCAGCCCAAGTGTTAGATAACATCAATCCAAACACACACTCTCATACACACACACATACACACACTTCTGGCAACCTAAAGCAATGAACCAAACAAACGAACCAACCATCCAACCAAACAACAAACCAGCTAAAGCCAACGAACAATTAACAGACTTACCGGGCTTTGTTTAAACATTTTCATACACGTTGTACATTATACTTTTGCATTTTAGTTTTGTGAACTTAGACAGGCAACTTAAAACGGATATAACTAAATTTATACTCATACACTCTCATTTAATTTTTGAATCCACCGACACTCTCTTTTTGCTCCTAATGATTTTTTCTTATTAATGGAATAGTATTTATAAAGTTAAAAAAAAATAAATAAATAAATATTTTGTACGTTTGTCATATCGCAACATTTCAAAATTTTTGAGTTTTGTTGAATTGAGTCGATCTGTACAACTCACAATAATAACAACAATAGCAAAAGCACCAGTAAACTAAACAAAATATACAAATATATTTACTTACATACATATAAACAAATGCAGACACAATCATACATATATTTAGTGTGCGGGAGCGCGATTTTATATTGTGATAAGGAAAACTTACTAGGCAATATGGGTGTTTCCATAAAGATGGGTGATGGTGATAAAATGACTAAAGACTGTAATATATGAATTTGTATAAACTTTAAAAAGTATTTAGGGTTTAAAATGATATTTTGTATAGATTATAGATCAGAGCGTTATGGTGAAGAATTTATTGAAACATCCAGGAGAGACTTTACTTATTACTTAATTTCGGAATAGATCTACTAAATAAATATTATGTCGATTTTGAAAAAAATAAGCCATGAATTGAAGCATGCAAAAACGAGAAAGAACTGTTAGCTTATCTCCGTTTAAAACGTATAACGCCAGCTTTTGCCACCAAAACAATATACCACAATATGTGTCTTGCTTTGCTTCACAAGCTGTAACAAGTAACGAAGAGAAATCTGTAATTAATTGTACAAAGACAACTCTTTAAAGGTGAAAAAGGTTGAAGAAATTTGATTCCAGTGGTTATCGAGCTAACAAACTAATGTGTTGGAGAATAATGTCCAAGGACTTTCCAAGATTTTCAAAATGTCGAAAATATAAAAGAAAGAAAAGAAGAAAAAAAAAAATAAGTCCGATGCACATTTATCATGGTAATATCATTAGTCCAGCTAATTGTTTGTTGTGATTTGTTAAATTGTAAAACTCCATATAAAATAATAAATTTTTTGTTCCGTAATTTGTTTAGACATCAAAATTCCAGATATAGAAAAACGTTATTAAAAATCCCCTTCGAACTGCTGTTACCTTGTTAAATGTGCCTTGAATAAGTCTTTCCTCCAAAAGTAGACCTGTAGACTTTTGGGAGAAAGCTCAATGTTCATTTCTTGTGAATATTTTTTATCGGAAACGAAGTAAAAAGTTGAATCGAAAAGGTTCTATACACCACCACCCAAATGAGATTCTTAGCATCCCTTTTAGCTCAGTTCTAGTTAAATTCAATTTCAGTTATACATATTTCAACTTCAGTTCCGCTTTAGTTCAGTTCTTGCTCAGTTTTAGTTTAATTTTAATTCAGTTCTAAATTAGCTTTAATATGGTTCTAGTTTAGTTCTAGTTCAGCTGTAGTTCAGTTCTAGTTTGTCTATAGTTTACTTCTAGTTCAGTTTTAGTTCAGTTCGTGTTCTATTCTAGTCCTGGTCTAGTTCAGTTTTAGTTCGGTTCTAATTCAGTTCTAGTTCCGTTCTTGTTCCATTCTAATCTTGGTCTAGTTCAGTTTAATTTAATCCTAGTTTAGCTCTAGTTTAGTTCTAGCTCAGTTATAGTTTAATTCTATTTCAGTTTTAATTCGGTTCTATCTCAAATTCATTTCAAGTCTAATTCAGTTCTATTTCAATTCTAGTTCAGTTTTCGGTGAATTTAACTTGTTCTAACTTCTTAAACTAGATTTGAAGAGGACAAAGAGATATTAAAGACCATATTAAATTTTAAACGGATATGTACTATTTCTACAAAAAACATCTCGGAATAAAAAATAGAAAAGGTTGTCACTATATGTCTATCTATCGGTCTATCTGCCTAAATGAAGTTTCCGAATCTTTCTGATGATGTTAGCGTTAACGAACTTTTATTTTGATGTTGATAGTTTAGTGTCACCAATTTTAATTTAGTCCAATTTAGTGAAATTCCTGTGCAAATTCAGAAACACTAACATAAAGAACAATCAACTCACTATGGATTTGTTGATGGAGTACAATTCCGAAATATTATGTTTCATTACATTTCCGAATCCAATTGAGTTCGATACTGACTTCTTTCTAGAAGACATTACGGGAATTGATATTGCATGTTACACAAGTAGAACGAGTATTAAACAAGTGGTTATTAATGGATTAGTGAATCTTAACCATTAAGAAACATATTGAACATATAGTAATCTTGTCCATAGAGAAGACAGCAAAGGTTTGTAGGACTTTACTTCTTTGTCAGAAGTATAAGGAAATAAGTGAATTTTTAAGTTATCAAAAAAAAAAAAAAAAAAAAAAAAAAAAGAAGTGGCAGTGTATCCAAAAAGTCTAAGGATCTTGTGTTTCGAAACATATTAAATAAAATATGATTATATAAATTTTTACAACATATTTTTCTAATTCTATAACTTTTGTTATATTCATCATTAACCATTACCGGCTGCCATATACATTCATACAAGTCTGTCATACTATTCGTTTGTTGTTATCATTTATTCGTAATCTTTAAGTCATTATTTTATGCAATCACCCATATCCATGATACATCCAAACATTGCCAGCTAATGGAATTCTGATTATTGCGTTGTGATAACACAGTTCTGTTTAATTGTATCTGTATCTTTCTCTCTAAACGTATACAGACATACTTAGATACATACATATCTACGTAGTAAGTAAGTTTTGTGCTGACTAACAATTTTGTATATTAGTAGTAGAATATGCACACCACTACAAATACATTCAAACACATATATACTTAACATTCATATAGATTTAAGATATCACCCCACACACTAAAATATATTTAGACTAGATGGGTTTTTGTGTTATTTTATCATCATCCTTTGATCAAACATTTTTAGTATTGTATATATAGTATATTGTTGTTGCTGTTGTTTTTTATATTTTTTGAACTGATAGTACTATATCGTATTGTATGTAAGTACGAGTGTTTTTTATTTTTTTGTAGTAGATGACGGACTTACAAACTGACTGAATGACTGAGTGAGTAAATGAATGAGTGTGCGAGTTGGTTGTTGGAAGACTGAACAAAATTTCTTATCAGTAATTTTTTTTCCATTTCCACATAGACATTTTTTTGGTTTTTGCCTTTAAGTAAGAAAAATAAGTTGGACCCGATATCTTGACTTAAAATCTTTTCGTTTTTTTTTTTGCTCATTGCTTTCGTTTTTTATCTTAATCTCTTCTTTTTTTTTGGAGTATGAATATTATTTTATTGGTAAAGAGAAGAGTGGGTAGTAAGAAGGAAAAAAATAGTAAATAAATAACTTAATAAGAGAGTTGTTTCGGTAAATTTTGATTGAGAGAGTATATATCAGTGTTGCCATTTGGTTATATTTGTTACAGTTTTTGTAACTTTTCAACGCTCCACGTAACATGAATAATTTTTTGTTTTTAACCGCTTTTTTCCTAACTTTTGATTCCTTCAATAAAATTAAGTACTATGTATTAAAATTATATCATTGACGTACAGAGACCATGCAAACATCTACCAATATTTGGAAGATTTTTGCGACTTTCTCAAAAAATTTACGTCCAAGCACATTATTTCTATTCAAGAAAACAAAATTTGAAATATGTTCTTTTCTCGAACGTGGCAATCTTTTTATTTTCGGGGCAGTTGAAATTACATATTTCGTTTTTTAATACATTTCGGTGTACTAAATTACTCAAAAAGTAACTTTAGCTATGTTTTCATCAAAAACAGTATTAGAATCTAAGATATAAAAGAGTATTTTTTTTTTTTTTTTTTTTTGAGAAAGACTCAGTGTAGAAGCTTTAAATAATGTGCTCTTGAATTGGTTAAAAACTAAATTTCGTAAAGTTTTCTTCATAAAAAAACATGCAAATGAATTATCACACTTATGAAAATAGTGTCTTTGTTATATAAATTAAAATATTACATTTGATTTTATAATAATATTTTTAAACCATAAAGGTAGTTAACCTTAGCAATGTCCCATACTTTTGTCTGAAGGGGCGCAACTGATTTATTAAATGAATTTCCTAATTTAAAAAGTTTTACTTACGGGAAAATTTTGGCAGCATGTTCTTCTCGACAACAGGACATTAGGACTATATACTTATTTAAGTAATTGTTCAACAATATAAAAAAGCGTATTGCATTGAAACTGCATATGTTTAGGGGATATTTAGTTAACAAACTTATAAAATCACAACATCATTACCGGTTGAATACCTACCTAGAAATATGAACCTTCTAAAGCAAATTTTGGTTGAAAACAAAATTCCAGCACTGTTGAAATTAAAATATTTTTTAAAAACGTTAATAAAGATTTCTCATGTTGCCCTTTTTTTGGAAATCAAAAAATTTTGTAATTGCCGGTAATATCTATAAAAATGCAATTTTTCCACTTAAAGATATACTGAGTATGATCATGTTATATATCATTAGAAAGGAATTTTTGCATACTTTTAAACTTTTAATATAATTTAAATCGCATGTGTATTAATAGAAATATTCAGAGAAATGTATCAAAACTTAAGGGGCCCATAACTCGTAAACTCTGAGCGAGCGGGCAACAATTTTTACATTACTTTAAATACAAGTAAGAGTACTACTGAATTATTACCAACATTATTTAAAAATCAAGTGTGCTTGCTGTTGATCCTGATATATACCCAAATTTTTGCATTATTTTCTTTCAAATTTTCATTTTTAAAATTTCGAAAATGTAACTTTTTAGGAAAAATTTTAGCTTTTTTGACAAAAATCTGTAATTTTTCCAAGCTATCCCTGGCAACTCTGGTGTATATGTAATTTCTTTATAAGTGAGTGCATTTAATATTAAGTTTGGGTATGTGTATGTTTTAATGCTTGTAAATTCTCTTTAAATTGTATAACCATTTCTCACATTTTACTCGTCTGTGGATTAAGAAACCAGCTATGTGTTGCGCCTGCGTTTAAAATTGGCATTTCCGTTTTTCTACCTCTAATTATACAGTATGTGAAGAATTTTCCAATAGGGGATTTTCTTAATCTTTTGTAGATATATAAAATTTATGTTAAGTTTTATAATGCACCTTAAACGTTTACAAAATTTTATGATTTTATCCGGGTATAAAATTTGGCAGAGTGCCTTATATGATTTTGTTTCTAATATATTAAATGAGCCTAAAGAAATTTTGACCTCTATATTCTAACATACATTTTTTAAACACATCTCTAGTAACTGCAATTTATTTAAAACAACAAATAATAAACAACACTTTTGTTTTATTTTTTCTCTAAGCATTTAAACTACTTATACGAAATGCTTTTAAAGCAGGGACCATAGGTGTAATAAGCAAGGACCGGGCCGGAGGTTCATGCAAATGCATGTTTTTTGTTTTTACTCTGAGAACAGTATAAACTAAATATATTTGCGATTCAGGTAATTTTCCTTCAAATGGCATCGATTTGTTAGAGCATATTTTTAAATATTTTGTTGAAAATGAATGTTTTTGTATATTTTATCATAAATGTGTACTTTTGTATCATATTTTGAGCAAAATTCAAATTTAAATTAATTTTTTGTGTAGAAAAAATAATTCTGTGTACTTTTGATAAAATATCTTAAGTCTATTTTTCAAAATTTTGGGAAGAGCTAAAATAAAGACTTTTTAAAATATAAGAAAAAAAAAATACTATGGATAACTTAATTTTTGCTACGCTATATCTCCAAAACTAACTAACAGAAGAACGCAGATTACATTGACTACCAAATTTTTTTTTCTAGTTTTAAACAAAAATACATGGACTAGATGAAATTTGATGTACTTTCAGTTTTTTTTTCAATAAGGTGTTGATTTTTTATGGCTTGTCTAATATAACTCCCTTATTAAACGGTCACTCTTGTACAACTCCCGAACGGTTTATCCAATTTACATAAATAAAACTCCAATAAATGCCGAATAATGTCAAATTATCTTAAAATAACTTTTTTTATATGCTCAATAGTCTCGGAGTTATTCAGAAATTAGTGACAAAAATATCAATTTTTAATCAAAAATGAAAATAAGGAATATTAAAAAGTTAAAAATGGCGCTTTTTAATCTTTTATCATAAAGCAAGATAAGACGCCTTATTTATCTACTCTTAAGATTTCAAAATTCCACAGAATAAATAATTTAGTTTTGTATTATTAATCTTTTTTTTATACATACATTTATTGCTAGTGTAACGTACATAATTGTTCGTTTAGAACTTTTTTTTTTAATTAGAATGTCAAATACGTATCGAAAAATAAAGAAAGTTTTAGAAGGGATAAAGAATCAATATCCTGTGAAATATTCGACAAAACAATACCATTTAAAAAGTTTTTATTAAATCGCACTTGGACAGCCTGAAACACAGATATAAATCTGCTTCTCGGGGTACAAATCCCAGTCAGTTATTTGAAGGCTGAACAAGTTTGCTTAATATCGAGTTATGTAATATTTTTTTCGGAAGTCATTTGTTTTTATAATATGACCAAGAACTGCTAAATTTTTTATAAGAAAGTTACAATGAGAGTGTTACGCCTGAGAGCACAAAAGCTGTATAGATATCATTGAGGCAATATACAGCGGAAGAAATTTATTGCCAATACAATTGGTGCAATTTTAGATTCACATGAAGAAACATTAAACGTTTTCCATAAAAGTAATCAAAATCATTCAAAAATACATCTAACGCGGTAATTTCCTATAGTGTGTAGAACAACTTTCTACATTTCTAAATAAAAGCAAGCTCGGTTTATCTATGTAAAAAAAAAATAATTAATTATTATATTGACTGCACATTTATGTTTATCCTTTAACAAAATTCAAAAAATAAGTGCATATTTTGTTCGTTTTTACGGCATATTTTAAAATTTTTAGTGCATATTTTAAGCACCTAAAACACATTTTTTAAGTGCTGGAACTTCCTGTTCCTGGTTATAAGTATAAAAAATAAATAAAATTTTTATTGTTATTTTTGATTTTAATTTTATTGTGTGAAAAATAAAAATTCCTTGAAAATGTCTTTCTGATTGAAATTTTGCGAACTCTCCTAGCTACCACTTTATGTTACTTGCAGCAGTAAAAACATTAATACAATCTTCTATGAGAACAGTCATATGGATCATTTATGCATTTCGCAATACTAATTTAAAGTCGCTCGGAAAGTCACTATATTATATTCCAAACTTTAGATCTTTTATTCACCTTTAACAAATAAGTAACCCACACAGATTAATCATCTCATACACCTGATAAATAACATATAAATATCGGATTAATCATCACATACACCTGATAAATAACATATAAATATCGTATATTTATCAACTACAATAATGTAGACAAATTCAAAAGACTTTTATTTTACGCCACAAAAAATTAAAAATCATTTTATGATTTTTATTTTTCGTTAAAAAAAAAAAATAAAAAAATAAAAAATAAAATTCATATACTAAATTTTATTTTTTGTGAGAGAAAATAAAAATCACAATTTGAGTTTTATTTAAAATATTATCAATAATTGTTATTTGAAGTTCATAAAATAAATATCAAAAATAATTTTTATTTCTGAGAAATAAATAAAATTAAAATCTAAACTAAAAGTTTATTACACAATAGCTTAAATAGCGTAATAGCAATTGCTATTGTGTACTCAGGATATTTTTCACTGATTTCCTTCAAATTGAGTTTTTTTTTTTTGATCCAAAATTACGCAAATAATAAATATTTTTGGTCTCTATTCTAAAGTCATTAACATTAAATGTTATGGCCAAATAAATCCATAATTTAAATAAGGCAACAAAAATACACGCATCAAAAAACATGAAAACTCAAGCTGAAGACCATAAACTAAGGAAAAAGTATATTAAACCTAAAAAGGTACCAAATTAATAAATACAAAGTGGAAACCAAATTTAAATAGACGCGCCGTTAACCTAGTGATAATGACAGCGACGGCGGCAAACACTTGATTTTTTGTTTTGTTTTCTTACTAAATTTTGTTGTTACTGTGTATAATTTACACTTAAACAACAACTACCGGTGTTTTAATTTTTTCAGTCTATTTTAGTTGTTGTTGCTTGATGCCCTGTTGTGTATTTTAACAAAATAAAAGTAACCAACCACCATTAAAAACAGCAGGAAAATAAAATATTTTTTTATATAATAAACACCTTAAGTAATAGAGAGACAGCCAGCACTCAGACTACCAAAAACACTTAGTCTTATACATATGTATGTAGTAAATATTCTAATAGACATAAGGATTGAGATAATTAAAAATAGTGTAACTATATATACTACAAGAAAGAAGAGAACTTAACATGTAATTTTGAATACAGTAGACTCTAAATTGTATAAAAGTGGAGAAAATAGGTTGTGAATAATAAATAGGTTTAACGAAACGCTAAAAGTAGTCTACGGTAGATATTCTTGGCCAAGTCAATAAGTAAGAATACAAATAAATCATTGTTTGTGAAATTAGAGCTTATCTATCAAAACGTACAGCAATCGAATTTAACATCTCTGATATTAATAAAATTCAGAACAGATATAGTCTATTGGCACTGTTCCACAAAACATAAACTTTCCATTCCGAAAATGTTACATTTTGAAAATTGAGAAAAGCTTAAAATTTCACTTCTAACCTACACATTTAGTTTAAAATTAAATTATTTGTATGAAGTTTAGTTATTTTTAAAGTACATATACCCACCATGTGCAACCGTCGGTGAAATAGGATTTCTACGGCCTTTTAACTAGGGTAACTGTATCTGTACACCGCGAAGACGTTATGCTTCTGACAGACGACTTCAACGCCCAAGTAGGCCCCGTGAATACTGGCCTTGAGAGGACAATGGTGAGACACGGACTTGTTAGAATAATCGAAAATGGCGATCTCTTCCTGGAAACAAGCAGGAACAACAACTTGGACATTGGTGGAATTTTATTCCCTCACAAAAAGGTGCACAAGTTGATATGGATCTCCCCCTATAACATCATCGAAAATCAAATCGATCATATTGCCATTAGCCGAAAATAGAGAGGATCGTTGCTAGATGTCCGAACGTAGTGCAATGCGGTAGTGACCATCATTTTTTTATTGGCACAATTCGTTTAAAAGTAGTAGTTATCAGAAGAATATATAAAGTCCAGAGAAGAACCCAATAACCAAAATTAACTACATAGATTTTCTCAACGCCTTCCTTCAAACGATTCCAAACAATACAATGCTTACTTGAAATACTATTAAAATCTGTTTCATTAGTACAGCCGACGAACATATAGGCTACAAATAAAATAAAAGAAAGCAGTGGATCTCTGACAATACTTAGAACCTCATATACGAAGGAAGAGTCACAAAAAGCTTATTGAATATCGCTAGAACTCGTAACGAAAAAGTAAATCTGCGCTCAATATATTTTACACTGGACAAGAATCAATATTATGTCAATATTAGCTTTATGATTCCATGTGTATTATATCGAAAAAGTTATTTAAGACCCCATAAAGTATATACTAGACTAACCACTAAAAGTTCGTACATCCCTACCAAAGATATTTGCACTTTAAATGATTGTATTTTTTACAAAAATGATCCGATTTTAACAACTGTCCACTTAATTGAACAAAAATTTAGCTGATAAACATGATAAAAATTTCATTAATTACTTTGTAAGCTTTAACGTAAAAATGAAAAAATTTTTTAACTACCTAAAATTAACTATTTTTAAGTTTGACCATTTAAAGTTCGTACAACATACAAAAATTTTTTTAAACATGAAGTTACTTTTAACATAATTTGTTTATAAAATCTATTTTAATGAAGATTGGTACTCAACACACATCATAAAATCGGATATTTTAGTATTTTTTTGTCTACAATCGGAACTTGCTTTTTAAAGGAAGTTCGGTGTCCAAAGTTTAATTTCTGTTACTACAGACTTGGTTGAACTTAGGTCTGCATTAGATGTTAGATATATTAAGATGATGGAGTGAATGAACATTTTTAGTTTTTTTATTTTTGGTATTTTTTTTTAAGTAGTAAGTAGAGGTTTCGGGTTCGGGAATTCCCGGGCCCCTTCAAAATACTCTCGGGAGTTATCGGGATTTTTTTTTAAGATTTTCCCGGGAAAATTAAACATTCTCGTAGTTTTAAAATTCTATAGCAAATATTTTGCTATTTTTAACATCTTTTATCAATGAAAGATTGAAATTTCTCTAAACATGGAACTTGCAAGACTTTAAAGCATATAATAAATACATCTAGAAAGTTACCTAAGTGGAACGTTAATATTACATGAATTAGGTTTTTGACTATTGAATTAGCTTTTTTTCTATCAGTTATCTATATATTTGTTTATCTATGGTTTAACAAATTTACTTACAAATTGTTTCACATGAAATGTTAAATCAACTTTATTTTTGTCATGTTCAAATTTTAGATACTTTAGATATTTGTTGAAATGAATATTAAATAAATTGAACTTCGGAAATACTCACTATTATAAAAAGATTCTTCCCGGGAAATTTATTTTTTCGTTTCCTTTTGCCGGGAAAAGAAATATTGCGGAAAACCCCAAACCCTAGTAGTAATGCTATGAATTATATTGACAGCGTTACATTTTTCTCAGATTTTTTTTTGGGTTATGGACTTGATAATTTGTATTTTCTAGAACGGAAAGGTATTTTTATCTTTTGTAGATATAAAATTCAAAATCTGGACGGTACCACACAATTTTTTTTTATGAATGACATTTATACAATAATTTCCTTTAAACTGTGAAAATTTGGATTAATCAGTAATAAATACACAATGATCAAAAACGGTACCCAAATATCAAATAGAGGGATGAAATGTGGTCAAAACATTTTTCTTATATAAGGTTTGTTTGCTATTAAAAATGAGAAAAATCGGTCAATAAACAAAAAGGTTAAGGGCCAAATACTAGGCCTAATACTACAAATACAAATACTTTTCAGCTGATATCTCTAAACAAAATCATGTACGCCAAAATTTTGTACAGATAGTTCGAGGATCGATATAAAGTCGAAAGCCAAAACTGGGCGTGATCCGCCCATTTCCCATATAAGGTGAAATATCAAAGAAAGTTTTTACAAATAGTTGAAGAACCAATGTAAAATCGGAAACAACAAATGGGCGTGTCCTGCCCACTTTACCGCCCTCCTCACATATAAAGTGAAATTTTAAAAATCGGTTTATAAACAAAAAAATTATGGGCAAAATACTAGAAACACAGGATTGTAACTTCAGCTCATACTTTTCTGCGAATATCTCTTAAACAAAAGCATATACTACAAGGAAATTTTGTGCAGGTACATCGAGTAATCCGTTTATTTTACAGCCTACCTCCCATATAATGAGAAACATCAACGGAATTTTGTGCAAATAGTTCAAGAACCAATGTAAATTCGGAAGAAAAAAAGGGAGTGGTCCGCCTATTTTACCACTCACCTTCCATATGAGATTTGGCCAAGCCGAATATAACATTCTCACACGTTTCTTGCAGCAATTCTGAATTTGTAATAGAGAGAGAAAAAAAATGTTATAATAAGCCATTACATTATCTCTCCCGCCTATAATGCCAGAATTGCAGCAGGACCTTATATCTCCAAAAACTTTATTTTTAAAATTATTTAAACAATTATATAATGATAATAAAACCTTCCTCTACTCTCGTGCAAAATTTCAAGATAGATACTCATTTAGTTTAGGAGTTATGAAGTAAAATTTAATAATAAAATTAAATAAACCCAGTAAACAAAGGAGCACTTTTTTGGAAGTTATTAATAATTACTTCTAAAAAAGTGAAAATAAATTTGTTTTTAGCATGAAAAAAGTTCAATTATTTTTAGGATATTTACAATTTCTTTACAAAAAGCGCAATTTTAACTCTTTTTAAATTGAATTTTCGAAAAATTTTAAACATTAATCTTATTTAGTGATAAGTTTTACATGGAAAATAGTTGTTATTATTTTAAAATTCGAAATATAATGCGAAATATGTGGTGCTTATTTTTGAGGTTAAAAGAACATCTTTTTTGGTCTATACAATTATAAGTCCTTAAAATATTTTGACGCCACCTAAATTTTAGAATTAAACGAATAAAATGCTTACATTTGACATTAATATTCTATAATTCGCAGTAGTTGTCAGCACTCGAAATGTGTTTGGAAAAGAATGCCGCCCTATAGTCGGTATGAATGATGTTTCTTTAATTTTTTTCACATGATAATTTTTAACCATTAAGATGATCCTTTACAGGTACTTTTTGATAATCTAAACTCATATCTTATTATTAAAAAAGTTCGTAACAAAAATTTGAAAATTTGGTGAAAATTTTAAAAAGTGCATATAAATTTTGAATTTAAAAAAATTTTAACGCCACTTTGACTCGGAAGCAATGTCTATAAGAACGTTATGTATCAGTAGTGAAACACATGCATTTACACATACATTTGCACCTATTATATGGATATTTCTGATGTTGGTATCCCATGTTTGGTTTCCTGACATCAACGAGATATACCTCAAACTAACTTTAAAATTCTTTGCTCCAAATTTAATTTCACTTATGCGCGCTAATTTTCTATCAACAAAACCGAACATTTTAAAAAATCATCAATTTTTGGTTTCATTTCTTATCATCGCATAACTTTTCACCAGATAGTAAAATGGTTACTTGCTATAAAACATATGAATTTCCAAAGTGTTGTCTCTCGACTAGTTAACAGTTTGAGTCTAAAAGATGTAAACTGTCAGTGCAAAACTGTAATAAATCAAAAAAAAAAAAAAAAAAAATCCTCGAAAGTTTCAACTCATTTTTTTATATTTTTTTAGGATAAAATGACTCTATTTCCTTGTGATTTTAGATGAATGATCTAAAATTTTGGATATCTTAGATATTTGGTTTCCTGTTTTTAAAACAAACTGTAGAAATAGAAAAAACTTAAAGCCGGTTTCAAAAGTTTCGAAAATTTTTGAAATTCCTCATATATACTTTCTTTTTCATTTTTTTTTATTTTTTAGCTTTTGAACATTTATATTTTTTAATTGAAAGATTTTTGATTGTTTTCTAAATATCGGTATTATTATTTTGAGAAAATTAGTAACTTTTTAAAATCTATTTTATATTTCAAATTTTTAAAATTTTCTGGAGCCAGAGAAAAAATATAGTTGAGCATTGTTACGAAAAATATATTATGTACATACGCTTTTTATGGCTACTAAAATAATTTATATTATTACAGCAGCCATAATATGGTTGTGATAATCAAATATTAGTTTCCATTACAAAATTATGTTTGTGGTAAACGTAAAATTTATTTGTCACAAAAATAAATAATGCTCAACTACATTTTATATCTGCGTGTGGAACTAAATTTTAGGTGACAACAGAGTTGTTTTTATAATTCCAAAATTATCTGGTATTAAAAGGATTTTTCCGAAACTCTGGCATTTATAAACCGATGTATTACAAATATCCTTAAATAATCAGGGGCCTTTAGAAACACCATTCTGTATTCGATATGCATTCGAAATATAAAATCGTATAGTGTGAATACGGAATGACCTATTTATATTGATGTAAAAATAAAATAAATAATCAAAAATCATGTCATTAAAAACTGATTTTTTTTGCAAAAAAAGATTTTTCCAAAAACACGATTTTCATAAAAAACAGTAAAAATTTAGCATTTTCGAACAGAGTATTTGATAAAAGAGAAAGTTCCGATAATTTGCGGATTTTGTCTGAGAATATCTGTAAGTGTAATGAATTTTATTTTATATAGAAACTGTAAATTTTTTTAACAACTGACTCATCTCAGTCCTCATATTACTAAACATATTAAGGCGCTTATTATGGATAACCGGAGGCTAAACTGAAAAATAATTGACTGATTTAAATTAACACAAGTAAAAAACCGGACCCTGCAGAGAGCGAGAGAGAGAGATAGCAAAATACACCTTTAGAATAGCCACAGAAAAAAACAGTAGCTAATTTTAAAGTCATGTTGAAATAATAAAAAAAAATATTTACATTTTAATTTAAGTTGACTTTTAGTTTCCTCATCTTTTATAATTTTAATGTTTGCGTTGTTGGCTTTATACAATTTTTTGTAGTTTTTATTTTGTTTGTTTATTATTGTTTTTATTAATGCTAAACTCTAATCTTGCAATCAATCAAAATTATTTAAATTTTATTCTTCGTTTTTATATATGGGCCATTATAAAAAATTTTTAACTTGGTTGAAACTGACTGCAAACCTGTGATAATACTATGTTAAACAAACGGGTTACAGATCTGAACTCACAAGACTTGAAACTAATAGAGAGCAATTTTTTGCATCATAGGTTTCATTTTATAATCATGATTGTTGTTCCAAGTTCAAAAACTTAGAAAAAGGGCTTAAAATTACTTAAATTTCCCTCATTCTTCTACAATTTTGTGGTATTTCTAAAGGCCCCCGATTATTTAAGGATATTTGTAATACATCGGTTCATAAATGCCAGAGTTTCTGAAAAATCCTTTTAATGCCAGATAATTTTGGAATTATAAAAACAACTCTGTTGCCACCTAAAATTTAGTTCCACACGCAGATATAAAATGTAGTTGAGCATTATTTATTTTTGTGACAAACAAATTTTACGTTTACCACAAACATAATTTGGTAACGGAAACTAATATTTGATTATCACAACCATATTATGGCTGCTGTAATAATATAAATTATTCTAGTAACCATAAAAAGCGTATAAACATAATATATTTCAATTGTTACATACAGGGTATTCGAATTTTGAAGACAAAATTCAACGAAATACAAATTTTTAAATAGGGATTGATACTTGTTATAATTATGCGTATTGTAGTCTATATCTTGTTCATACGCCCGAAATAGTCAACGCAGTAGATAGTCTCAAAGTTTGGTAAGCCAGAAATTAAAAAAAAGTCAGTTTATCGCGAGGCACATTTACAGTTTCATATAGAATAGCATGGAAAAATTAAGGACTTTTTGAAAATTACGAAAAAAATTGCCTTTTTTGTTTCTGTATTTGTATATAGCAAATTTCAATTTGTACAAATCTTGGATATATAGATATAAGAACAGCGGTAAATATAACTGATCTGGAGCATAAATTTAAGTCAAATGCCGTTGATAGATGAAAATAGGACACTTTTGTTAAAACATATCACATCGCATGAACAGCACGAAATTTACCATAATTGGCATAATTAAGTGATGTTTGTAATGCTTGACGAAAATGTAGAGGCGCATTAAAAAATTTCAAAAGATAAAAATTTTATGAACCAAAAAAAAAGCTTCACAATATTAAATATAAATAGCATTTCTTGGTAATAAATTCTAATAAAGAATATTTTCATATAATATATAGAGAAGTAACTTATATTCGAAACCCATTTTTCTCAAAATTTTTAAAAATCTCGATTTTTAGTATAATATTTTTAGTAAATAATATAAATATAAAGAAACTGATTCTATATTCATTGAAGTCACTTTATATTCATACAATGAAATTTATACAATTTTAGTGCCATAAAAAGATAAAATAAAAAATTAAGGACTAAAATCAAATATTTTTGATAATGGCCCATATATTTTTGTATTACACAGTGCAACAAGAAAAAATTGCCTCAATAATTCCAACACAAAATAAAAGCGTATAAGTACCCTAGCAAAACCCCTAAAGGATTTTTCAGATTTAGTTTCAATTTCGGCTTTGAGGCCTCTTGAATTTCGAATTTCTCTGAGACCTTTCTTCAATATGATTGGAAATAAAAAGCATATAAATTATTTAATTCAAATGTTATGATATATTGTTGTTATGTTATAAAATACTGGCATTATTATACTAGATTTTTTACGCCCATTTTTTTCCTAATATTATTTACTTTATTTGACTTGACCTTATGTCTAAACTGCTGAATCGATTACAATGAAGCATGGCAAATATGTATGTCCATAACGAAAGTATTGACTGAATGCCATGCCCACTTTTTTGTAAGAAAGGGCTGCAGCTTCGTAGTAATCAAACATCAAATTTCGTAAAAATTTTGATGAAAGTGGCAAAAAATATGACAGTATAATAAAAATGGCCGAAAAAGGAGTGTGGCACCCATGTAGATCAAATTGTATAATATACAATATTTTCTATTCCTTGTGTATGTCAAATTTTATGTGAAAGAATTGATTTTTACTGAAAGTGGATTAAAAACTGGGCGTGGCAACCAATTTATATTTTAGCCCATAGTTTTTTCTTAAAAAAAACCTTATAAATGTGCTAAATTTCATTTGAGCTTTCAAAAAAAAATAACTTTTTAAAAAAGTGGGCGTGGCATTCTTGTTTATTTTAAATCCTACATTTCATTTCGGAGGAAATGTGTTTTGAATGGATATATATACGTTCAAAATATCAGTTAAATCGGTTGAATAATGTGATTACTCACATATTGCTTATAATATTGTTATGAAAAGTGGGCGTAAAAAAGCAGGTATATTTAAATAAAATCTTACATAATATCCCAGAGAAGCTTTGTACTTTATAAAACAATAAATACCCAAAAATACATTGAAATTTACTGATTTAAATGCTTTTTATTAACACACATAATGAAAAAGGTGATTAAAAATATCCGAAGTTTAAGAGTCCATAAAATTGAAATATGAATAAACTAAAAACCATTTGCGGATTTAGTTAATTTGAGGGTATACTTTCATTTGACATTGGAATCATTGAGGCAATATATGATGACCCAAAATTTGTAGCATAGTGTTATTAACACTTACTCTCAGGTTTATTACTAAAGTATCCCAAAAATATATATATGAACGTACATAAATAAATAATCGTATAATACATCAAATGTACTTTTTTTGGCCAGTTTATGATGCTTCGTTGAATCTCGCTTTCATTAAAAATTTTAGATGTGTTTTAGCGATAAGCGTTTTTTAGTATGTTATTATCGCCTATGAAAATGTGAGTTCAGTTTTTTTATTTTATTTTATCTACTCATTTTTGGAATTACTCATTCATTTGTTGTTGCTGTTATTTTTTTAATTTTAAGTGTATTAAAGTGGTTGTTATTTAATATGAATGTTAACAAAAATGTGGTAACAAAAATAAAATTATGTTGATCATTATAAAACGAAAGTTAATTTTGCAGCTACTTAAGAGGAATAAAATGATCGATGACTTTGATATGGTGAAAGTCAACTTTTGGACAAAATAAAGACAAAATGACAATGATATGATTTTTTTTAAGCAATACCAATAAAATTTTAACAAAATTTTCATTTTGTTTTGGGACTCACTTTATATATAAATTAAAAAATATTTATTTGTCTTCATAATATAACCATTTTTTTAAATTTTCTCTTTTGACCTAGAAAATCTAAGTAACTTTTCTTGTCCTTAAATTGAAATTGATTGCTTTTCTTATCCTTGTTATAGTGTTTTCTAATTTTGTCCACTTCCGTTTTCCTATACAACAAATTAACTACTAATTTTTGTAGAAAGGACATACACACAAATATTATTAGCACAAAAATTGTTTCGTTATTCACCCACAACAGGCAGACAGACACCCAGTCAGCCAGACACTCTCAGACAAACACCTCATATTAATAATTGCCTGATTGACTGCCTGACTTTTACAAAACTGCTAAGTGGTGAACAATAATGACAACAGCAGAAGCAGCAGTAAAAAATTACCTAAATACAGCAGGACCTTTGATCAAACAATACACAAATTGTACGTAAAAAAGGAGAAAAACCAAAGAACACAAAAAAAAAAATACGAAAAAAAGAACAGGCAGCAATAAAAATAAAATGAACAACAAGGAAAAAATCACCAACAACAACAGCAACAATAAGAATTAAACAAAGATGACGACGACAAATATACAATTACGTGACATAAAGACTGACAGGCAATCAATGAATTGTGATGATGATGATGAGTTTTCAATGACTTTAGCAACAAAAAAAAAAAAAAAAGCAGGAAAAAAAGAGGCAAAATATAAGTAGTGTCGGCTCTTTGGATGTTGGTGATGATTTTGTTGTTATTGTCAATAATGAAAATGTTGGTTGGTGTTTTTGTTGATGATGATGATGAAAAGACGCGAGACGCGTCATTTTATGATGGTTAAAAAGGATCTTTCTTTGAACTATATATGTTTGTCGTCTTATTGGTATGATTTTTTTCTCTTTTTGCAAAAAAAAAAAAAAAAAAATAATAAAAAATATTTTAAATACAAATTATTCATAAAGACAGAATTACGAAATTACTACACAGAAAAAAAAATATTATCTAAAATTTTTCAATTAACTTTTTAATCATTTTTATGAACTAATTTAACTATTTTTTTGATAATTTGAATATTTGTTTGAAAATTAAAAAATCATAAAAAAATAAATAAAAACATTTTAGAATAATTGTATTTCTACGTAAATATCTACAATTTCTGTCTTTTTGGGCTTCGCTACACTAGAAAAGCTACAAAGAAAATATTTTTGATGGTAAAGTAACGCTGTATAGATAATTCTTCATTTCTTTGGAAAGTAAGATTTTTTTATTTTTGATGAGACAGTTTTATATTTCCGATGTTATTATAGATATTCCCATGATTTATAAAGAAAACTGATGACTAAACCAATACCCGAGTTAGTGTTAAAGCTGTGTACTGCACAAAACCTAAATAAGTATTCATTTATTTTGACGATTTGTTTAAACAATTTGTCACATTTCGTTTAATATCTAAATAAGTGTGTCGTTCTCTAGATTGTTTCATCAGTATTATTCAAAATCCTTTTGATGGTGCATCCTTCCGGGATAAGTAATTTGAGTCAATTAATTATTGCATTAATTATTGTATTGAAACAATAATAATATTATTTAAATTTGTGCATAATTTCTATCATAAATATAATTGACGCAATTAAAAAATTAATTAAAATTCTTAAAAAAAAAAATTTCTATTTGATTAATATTATTATTTTGATGATTGAAGCATAATCAAATAAAAAATTAATTTATATAAGCAATTTCGTAATTGAAATCCATTTTTATATTTTCTGTGTTATTTAGATTTTTAAACAATTAACCTGCATCACCATAGTTGTCTCATACAATATGCTGAGAGTGAATTTGTATCAGAATTAAGTAAAATAATGGACCGATTAAAACCAATTTTAAAAGATTACGCCTTTGAACTTAAGCAAAGGACTATCTATGTATATGGCAAATTCTATTAAGATATTTATAAAAAGTCAAGTTCTTTGACCTCATAGTTTACTTGTCCAGATGTATTTCACAAAATTTTATTTACATTTTAGAAACCTGTATTTATATTTCAGAAATTTCTAATCATGTTTCAGAAATTTCTCATTATACTTCAGAAATTTCTATTTTGTAATTTAGAATTTTCTACGTGTAGTTTAGAATATTCTAATTGTAATTTAGCAATATCAATTTGTATTTCAGAAGTTTTCAAATTCCATTTGAGAAATTTCCATTTGCATTTCAACATTTTCTAGTTGTAATTCCGAAAGACAAGACAGAGATCCGACAAGTTCAATTTTCAATAATTCTTCTACATAGATTCGGCTAAATTAAAATGATGGCCTTATAGCCAATTATTGGTGAAATTTCTGAATTTGGTGAAATATCTTATTATTATGGAATATTTGGTGAAATTTCGAATATTTGCTGAATCTTCAGATTTTTGTTGAAAAACGTTGAATTTTTCACACTTTGTGTACAATTTAGGATTTTTAGTGAATTTTCAGATTTTTGGTAAAATTTCTAATTTTGGTGAAATTTCGTTTTTTTTTTTTTTGGTGAAATTATAAATTCTTGGAATTTTTTGTAAAATTTCCAATTTTTGGCGTAACTACGAATTTTTGATAAAATTTTGGATATATATATTACGATGTTTTAAATTTTTGCTGAAACTTCTAAATTTTGATAAAATTTCCAAATTTTGGTGAAAAATTCTCGTATTTATATAAAATTTCTAATTTGTTTGTGAAGTTTTGAATTTTTTTATAAAATATTCAATTTTTAGCAAAAATTCGTATTTTTTATGAAACTAAAATTTTTTGAAATTTCCGAGTTTTTATGAAGTTTTGATATTTTTAAATGAAAACATCAATTTTAAGCTCTAAATATTAAAAATAATTTCTTCTCGCAAAAAATGTTTAAGTGCAGCATATTCTTTACCCTCTCCTTAATTTGAGGGTAAAACATGTAAGATATTTTTTAAATTTAAGGGCATCCCTAATGGTAGAGAGCAACTGACCCATTGACAGTATTATATTTCTTATCAGAATAAAACACTAAGGAGCAAAGCACAGGATAGAGACAATATTTTAGCGAGAAAATAAAACGCCATTAGTTATACTAACTTTCAGTATATCAGTCGAATGCGGCTTATTGGGGACTTTAAAAAACCTAGAGGAGTCAAATCCCAAAGAATTAGTCACTAAATTTTAACTAGTTGATGTAAATATATTGGAGAGAAAATTCAGATTGGAAGAAAATTGATATTGCGTGAAGCAGGAAATTTTGGGAAACAATTTTTATCAAAGAATTCCACCACTTGAATGTAAAAAATGCAGGTATTTCAATTATATTAGTGGTATTTTTTTTTTTTTAAAGGTCCATTATTTAAAAGAGGATAAAATAAGTTTACATTATAGAACATAGTATAATTTTATAGCTAATATTGAATGTCGAAACTTATTGAGATATTATAAAAACATTCGCTAACATCCAAAATTTATCATATTACGTAGCTTTAATGACAATTTGATTCGAAGTGGCCTTAAATCTTAATATAGTCGTATGACATAATCAATAAAAATTTAAAGTAATGATAATGATTAATCATTGTTCATATATATATCGTTTATTCCACGAGAGATTTAGACTTTGTTATTATTATTTTTTTTTTTCAAATTACAAAAACATCGCGAATTTATTCACGATTTAATTTTTTATAAAAGTTAAAAAATTCGACAAAGTACGTAACTTTAAATATCTTTTTAATCTTTACGATACAGATGGACTTTAGTGATTCAAAGTTCTAATGAAGGCCAACTAAATCCTCTTTAAAGGCAATAATGCAAAGGAAAATTGTTTATTTATAAATGCACTCGAAATGCAATTGCATTTTTACAATGCATTTTTGACAAATTTCTACCCCTTCGATTTTATTTTATATTTTAATATATTTAAAAACAATATCTTTACAACTAAATGCAATAATAACTAAATAATAGAAATTTTTAAAAACATGCATCTTAAAATTGCATTTGCATTATGAATGCATTTTTATGTGATATTAATTTTAAATAACAAATATTCATATATTTAATTTAAATCACTAAAATCCGTTTACAGCTTACGGAGATATTGGTGTTTAAACTTGCACACTTTTTCGATTTTTTTTTAACTTTTCAAAAAATGAAAACCGTGAATAGATTCGCGAGTTTTTCAAAATTAAAAAAATAAATAAAAATGGAGATATTAAAATGGCTCCATGGCCGAATGTTAACAGAAAATTGTTTGGGCATTCTTTCATGAAATGAACAGTAAGTATGTATATTATAAAAATTAGGTGAAAGTTTGTTTGTATAACGGCTGAAACGATTTTCACGATATTTGACTCAGTTATAGACTATATTAGATCTCGATATATGTATCAAGCCCATATTTTACGCCTATTTTTAAAAGAGCAATTTTTCACATTCTTAATGAAAGTATTTACTTAAAAATTGACACATCTGGATCGAACATAGGCAAACGGTTAAACCGATTTGTTTAAAATTTTCACAGCTTCATCCTGTGTGTTCCTAAATTTTTTAAATATTATATTTTACTTTTCCATTGGAGCAGGGGCTGTGGTACCTACCCCCCTGACAATGCAATAATCATTTGCTGGCATATCTAAGGAACTATTACAGTGAGAGTCCTCAAACTTCGTGGGAAACGAAAATATGTAGGTCCAGGGGGAGAGACTTCTCCAATATAAGTCAAATAGTTATTTTCCCATATCTAAAGGAATATGAAATCCTTAAAAATTTGTAGAAATAATTTTCATATCCTCATATAAAGTGAATATTATTTATTGCTTCAAAAGGAGTAGTAAAGCGCACCGGCAAAAGCTAGTATGTTCTATAATTTACAGAGAAAACTATTTCGTTGCACAATCGAATAGATATCAGCAAATTTCTATATCATAAACAAATATTCGTTTGCAATTATGTAGGTTTTAACGAAACTAAATAGACAGCAGAATGCTGCTGAAGTGTGTATGGGCATAATAAACGAATCTCTAATCTGTAATCTATGGTTTGGTGCGCCAAACAGAGACAACAAGGCAATTTACAATTTTAAATTTATTTATGGTCCTACGAACCGGATGTCATTTTACGATACTTCTATAACCACACAAATAACCGCGTTTATGACGCTAGGTTCAGTAATAAGAGATTTTTTGATTTGTGAAGTAAATTTCTGTCGTTATTTCAAATAATATCAATATAACTACATCGTTTTATGTAGTACAAATTTAGTTACGTTTTAGGCGGTTAAATGGAACTCAAAGTTCAGCAGAGACTAGATTATTCTAGTCTTAAGGATAATAATGTACCAAATGGTAATGAGTCTAAAAGACATTATAATTAGCTTTTAAATAAGAACTTATTAAAATTTAATATGTAGTTGAATTCACTCTCTTTTGTCAATTTGTATTATAAATTCCTTAATGTTAATGATAATTTTGTGATGAAATTAAGAATCATGGTAATGATGGCGATGATGATGATGATAGTGACAGCTATGTCGTTTAGGTGACACAGTCATAAGCGTACAATTTTTGTTTGAATGTTTGTTCTTCTTTATACTATTCATTTCATATGAGTTTTACTAAAGTACTTTTTTCAGCATTTTTTCTTTTCATTCTTATTGATCAAGTGGATAAAAAATTTTTTTCTTCATGGATGTTGTTATTAGTGTAGTTACTACCACAAACTGTATGGGTATATGTGTGTGAGTTCATTTGTAAGTGTTGTTCAAAAGTGTATCATATTGCTGTGTTGTTTGATTTTTTCTTCTTTCTCTTTAGTGTTCGATGTGTTTCAATGATTTCTTTACATTGAATTTTTTTTCCATCTTTTTGCATTCATTGTGAAACACTTTTTTCCTTCCTTATCTTAACCGGAAAAAGACTTCCCATAAAAAAAAGAGAAAATTAAGAGGAAGGTGCAATAAAAATTCATTTTACCTTTTCTACAGAATATGCATACATACACATACATATTTTTTTCTATCTGTGTGTTTGTGTGTAAGTTTTTGTCCTGCTTATTTTTTACTGTATCGATTGGAATGGATATTTTTTGTTGTTGTTGGTTATGATGCACCATCTCCATACTATTACCACACCAGGAAGCATTAATGTGTGTTGATAAGCTTTTTTCATGTTGTTATTGCTGTTGTATTTTCAAGATACGATTTTTTTTCATTGTACATTTTCAAGACGCGACAATTGAGTCACTCACTCAATTACTTGCACTTGATTGTGGGTTTTTTTTTAGAATGGGTATCTACAAATCTATAAAGTGAAATGATGATACCTTTTTTTGTTTAAGATTCTTTTTTTCTTTCTATTCTTTTCAGGTTATTTTTTTCTATTTTACTGTGTTTCAATTACATATTTAAGTGCATTTTTGTGCAGAACAAATGTAATTGAGTATTTAAGAGGTAATATGAGCAAAAAGGTAAGAGATAATTGTTATTGTTCATTTCTGTTAAGAGATATGTTATCGGTCAACAGTTTTTAGAATTTTAAAGTAAAGTAATAGTAATTATCATTTCGGAAGTTAATGTATTTTTTACTTAAAATCCGGTATAAAAATGATTTTATGATATTACCTGTAAGAGATTTGAAAACAGGTTATTTACATATTTTGAAAAAAAAAGAATGTTGGTGAAATTATAGTTGGACTCAGTTAGTACGTTTGGAAACTGAACTAAAAATCCTATAGCATTTTTCACGTTCTTCGATGTTTTGTTACTATTGACAAGAAGAAAAGACACCATGATTGCCAGAGACAACTGGATACTAGTTACCAACTTGGCAAGAATGTTCATAGGTGCTTTAATCTGACCTATTAGCGTCTAAAAACTAGGATATAGGTTTCAACAAATTCCAAGAAATTGTCTTAAGTTTTCAATTTATTGGACAATAAATACCGAGAAAAGGATCAAAATAAGATAAGGAATGCGCACACATTTTAAGGCTTATTACTTTTATTATACGTGAAAAAACGAATATCGTTAACTTTTTTATACTTGATATTATTTTCAGTAATTATGACCTAAAGTTTATTGTAATACTATAATTAGCTTTTCCTAAAATGAAAATTGAACAAAATTCGTTCAAATACATAATTAAAATTTATTATCCAAATACATGACGAACATGTCTAGGGTCTATATTCAATACCCTCTATCTCAAAAAGCACAACTCTTCAGGAGAGCAAAAAAAAAAAAAACTGTTTATTTCGCTTAGTTTTGAAGTATTAGAAAAAATTTCTTTTACAGTGTATTTTTAAAGAAACTACTAAAGCTTACATGTAATTTTTTTATATTTCAGAATATATGTCATTTTAAGGAGAGATAGAGGGGTTTTCACTTTTAAAATATTCAATGTGTTAAATTAAATAACAATATAGGGGATTTTGCATTGTAAAAAATATCGTTTAAATAAAATTTTTCGTGCTCTGTCCTTACTTTCCCATTAAATATAAAGTATATATTTTAATATTTAATTATCTTCTAAGTCTAACTCACCTATTTAAAATCTTATTACAAACATAATAATGACGGACTTACCTGTAAAGATAAAACAGAAAATCTAAATTATTATTTATAAACAAAATTTAAATTCATTTACATAATTCTGAAATTTTTCTATGACTGAACCAAATTAATTATTTTGTATACAATTTGAACACTTTTTCACTTTTTTTTTAACTTACATTTTATTTCAATTTTGTGTTTAATTTAGTTTTTAACGAATCAATGAATTTTTCAAGATTTGTTTTCTGATAAATTAATGTGGTGGTATTTTAAATTTGATTCCATTTAAAAATCATACATTTGTTTTGGTGGCTCTGTTTGGCTTTTCTTCTGGTATCTTAGTATAAAAATCTATACAAAATAATATCAGCAACCGAAACTTAAAAAGTAAATGAAATATTTAACATTTAAATAAATAAAAATGAAATAAAAGCGAAAAACGATACATTACCACAAACAAAACAACAAATAATGAAATAAATATTACAGCGAATTGCTGTATAAATATATACAGTATTTTACATTTTTTTTTTTTTTTATCAAAAGCCAGGATCTAATCATTATGAATAATCTTTAGACGCGCTTAATTTTTGTTGCTTAAAACTGCTGCTGCTGCCTTAATGCGGAGTGTAAATATATACGTTTTTTCAAAATGTTACAGAGATAATAAAGAGTTGATTCGTGAAAGTACGTAATAGGATTAAGGGATGTACTTTTTTAACACAAACAAAAAAGTACCTTTTTCACAGAAAACTCAGTTTTTATAAAAAAATATCTTCTTCATAAAATCAAATAAAATTTGTCTGTAAAAAGTATATTTTCTAAGTTTTTAGCAAAAAATGAATTTCTTCACCAAGTGTAGGCTAGAAGGGGAAATAATACGCCATAGGGGAACATATGCATGTATTCTTTTTTTTTTATTTATAAGAAAGATATAGTCGATCAAGACCGACCATTTGATGCCCTGCACCATTGTGTATGTCCATCAAAATTGGTGGATATGTTAGACATGTGGACAATAGTGGACAGATACTTTTTCTAAGTGTAAAATAAAATATACGAATACAAAATATTACGTTAATACTAACATTTATATGAATTTATGCACTTTAGGGTGATTCCCGAAAGTGGGCTTATATGGGAGCTATGGTAAATTATGAAGCGATTCTCATAAAATTTGTCACTGTGATTTCTATTTATATAAAATTTATTTGTGTCTAATATAAACTTGATACTATCATTTGTATGTGATTTCTGCACGTTAAAGTGATTTTCGGAACAATGGATTCATATGGGAGTTATGGTCAATTATGGACCGATCTTCATTAAATTTGGCACAAAAATTGATACTTATGCGGAACTTTTTTACACTTAATTTCATTAAAATATTACTATATTTAAGGCATTTATGATCGTTAAATCCCTATTCCGGGAGGACATTGGTATGAGGGCTAGATGAAATAATGGATCGATCATAACCAATTTCAATAGGGTTCGTTCTTGTGTCATGACGTGCCAAATTTTATTTAATTATCTTCAAAATGACGACGTGTACTTTGTGCACAAGGTTTACATAGACAGCCAGTCAGACGGACGGATATCGTTAGATCGACTCAAAAAGTGATTCTGAGTCGATTTGTATACAAACACATAATACCCCAACCATCTATGGTGGTGTGGGGTATAAATACACAAATGTATGTTTTATTATATTTTTGACGATTCTGCCCCCAGAATGGTATGGCCGTATTTGATTACTTCAGATATTCATAAAAAAGTAAAAAAAGAGAGATAGTCAGAACCAGTGTTGCCTTTTTAAGGCTAAATCTAGCCTTTTGATTTAGCTTTTAGCCGCAAAATTTACATTTTAGCTTCTAGTTTTTTTCTAGCCTTTTTTTGATTTTTAAAATTGCCTTTAAAAGGCTAAAATATTAGTATATCAAAAACGAAGAAAATAATTTATTACTTCCTATAACCAATTTTATTTTTACAGAATCATCCATTTAAGCCATCTTGTGTATTTATTCGTACAAAAGTAGAGATAAAAATAAAAATAAAATTTTTGTCTGTGGCGCTTCATTATTCAAATCAAAACTAACTAAACTTATTTTATGGACTTACTAAATCGATTATTATAATAATTTTTTTTATATACATATTTCATTAACCATAGAAACTATTTAGGAATATACTCAAAAAAAAAAAAAAATCATATAAAAGCGAAAAATTACCCAAAAAATTTGGAATTTAAAAAAATTGACTAATGTTTTTAGTCGATTTGTGCCATACTGTGTTTTATTTATAAATTTATTACAATATCTTTCAAAAAATATCAAAAAATAATGAGAACGAGAAGAAATAAGTTTTTTATAAAAAAAAACTTTTTTCTACCTTATTTTCTGGAGCATTTAGCCTTTTCTGACCTTTTTTAAAGTTCAATTTAGCTTCTTTTTTCTCACCTCTTGGCAACACTGGGCAGAAAAAAAGAACTTAAATTAAAGCCAACTTAGTAACTTTTTTCTTAAAATACCTACTATTTTTTAGCTAAACAAATAGTAAATATTTTCAAAGTTCCTTTAGAAAATCTTTAACAAATTCAAAAATTAAAAAAAAAAAATTCATACGTTTTTCATAAATTTGCTTTGGCCTTTTCCTTAGTTATATGATATATATAGAACCACTCTTTTAATCACATTTAAACAGTATTCATAATTTACAGATTCTAAAGATTTTTGGTTGATCTCACAGAGAGGCATACATAGCTCTCTCAAAAATACATTTTCACCTTTCCTTGCCAATAATTTTTACAAACAGTGCCCAAAATAAACTCAGATGAGGAATCGATATAACTGATCCACAAAATGATTTGAAACAAACCTAATAATTGTAGTCAAGAAGTTATAATCAATAATGACATTATTTAAATCGTTTCTTAAAGAAGATCTCTATGATCAACTTGTTTTGAATTACTTAGTTTCAACAAAATTAGTTGATCTCACATTAATGATCTCTTCATCGGGAAGATGAAGAGAAAGCTTTCTTTTATGGCTAAAATATTGCATTTATGATTTTTCACCAAGATTACTTCTAAAATTAGATTTTTCATCAAAAAGAAAAAGAACCGAAATTTCGGCATAAATACGATTTTACACCAAATATTCAAAATTTTTAAATAAATTCGAAAACTGATGTAAAATCCAATGTTTCAAAAAAATAACAAATTTTTATAAAAATCCTATATTTATCAATAAATTACAAATTTCAACCAAAAGCCGATTTTCACCAAAAATTCATTTATTTATTTCATATTAATCATAGATTTTTACGATTTCAATCGTAGCTCCAAAATCGCTTCAATTGAAGCTTTGTACATAGCCGGAATTTTTCTTTCTATTTAGTAGCAATTTTGCCACAATTAAAACACTTTATAGTTTAATTTTGGCTATAATCTACGTAATTTATACACAGCCAATTTAGCTTCATTGTATTCCTTTGTGAACTCTAAAAAAGGCTTAGTATTATAGTTTGAAACACTTTGGACTTAAGTTTATGCTGTAGCTTCGATCATAGATTTTTATTTGGTCGTTACTTAGTTTCAGTAGTAGATTTTTGTTTTTAATTTTTTTTTTCAATATTGCTTCAATCATAGCATTTAATTTAGTCCTAATCTAGCTAGACGAAATTAATCCACAAATGTGATTCTAACATAGGGTCTACAGGAGAAATTTTTCTATCATAACCAGAAACAAAACGTCGGCAGAGCATATATCAGTCCATCTGCACGTAACAGAATATGTAAGATTCTTCTGTCAGAGAGTGTCAAATTCGCTCTCTGAGAGAATTATCTCACGTGTAGACACAAATATATATATAAGAAGTATTATGAGACTATTGTGATGAGATTTCTCTACATAACTATCTTATAAAATAAGACACATACTCGTAAGAAAGTTTGTTTGTATTTAGGAAATTACTAAAAAACAATGTTTTTTGTAAAATTGCTTCCTTTTATTGGTTGTCTTACATGATTGAAAAGAATGATATCTTATAGGATTTATTAGAACACGAGTACCCCTTATTTAAAATTTAACATAATATAAAGAAAAATATTACTTTCTTCTGCCGGCGTTATCTCACATATTACATCAGTGTTAATCTCAGTTGTAGACCTGGGATCCAAAATCTTCATCTCGATTTTATTTTCATTACGATGCTTTTTAATTACGATTATCTTTTTAATTTTTGATGTAGAAATTGCATTAATTTTACTAATCATTTTAATTATAAAATTTTGTATGGGAACACGTAAATTTTATTATAATAAATCACTTTTTTTCGTTTTTCATCTAGGTCATATTTTAATAGTATTTTTTTTATTTTATTGTATTTTGTGTTATATTTGCTCCAAATAATTAATTAATGGAGATTACCATGAAGAATTGCGTTTTTTCTTTAAAAGAATAAAATAAAATAAAATAAACGTAAAAAAAACAAGATGACATTTGATAGCAAAACAAATTTATCTTCGCTCGTGCTATAACAACTAACGCTGCAATAATATAAAATAAATTTGGTCTACAGGTGGTAAATTCTTAACATGATAAGAATTTGACGTTTGTCATGATAGGAAAATCTTTCGTGTATTTCAAATTTATTGCTACTCTAATATGTTTGCAAAATTTTCAATTACATACAAATAAATTTTCAAACTCTACCATTTTACTTACACAGAAAAAATTATTACCTTATATTTTTCAATTAACACATTTTACATAAAAAATATTTTAAAAGCAAAATAATATAAAAGAAATATTAAAAGTAAAATTCAAGCGAGGTTTTTTTTTATTTCATTTTTTTTCCTTTCAATCATCTACTTGATTGATTTAATAAATTTTTTAATTGAAAAACTTTTTCCGTTTTTTATTTTTTACAGTTATTAGTAATTGATACAAACATTTTGGCGAGTGGTGCAAATTTAAACATTTTTTAATTGAATGAATTATTTTGGTATTTGGTGATTTTTTTTTCTTTTTGTGTGTAAATCTTATATTTCATTTACTATTTCAAATACGATCAAAACATTTCAAAACCAACCCGCCAGACAGCGGCTGATGTTCGAATGTATTTTCTAAATATTTTTGTCTGGTCACCTGATTTTTTTTACAGCGTTTTATGATGCAGGCCCTTAACCTTTTAAGTTTTATTTTCATTGTTTTTATAATTCACTAATTGGCTTAAAAGACACCATCAATATGTGTGATAAATTTATAATTTTTCACTTTATTTTATATATATTTTTCTCTTAAGTGAGTCATCAGTCATAAATAAAATTTTCAAACAAATTAAAAAGAAGAAAATTTATGAATGGAGCCAGTCGATCAGTCAGTCGGTCTGTGTTTATGACAATAATGCCATTAACATTGAACCAAGACCAGTCAAAACATTTAAATTATTTTATCTTTTTGTTTTTTGTCTTTCTTATCGTAATTATCTGTAATAAATTTTTATTAAAGAGAAAGAGATATTGAAATATTTGAAAAAAAAAAAAACAATTTACATTTTTAAGAATTTTTAAATTGCTATAATAAAAGTCCCAAAAAAGTATCAAGTGAATATTTTTAAAAGAAGTTATAAATAAATAGATTTAAGGTATGATAAAAATTTTAAATTTAATTTTTTTATTATAAAAATAATAAACATAAATTCGAATTTCTTAAAAATTTTTAAAAATTAGTTTATAATAGTAAAATAAATCCCCCTTAGATTTAATTTTATTTACAAAAATATACTTTTATCGCACTTAATTAAAATAGAAATTTTGTATATGAATTTCCGTTATAGATAAAAATCCCAGGGAAAAAATATTCTACAACTAGTTCCATAACATATGAAAACTGCCTGTACTCAGTGTTACCGTTTGGCGACTTTGACCCCCTTTTTAACCACTGGCCACTTTTTTGACCCCTTTTTTTAAAATGGAACTAAATGGCGACTTTTTAAGACTACCCAACAAAAACTTTACTTTCCTGGTAAGGTAGCAGGTATAATTGAAAACAAAAATAATCTACTCATTTTATGCCTGAATAATTAGTTATTTTATTCGAGTTGTCCACAAATTCATGTAGTTATTTTTAGACTCTAGGGATACTCAAAGATATGTACCTAAAAATAAAAAAAAAATAAAAAAAAAATGCCGTCAGTGAGATTTGAACTTGGACACTAATTAGCCATTCGTCTTACTCAGTGCAACATCTCGCAATTAATTTTCTAAGTGACAAAAGCTTTTTTTAGTAGAAATAAATATATAAATATATGTTTTTAGACATTTAGTTACAAAAAAAAGAACCGATTCAGAATGGGGTTGAACCAACAACCTTCAGGTTGCTAATCAAGCGCTCTATCCAATGCATCCACGTTATTGCAGTATTACTGTGCTATTATACTATTGAGTACTTATTTATGTAATATTTATGTAGTCAAATAATAATGACGACTCATTACCTAGAAACTACTTTAATAAGTATTTGCTATTACAGAAAACCAAAAAGTTTTTGCTGGGTATATGCTAAATGTCTAGTAACTAAGTTGTTTGAAATATCTCGACCCATTAGATATTAATTCCAATGAAGAAATAAAAAGACCCCGAAGAATTTATAAATAAACTGAAACTGTTAAAAACTAAAGCTAATGATCAACTTTATGAACCACAATTTAAAACTTCAAATACAGAATCTTTTTCGACCGGCTTGGGATATTAAAAAATAGATTTGATGAATACTTATATCCTAATTTATATTTGTTCCGCCGAGGCATTGCTAATAATCAAAGTAAAAATATAAATTAGGATATAGGTATTCATGAAATCAAATTTTTCTAAATTACCACTAATGAAAAATAAATTGTCCAACATACTAAAGGTCAACACTTGCGAATCCATGCTTTCAGTCCTAAATTTGTTAGAAGGGGATTTATAAGATTGGAGACCGCGTGAAGACCTCGTACAAATGTGCAGAAGTTTTACTAATGAAAAGAGAATTATTCTATGTTAACTATTTTTATAAATAAATTTTTATTTCTTAAATAATAAAAATTATTATAAATAAATTATTTAGTTGGCCCCTATTTTCAAAAGTCCCCTTTTTTGGCGACTTTATTTTTTGAAATCTCCTTTTTTGGACACTTCTTAAAAAATCCTCAACGGAAACGCTGTCTGTACTCGTTCTAGTTTGGCGTTATAATCAATGATTTTTGTTTGAAATTGTCACCACCAGAACTAGTTCTGTAGAAGTTTTACCTAGCCAGTACCCATTCCATAGAAGCGGTAGGAGATGGTTTCAGAACCAGTTTTTTATTTTTTTTATTCTAAAGAGCCATTAACTTTTAATATCAATTTAATTTTGTTTAACTCTTTTGATTTTTTTAACATTTATGAAATCTTTGCAATTTTTTATTCGAATTTTTTATACAGCTCTATGAAGTCAATTTCTTCAAAGAATTGATGAAGAAGTTACTGAATAAATTCCTAAGCACTAGTTGTAAAAAAGATTCCTTAAAACCATTTTAGAATCACAATAAGGTTCTACTCTATGAGTGCCAGAATTGGTTGCGACGCCACTAGTTCTAAGGATGTTATTAATGAATCTGAAGTGGTTCTGATTATAGCAGTTCTAGAACTAGTGATTTTAGAACGTGTTCTAACATTTTTTCTGGGATTGTATATATTCTGTATAATGAGTATCAAATCCATATACAACTGTTAATTGTAATATGAGCGCTCTTGTGATAAAAATCTTTTCAAAAAATATGTTTATGGCTCTTATCCAAAAACAATTAAAAAAAATTAAATTTAGTTTTAATATTTTTTTTCTATTTAAATAAAGGTGGGCGTATCAGTGATTTTAATATAAATTACGCTTCTGTATGGAAAAGTAATCAAAACAAAAACAAAGAAAAACCTAAATGCTGCACGTGTAGCCAGAATATCAACAATATAACAGAAAAGCAAAAAAAAAAAAAAAACAGACAGATAGACGGTTAGACAGACAGACAAATAGTCCCACCAACAGACTTTAACAAATTTTAGTTTTTTGATCAACGCTGATAAGCAATTGAAAAAAATATATACATATATACAATTTTATAATAAGTACTCGTACTTTTGAGTTCTCTATTGTTCAACCTCTTCATCATCATGATGATGTTGTTTTTTAATTTTGATTTTATATTGTGATAATAGAGAGTGATTAAAAATTTTTTTAATACAAATTATTACTATTGTAATTGTTTTTGTTTTCAAACTAAATATCAAGATTTACAGATAAAAAATAAACATTTCCAATATAAGTTTTAATTATAAAAAATATATATGAAATATAAACAAACTAAAAATTCAAAGAAATGCAAATTAACAATCGTTTTAGCCGCTGGTGCTAAAAAGTTTAACAAAGTCTGTAAATAAATAAATAAATAAAGTAATAAAGAACTTTCATTGAAGTTGAATTCATACTATATTCATATCAATGATTAAAGCTAAATTGGGATTATACAAAGAGCTTTAATTAAAGCTGTCTTGGAACTACATAAAGAGCTACTACATAAAGTGCTATAATTGAAGCTGAATACGAAGAACTAATATTAAAGCTGAATTAGGGTCATGCAAATAACTTTAATGAAAGCTATTCTGAAATTACATTGAGACCTTTAATTGGAGCAGAATTCGCAGAATTAAGTGAAGTTAAATTGGAGTAAAATAAAAAGAAAACATAATTGAAGATACACGGGGGATATATTAAGATATACGGATATATATAAATAGCTTTAACTGGAGATATTCTGCACTACGTAAAAAGCTATTAGCGAAGTTAAATTGGGATTTAAATCTAAACTGAATTTGGTATTCTATAAGGAACTGGGATCAAAACTAAATTAGGACCATTTAAACAGCCGTGATTGATACTTATATATAAAAGCTAAATTAGGGCAACCTACAGACTTACACCCCCTTATACAATCCTAAATGTCTTTTGGGATTTAAACCCTTGGATCATTCAAACAACTGCGACTAATGCTTATTTTGGGCTATATAAAAAGCAGTTGTTTAATATAATTTAGGATTATAAAAAGACTTATAATAAGAGCCAAATTATATCGTCTAAACGCCTACTATCGTTGTCACTTTGGGTCTTTATAAAAACCTATGATGGGGACTGAATATTTAATAATTTACAGTCTGTATCACAATGTCGAACGAAAAATTAAAATTTTGTTATTGTTTCCCATACATTTTGTCGAACGAGTTTCTCATTCGACATCGCGGGACAGGCCGTTAGTAATCTATGAGGAATTAGGATTAAAAGGAAACTCAGGCGATTGACACTTATTTCGTACTGTATAGAGAGCTCTATAAAAAAACTATGCTAAGAGTCAAATTAAGAACTTCTAGAGGTCTCTTATTGATGTCACTTTGGTTCTTTATAAAAAGTTTTAATTAAATTAAAATTAAATAAATAAAGCTAGATACCGACTATAAAACAGCTAGATTTGAAATCAAATAAGTACTATATTAAGAGCTATAACTGAAGCTAAATTTGGATTATATATAAACTCAAAATAGACTTTATGACTATTATGAATACTAGAACTACATAAAGACTTTCGATTGAAGCTGTAATGGGAGTTTATACAACAAATTTGTTTCTCTTTCTGGAAAAACCAAAAACATTGAAACAACAGTTAGTCTTTAAAAAAAAAAAAAATTATTTCTCTTTCTTCAATATTTAAAATGCTAAATAAGAAAGCTTTTTATACTATTATGGGGTCCTTTTGACCAGTTGTCATATATTTGATTTTTATCTCCAAAGAAATAACATGATTTTCCTAACACACACACTCATACAAACATATGATCAAATTACCTACATATACCACAGTAACTTAATCAAGAGGGTGGTTAAATTATTACAAAAAAAAAAAGGAAAGACTATATAAAAGTCCTTAAAAATAATCACGAAAACAAAATTAGTTTAATGTCAACATAACAATTGTTTTGAACAACTTACAAATTGGTTTAAAGTGTTGTTTGACCAATAATCGTAATGTTAAAATAAATCCACAACCCAAAAAAAGAAAAAGAGAAATAAAATCAAAAATAAGAGCAAATAAAAATAATGCGTCAAGGATTAAGTTCTTAGGTATCAGTTGAATTTTTATTTGGGACCCAAAATTATTTTATACAAAATAGCAGACAATATTGAATGAATATGTGGAATGTATGGAAAAAAGGTTGCACATGTTTATGTTTGTTATCAAAAAACCACCATACAAGCAAACAAAAAATACACCGATACAGACACAAATATTGAAACACACAATTACTTTAACATATAAACAAAGGAGTAAAGTTAAGATATATGTAAAAAAATATATATTAAAGCCATAAATTCTTATCACAGTTTATGCATTCCTATGATAAATGAGTGAAAAATAACATACAAATACACTGACAGAGAAAGGAAAAAAAAGGAGAGTGATTCAGTGAGAGAGTGGCTTGAAATACGAGTATAATGTACGAAGATTTTTAAGGAAGTTAAATTGATTTAACCAATAAAACTGGGACTGAGAAAATAAAATTAAAGCTTAATTATGACTATATATAGATCTACGATAAGAGCTAAATGAGGGTTATAGAAGCTGTTAAACTGAGACTATATAAAGATAAACGATTGCATATAAATTAAAACTATTAAAAGATCTACAATTGTTGTTAAGTTTTGTTGATTGAAGCAAATCTGGAATCCTGCAAAGTCATACATTAGCAGATTCATTTATACTATAAAAGGACCTACAATTGAAGCTTTACTGAGACTATACAAAGACTCACAACTGAAGCCAATTTGGGTCTTTTGAAAGACATAATATTGAAGCTAAGGTGATGCTATAGAAACACCCATTAATTGATTCTCAAACTAAACTCCACCAAGACCTATACTTTAAGCTGAATTGCTGTATATAAGCTGTATTGAAAAATCCACGATTGCAGTTATAGTAGGACTACACAAAGCCAGACGATTTAAGGTTAATTTTGACTATTTAAAGAACAACTATGATTGACGATTTGGGACTACAAAGCCCTGCGTTTGAGATACTTTGGGATTGCATAATAACCTACAACTAAAGCTTTACTGGGAACCACAAATAAAACTATTTGGGACTATAAACACTCCAATGTTGAAGATCAATTATAACAACTCAAGTACCAATTATTGATCTTAAGTTTATTACTGAGACTATATACAGAGACACAGCTAAATTCAAACTATTGAAAGACTTACCATTAAAGGTAATTTGGTACTATAAAAACACAAGCAATTGGAGCTACACTATAATAAACTATATTGGTAATGTATAAACTTCCACTATATAAACTAAACTGGGACTACACAAAGTCAGACGAATGAAGATCAATTAGGCCTATCAAAAGGTTCATATTGTAGCTAAATTAAATTTGACGATTTGAGACTATGCTTGAAGACATTTTGGGATTGCATGAATACCTAGACCCACTATTGTAATTAAGCTTTATTGGGATTACGATTGAACTTTAACTGGGTTATATTTTTGTGATATTAATTTAGGGAATTTTTACATTTCTTATTAGAAATAAATCGAGACATTAAAATTTCTTTTTTGACTACTCTCGCTTTTGGGATAAATATGAAAAAGAAATTACTAACGTGTTCATATATATATATATATATATATATATATATATATATATTTATTTATTTATAAAGAAACCCACAAAACTACATTCATTGTGTTTTTTTTTAACCATATGATATCCCCAATATAAATAAACAAAACAACAACAATATTAAACCCTTTTTTTCGCCCATTTTAACTCTAACCATCACGACATTATCATCATCCTAACACCGACACACTTACATACACCAGCAAGCAAATAAACACAAAAAAGGACATTCCTCAGTGTTTGCTTATACTTTGATATACTCTTTTTTTATAAATAAATATTTCATATTCTTATCACCAACTCCACACTCATTGCACTACTATATATACATATATAAACATTTAAAAGGCTCAATCTCACAAACACTCAAACAAATTTAATAATATATAGTACACCCACATACACTTACTGTTCTCCTACATTTAAACACTACTACAGCGTTTATTTTGTACATTTACTATCAAAAGCACGACAGTTAAAGCTGAAAGAAAAAAAAACAAAGGAAAAACAACAACGAAATGAAATGAAATCAACACGACAGCCTCATAGATAACATTCGCGCGCTAATGGGACCAAACAATGGGTAAAAGTAAATTCTACTTTTGTTAAAGCAGAAAATAACAAAAACAATAATCGCTGCAACAACAAGAACAACAAAAATTGTTGTACGCGACATTACGACAAAGTAAAAAACAAGAGCTCTCTGAGCTATATTTAATAACACCAAAGTCAGAGTTTTACCAACACTATTTGCTTTGGCTTCAAGTGTTGTTACTACTACCATTATATATACAGTTACTAGGGCCTTATTACCGAGCGTTTAGGAAAAACGGTAAACGAAAACATTTTTATAATTGAATAGCAGAGGTAGTAATTTGTCTTAAGGATAAAAGGGGTTAAAAGGATTTAAGCTACGAAAAAGGAATTTTTTAAACTTCGTTAATAAGTAAAATAATAAAATAATGGATCTCTTTATAATTGTACACATAACTACCTACAATTGACACTAATTGGGGTCATATAAAAACCTACGAGTAAATTTAAATTAGAACTCTAAAAAAATTGCGATTGAAGCTAAATTTAGATGTAATAATGATTTGAGAATGAAGCTTTAAACATCTTATATTCAGGCTATATTATAACGATTAAACTCGACAACTTAAAGAATAAAATGGGAAAAATTTTCGGCGATGTAAAGATTAACGATTAAAAAAATTTGGGATAATATAAACATTTGCGGAACCAGGAAATTAAAGACGATGTAAGGCTTAAAATTTTAGTTAAATTTGGATAATATTAAAATTTACATTTGTAACAAAATTGTAGCCACTTGAACACTTACGAAGCTCATTTGTAACGATTTTGATTTACAAATAAAGTGAAATTTGGAATATGTTAGTACCTAACCTAGGATGACACATAGTGGTCTCAAAATGCTTTTTCTTTTAATTAATTCCGTAACTTGCGAAACGTTGGTGATATCTGAACAAAAAATCTGGGATAACAGAAACACTTGCGGAACCAGGAAATTAAAGACGATGTAAAGGCCTAAAATTTTGGTTAAATTTGGATAATATTAAAATTTACATTTCTAACAAAATTGTAATTGGAAATTAATTCTGTAACTTGTGTAACATTGCTCATATCTAAACAAAATTTCACATGGTCAGAGCTGAGGTGTTTTCGAGTTGATATGAAGGAGAACAGGTCCCTAGCGGGTCACGGTGATAGAGGGTAGACCTCCAAAGTTGATCACTTCGGGTATGTATTTTTTTTTCATTTCATTTATTATTTAAATTTAAAAAAAAATCTTTTCAAAATATATGCTTACAGGTATCATTTTTTTTAAAGTGTTTTAAGCTTGGCGGCCTTATTTTAACTCCTAAAAACTATTAAAAAAATATCTACTAGATTTTTTGCAAAATTCTAAATAATGTTGCTGCAAAAATCATGTAAATATATCTATCTATCTATTTTTGGGGTTATTTTCTAAAAAGGTGCTAATATTCTTTCACTTTTAAAATATTGTTTCTGTTCAAAAGAAATTTTAACGCAAATGCGTGTAAAGCAAAATCGGTGGCTCTTTGGGCAACGGTTTCCCCCTAAGCCCTATCCAAACTAGGTCAATTTTGAAAAAGTTTTTATTTTTTATTTTTTAAATTCTAAAAAATTATATCCGAGATCAACAAAAAGGTTTATTGCCTATATACAACTATATGTTGGTTTATCACACAAAAAATATTTTCTGAGCCACCCCTTTAATTACGGCTGAGTGATCATTTTAAAAAATAAAGTTAATTTTTAAAACAAGTTTTCCCCGTACTGGGATTTTGGGTGGAAGTTTTTTAATTTTCAGATTTTAAAACCAGTTTATCTATATTGTGCCAAAATTTCATTGGAATCATAATTGTCATAAATATATTAAATACGATCAAATTTCTTCAGACCATGATCTTCAAATTTTGAATTTTAGTACATTTTCGAGAAACAATGTTAATAATTGGACCTAAATAAAATTTAAAGGAGCAAAAGTATTCCAATGGAATTTTAAAAATCAGGGAATTAAGAGAACTCACATTTTTGCGTACAAAACTTCCGGTCCGGCGGAAACTTGTTTCAAAAATTGACTTTTTTCATTAAAATGATCACCCAGCCGTTATAAAAGACGTGGCTCTGAAAATATTTTTTTATGTGTTTAACCAACTTATGGAGGTATATACTAAAAATATTTTGTTGTTGGTGTCGGCTTTGAAATTTGAGATTAAAAAAAAATAATAAAATAATAAAATTAAAAGCTTTTTCAAAAATGACAAAGCTTAGATAGGATTTGGAGGGAAACCATTGCCGTTACGTTAAGATTTCTTTTGAAACCATTACAAAAATTCTATAGTTCGGAACAAAAGAAATATTTTAGAAGTTGAAGAATTTTACCAAATATTTGGAAAATAACCCCAAAAATATAATTTTTTTTTTAAATTTCAACTTCAGATTAATATAATTTTTTATGGGATAGACAGATTTATATGATTCTTGTACAATATTATTTAGAATTTTGTAGGAAATCTAGTGGATATTTCCAAAAAATTTTATGGCTCACATTAAGGCTCCCAAGTAAAAAAAAAACTTAAAATACTTAAAAATATTTGCTTTGACCTAAATATATCTTAAACTAAAAGATATAACTTACACCTGTAATGGTGTTTTTTGTAGAGGTTTATATGTAAGTTTTTTTTTTTTTTAGATTCAAGTCATAAATGAATTTTTGGCGAATTTTTAAAAAAGTTACATACCCGAGGTTACCAACTTCGAAGGTCAAACCTCTATTCCCGTGACCCGCTAGGAACCTGTGCTCCTCCAAATCAACTCGAAAACACCTCAGCTTAACCATGTGAAATTTCATTTAGATATCTCCAACGTTTCATAAGTTACAGAATTATTAAAAAAAAATCGTTTTAGGACCACCGTGCAATATAAATATTTGCTTTTTAAGTGAAAAAAAAAAAAAAATTTTAACGATAAATGCTAAAAATTAAAACCGAATTGGGACAATTCAATTCAACTGTACCAAATTCCGAGCTGGAATCCTTATTATTATAACCCTGAACTATAAATCGTTTATAGGTTTTGTGATAAGTACCATCTTCGCCTAAAATACTTTCCATGGTTTACTGTTTTAGTTATGGCCATTCAAGAAGGCCACTCAAAACATGTTAATTTGTATAGTTGTGGTTTCTATATATGATGAGATTAATATAAATATAAGGGAAATCGAATGCTACACCACCATCAGTAGTATTAATTATTTTGTTGAAATAAGGAGCGTAATGTTTTTTAAAAAAAATTGCAATCAGTAATTGCTCTTGCAGTTTCAGTTTGTCGATACACCAGGAAAATGGAAGACATATTTTCAGATGCGCAACTCACTTCATCAGCTTTTATGGAATCTTTTCCACCTGGGTTTAATTGAAAAAAAAAGAAAAAAAATAACATGGCGCCCGTTTTCTCCGGTGTAGATTTTAGGTTGTAGACGTGGTTGTCACACATTGACGTCTAGCATTCAGCTCCAAGGACCATTAATAAGTGATAATTGGTAAATGCCCTTGAGGCCTCTGTTTGGCCGTATCAAAGTAGAGATTTCGAATTATAAACACCAACAGAAAGGAACATTTATTTTCTGAACCACAACGCACTTCATCAGCATTTATGGTTTCCTTTTTTTTAACTATTCTTAGTTTGTAATGAAGCACTAAATAAATGTCCATAACAATTTACTAATTTTATATGATAATATGATAACGGCCCATACCATTATCAAAAATTTTTGATTGTAGGTCTTCAAAAGAAGATATATACGAGGGCGGATCAATAAGTCCGTGACTCTTCGAACTCGTAGTTATATGAAGTGTAACGCTATTCCCATCAAGTACCACCTTTTAATAGACTACTGTCAAATTTTAAGCAAGTGTCGTCATTTACTTTGCGTAAAAAATAGGATTTTTCGAGGTCCTCAAAATGGGCATTTGTTTGGTCATTAATTTTATCGTTGGAGCTGAATCTCTTTCCACCGAGCCATTCCTTTAGGTTTGGAAATAGGAAGTAGTCACTAGGTGCTAAATCCGGTGAATATGGCGGATGAGGTACCAATTCGTAGCCCAATTCATAGAGTTTCACCATTGAGACTGCACACGTGTGCACCCGTGCATTATCTTGATGAAAAAGAACTTCTTTCTTGGCCATATGGGGTCGGTTTCTTTTCAAATCCTCATTAAGTGGGTCTAATAAGTTGGCATAATATTCGCCGTTTATTTTTTTTCCCTTTTGAAGGTAATCGATGTGGATTACCCCGCGTGCATCCCAAAAAACTGTTGTCATAACCTTATTGGCCGACAAACTTACCTTGGCCTTCTTCGGAGCAGGTTCACCCGGAGAAAGCCATTGTTTAGACTACTGCTTGCTCTCCGGAGTACCGTAATGGATCCATGTTTCACCCACAGTTACAAAACGCCACAAAAACTCATTCGGATTGCGGTTAAACAACTCCAAATAATCCTTTGAAGTTGTCACACGTCACACGGCACCCATCTTGCAGACAACTTTCTTAAACCCAGCTGATCATTTAAAATAGAAACCACACTGCCATATGAAATGCCTATGGCATCAACAATCTCACGCACTTTTACTCTTCGGTCGGCCAACACCATATCGTGGATTTTTTCGTCATTTTCGGGTGTACTGACCTCAATTGGCCGTCCAGAACGTTCAGCGTCATTTGTACTTGTGCGACCACAACGAAAGTCAGTAAACCACTTTTTTGCCATTGAAATCGATGGTGCAGAGTCCCCATAGTATTTATCGAGCTTTTCCTTGGTTTGACTGCGGGGGTTTTTTTTTTGCAAAAAATAATGTTCAATGAGCACTCGTGAATTTTTCCATTTTTAGAAAAATACACGAGGTTTCATGTTTTGAACAGCTGTTAAACGCAAAGTAAATGACGACACTTGCTCAAAATTTGACAGTAGTCTATTAACAGGTGATACTTGATGGGAATAGTGTTGCATTTCATATAACTACGATGGAAAGTCACGGAAATATTGATATATATATATGATCCCATAACCTTACACCAAAATACGATGGCTTTCCGCAGTGGCGTTCCTAAAAACAAATAATGAAGTAAAATCTCTTGCAAATGTTCCCTTCTTTGTAAAAATTTTCACGATTTGCATTCAATGGAGGAATATTAACCAAATATAAAAACAACTTTAAAGAGGATGTTTGATGTTTAAAAAAGTGGATAAAAATCTCATGTAAACTCTAAAAGAGGAAATTCGAAATCAATAACTTTTAGATGTTACGACATTATTATAAGGTTGTAGAATTTTCGTATAGAGATGGGTCGATGTGGACAATGTCTTGCATATATATTGTTGTCAAATCTCATTTTTATTTTATTGATGTCAACCACCGTGAAAAAAATACACGATTGGATAGTACGACCAAATAATAAAATAATAAAAAGCGGTGGCTATTCAAAGTCATCCCCCAAAAGTTTAGAGACGATCTGGTCAACAAAATCGAAAAACAAATTATATCGCGAATAATTCTGTGAAATTCATATTCCTTTGACTTGATATAGTGTAGAAAGTGATATAGTATAGATATTAAATTTTTCCATCATGTCACACTTTTAACCTATTGACTATCAAAGAAAATATGCTCTCCTTGTGTATCGCTTATTGCTCTTATATTTTCGAGGATTTTGACAGTTTTAAAGACTTCTAAAGGTTATGTCGGACATGTTGAAGACATAGCATGTTTTACGCTTTTGTTACACTATTCTTTCTCTATAAAACACAGACGACCAGTTTACTCTACCTATTATCCAGAAAATTATATAACCTAACAATTTCTTCGTGGTACATATTTATTTGGTCTTCAATGGGTTAAAAGTATGACGTGATGGAAATGTTCCATTTCACTATCTGCAAAATATTTAGTGTAAAGAGTAAGAATTATGCGGAATTTTTCTAATCTTTTTTTTTTAGATTTTGTTATTTAAATTTGGATTTTTAATTTTATTCAAACTTTCGACGTCTACAAATTTTGCGTCAGCGTGATTTTAAAAATTTTGACAATCTTTGAGACCTATAGTCATGTATTAGTTATATGAAATTCAAATTTTCCCTCGACATCCACTTCTTACCCCTCATTTTTTTCATGGTTTTACGAGGGTTAATTGAGAAGTTCTTGATTTTTAAGACTTTAAAGACTTCTGTGGGCTATGTGTGACAAGTTGGAGACTTGACTTGTATTAAATTTTTGTAGCATCATTTCATGTCCATAAATGAATGAATTACTAATTTGATCTACCTATTATCTAGAAAATTGTATAACCTAAAAACTCCTCAGGGAAGGATATTTTCTTTGGTAGTTAATAAGTTAAAAATGTGACGCGAAATGTTTTTAGTGGTTGGACAGACCATACCTACGATATCTGCAATATATTTTGCACAATATTTTTTTAGTGTTGACCTGTGTTATCAACCATTACTTATGCGATAAAGAAAAGTAAGATCACCCAAGAACATCGTCGCTGTCGCTGAAAATGCGCAGGAGAAAGTCGATTCTTCTTATAATTAAATTTGCAGCATTTTACATTATGAATTGAAACTAAACACGTTCATTATTCAACAGTTCCAGGATCTTAAAATTAATGACCATAGAACACGCAGTTTGTTCGGTGACTGAGCTTCGGAGCATTTTCTGATAATAACTGGAATAATTTTGGCGGAAACGGAAATAATGATAACAAAAACTATTTTTAGAAATGTTTAAAATTTAAATATTTTTTAAATTTCATTTTTTTAAGGATTAAATCCTTAGCCAAATTTATTCCAATACAAAATGCCACTTTATCTACGTCCTTAAAATTTTCACAACAAACAAAAAGGAATGATTTTTTATAGTATAAAACCAAACTACACAGAAAAAAGTTTCCAATCACCAAATTAATTCATACAATTAAAAATTTTTTAAAGTTTCAACTCTCACCAAAATGATTATATCAATTATTAATAGTTGTAAAAACTGAAAAATAGAAAAATTCTTACAATTAAAAAATTTATTAAATCAATCAAGTAGACAATTAAATGAATTAAAAATTTAAATGAGAAAAAAACACTTGAATTTTATTTTTACTATTTCTTTTATTTTTTTGGCTTGAATATATTGATTAAATTTTGATGTAAAATGAAACAATTCTGTTAATTGAAAAATATAAGATAATAATTTTTTCTGTGTAAACTAAACCAAACTTTATTATATGTAGTCGTAGTCACAACTTGTACATCTGGAAAAAAATAAAGTATTGTTCTATATTGTTCAGTTTAAACGTAATAAACGTTTGCTTGACTAACATATACACACAACAGTGTAATAGTGTAAGTGTATATCTGTGTGTGTATTATAAGTTTTATCTATGGCCATCAATCAGGCATAGTGCGATAAGTAAAAAGATTGCAAATAGAGTGTACCACCGTCAGTCAAATCGTAATCATGATGAATAAATGAATGGTGAACAAAACGAAAAAAAAAACTTTAAAAAATAAAATAAAACCAAACGGAGCTGTTGGCAGTAGAAGAAGAAGCCAATGAACGAGGTGTGGTAGAGATGAAAAATATATATAACAAAAAAATAAAAATGTTATAAATAATCATTGGGAGTAGTGAGTATATTAGTAAAAAGGTTAAATTCCTTTGGATTTTGAAACCTATGTATAAAATTGTTATGAATCAACTTTATGAGATTAGGTGACCTGGTATTGGTTTTAAGGTGGCCTTGTTATTTAAAGTGACCTTACATTTATACTTAAATTTTGCTATTCTTGATTTAACATAATATTTTATTTAGTTTGTTGGTAAAGATATTTAATGTTAGTTTTTGTTAAAATTTATTGCAGTTTTTCTTTTGTTATTTGATAGCTGTAGTCAAATTCTCCCTTTCCCTCCTCTTTCTATCTGGCTTTTGGTTTTGTTATTCTTTTGTGTAATATTTATTACTTATCCTTAATGTCTTCTTATAAACAGATATTTATACAATATTTATAACGACATTTCTCATACACACACACACAACAACACATATATACAAACTGATATATTTTATATACCAAATACAACATTTAACTATTTCGTATACAAAAGTCAAACTTAATGGTTGCCGGCTGCTTATCTGTGTTACCTTGTTGTTTTGTTGGTAGTGGTAGTAATAGTAGTTGTTGGTACACATTTCATTTTGTTATCGTATTGAAAAAATCTTAAACAAAAAAGGATTCATCTTCGAGAGTAAACACACACACACACAAATACTCTTTTACACACCTTCATTTATTTATTTACACTTGTATTGCAAACAAACCACCCACACATTTTTGTATGAAGAGACTCTCTCATTGCCTGCATTTTTATATGTATTAAATAAGGATAACAAAAGGAGTAGCTTATACATTAAAGAGAAAATTTCTTTAGGGTTTCTTTACTTTTGTTAACTGCATTTTACATAATACATGATTTGTTGTTCTCTTTTAATGGTTGCTAGAGTTGGAGATGTGCAAGTTTGGTGTTGGTAGCCAAAGTTTTGTTGCATTTAATAAATGTGAAATTCATTGATTCAAATTGTTGATTTTTTTTTTAACTTTTTTTTTTTTTGGAAACAAAAGAAAGAGATAATTTAAGAAGTATACAAAAGAGGAATATTTATGTGAAATAACACAAAGTTTTGATTTTAACAATTTTATTTAAATTTTAGAAATTTTGTTAAGGTTGCAACGATTTCCAAATAGAAGAAACACCATGAATGCTTACAGAAAATTTGTATTCCATTCTGCTGGAATCTAATTATAATCCACAAATTTTGCTTTAGTACCGCCTAACAGAGACAATAAAGGCATTTACTGATAGCAATACTAAATTGTTTAAATTTAAGTAAAACCCAAATGGAAGAGAAAACAAATGCAACTACCGATATTATTTCTTTATGGTCTTTAGAGCCGGAACATAAATTGTTTAAGTTTAAAGGGAGGCGACAAAGATAACTATCAATAAAATTCGTTTGTGGTCTTTTGAACCGGATTCTTGTTGAAAATGCTAAATCCAACTCTGAGTCTAATTATGGTCCACAAACTCTGCTTTGGTACCGTTAACCAGAGATAACAAGCGAAAATACCGATAGCAATTTGTTTACAGTTAGTGTATTCAAAAACCGAAACCGGAAAACGGTTAACCGGCTTTTGCTTTTAAAAACCGACCGGTTTCTAATAATTTTCGTTTTTAAACTATTCGACAGGCGTTTTTTCTCTCGGTTAACCGGTTTTTTATGAAATGTTATTTCTGTTATTTTTTTACAATAGCAACCCATTTTCTCCACTTTTAACATTTGCTCAGAGAAGCTTATTTAGGGCCCGATTCATTACAGCAATCAAATTGTTTGAAAATAAAATTTGTAGAAATTATAAATTTTTTAAAAGGTTTTTGAGTAATTTTCTTACAAATTTGTAAGCAATTCTCTTGTACTGAATCAGGTCCTTAATTATTCGAAAGTATTTCTCATTTACATTATTATCTGATAAAGCTTTAAGTTTAGTTTTTTTTTTTTTTAATTTCTATTTTATAATTTGAGTAACACCAGACGTACTGTGAACTGAGATTTTTATATTTCTTTAGTTGATTTAAACTAAATTTTATTAACAAATTCTAGGTAGTCAATTTTAATTTTGACGTTTTGTCATAAGAAAAATTTCTCTCATCCAAAATAAAGTAAACTTCTGGAAAAAGTTCAAAAAATACTAATTTTGAGTAAAATCATCTAGCTTTAGAAGAACGATATGACTTTTTATTTCTATATTATTTGCCATTACAAATGACATGTGCTATAAGTGCACTTTCTTTAGGTAAAAATAATAAAAATTTTAAAAATATTTATCATTTTAGTAAAAACCGGTTAACCGGTCTTTTTAAGTAATCGTATTCGAAACAGGGGTTTTTTTAAAGCAATTTTCCGAATAATTTGAAAACCAGTTTTTTGAGTACACTACTTATAGTCCTTCGAAAATGCTAAAGAAATGTGTGGGGTTCAAATGGAGAACTACCGATGATTTAATTTGGTTAACTACCACATTTATAAACTCAGTATTGACGACTTGGATTCTAATTATCGTCCTCAAACTCTGCTTTAGTACCGCCAAACTGAGGCAACAAGGTTCCTGGTCACTGCGACATTCTGGGCAATGAAATAGCAAAGGCTCAGAGCTGGACAGGTCTTTTGTGGAGATATCGGTTAGAATTTCAATTGGGTCATATTTCATGGCCATTAGGGAATAAGCTTTAGGACGAACGACTTATGCTTGGAGTAATAGAACGGACTACAAGGTATCTAGAACGTTATGGCTTAGTCCTAAACTAGTACCGATTGCAATTTGTTTATGGTCCTTCGAGGAACATAAACTAACTCCAAGACGCTAGGAATGCTGATGAAATGTGTTATGTTATAGTATTAAATTTTGCTGATTTTCTATGAAAGGTCCACAATCAACTAGGGACAACAAGGGTAACTACCCATAGGATTGGTTTATCGTCCTTAGAAACGGATTCTGGTTGCCTATGCTTAAACCAATAATAAACCGCGGAGATATATTTTTATTAATGTGAGATGGAACGGTACGAGGCTGGAAAAATGACTCAGAATGACCAATTATTCATCAATACCTGTCGTAACTACGAACCATTTTTTTCCCCATAAGAACATATTCAATATTGTGCAGATGTCACCTGATAATGTTACCGATCTATCAAACGTAACAAACGAGACGACCGTGCAAATGATGACCACCTACTCATTGGTATAATTCCTTCCAAAGTCGCAGCCGTCAAGAATGTAGACGCCGTACACAGAAGATTCGTTGTGGAAATTCTGCAGAACCCATCAACTAAATCAGCATACATTACCACACTAGAAATCTCTTTGCAATCTGGAGGATAAAATGAATTAGCACCACAACTTGGCAAAGAAAGGCAAATCTTCAGCTACTCTTACACAAGCAGGATTTTCATAATATGCAAACCACTTCGAAAGTGTAATGAGAAATTTTCTAATTCGAGGACCGAACAGAAAGAGACATGGGTTAAACATTACTCCTCATTCTTGTCCAGCGAAACAGAAACACAACGAGAACTGTGTGATTGCGAATGTCATACTACCAGAGATGTTATATCAATAAGCCAACCAGAAATTCCAGAAATAATTGAAGCCGTCAACCACAGGCCAAGGCGCCAGGTCTTGATAACATATATCCAGAATTATTATTATTAACTCCGGAAATGCATGTAAGATTATTGTTCAATACAATAAAACAATATTTAGACGAACTGAAAGAGGACGTAATAATCAAAATACCTATCACAGCGAAAAAAGTGGCGTTGTACTACTTCAATAAACATCACGAACAAAGTAATTGCTCAAATGATTAACAAACATCTAGTGAATGCTTTCAAAACAGTCTTCACAATAAGCATGCGATTTTTGCCCACACAAATCTTGCTTTCATCACATAAAAAGCCAAAGGACAAGCGCATATCCACGGGAAGGGAAAAAATGAAATGTCCGTCCCCACAACTAAAGTTATTAATAGAAAAATTGTGCTAAAATGTAAAATGTAAGGAATAAATTAAGAAAATCTTTCTATTTCGAGTGCGTATTTCAAAGAGTCCTATCCACAGCCAGGAAAATAGCCTGGGGACTAAACAAAAAATTGGATGAACTTGATTTGTAGATGACATCTGTCTCCTATTACACACATTCGATGTTGTTAGGTTAAGTTAAAAAGGGCGACGTCTTCACTCCTCCACCCAAAGATCATTCGGTCCATTATGAACTCTTTATAAATGCCAAAGAATGGCTAAGAGAAAAAGAGAGACCTTAGTAAGATAAAACAATAGAATAAAAAGAAAAATGTGGAACCTAAGACCCCTAAGCCACTTTACCTCCATTACGAACCCTATAAGGTTACTAAGTTCTTTTTCCGTAACATCCCTTATTTCGTGTAGCATGTGGCTTCCAAACCGCTTCAGTCTACTACGCTGAAATCCTACACAATAACAGAGAATATGCTATATGTGCTACAAAAGTCTGACGTGTTAATGTCTCACTTAGTAGTCATATTCCCTATTGCGAAGTGACCAGTAATCATACCCACAATGTCCCTTAGATTCCCACGTTTCATGCCCAGAAGATGTTTCGAATCTACTAGTTTAAGACTAAGCCATTACGTTCTAGATACCTTGTAGCCCGTTCTATTACTCCAAGCATGAGTCGTTCGTCCTAAAGCTCATTCCCTTATGGCCATGAAATATGACCCAATTGAAATTCTAACCAATATCTCCACAAAAGACCTGTCCAGCTCTGAGCCTTTGCTATTTCATTGCCCAGAATGTCGCAGTGACCAGGAACCCAACAGAGTCTTATCCTGTAGGCATCCATTAGCCTTCTCAATTCCTTTCACAAATATGCAGAATAAATTAAACGATGCATCCAAGCAAATCTCAAAATAAACATCGCCAAAACAAAGATTATGCGAATCAATACAGCAATCACCAACATCTGGAAAAGATATCATCCGGTGGTTCGAATGCAGACATAAGAAATAGAAGAAATACCCAAACCAATCGTTTATCTACACATTTATTTTACACATTTATTTTAAGCGAACCATGGAGCGTAGCAAGCAGAGTTAAGGACAATGCTTGCCTAGAATCTTATGCATATTTTGGAAAGCAACAATTTCTAACAACTGGCTATGGCAAAAAACAAACCAAACACCAATCAAAGTGGAGATTTGAAGAAAAAAGTGGAGATGGATTGACAAATGCTCGAACATCGATGGAGATATCACCAAGACAGCAATATAATGGAGCCCGCAAGGAAGCAGGCGTCAGATTGAAAAGGTAGCTGCCACACAGGGCATAAGTTGGAATTCAACTGAAAGCGATAACATCAGATAGATTTAAACGGAAAGAGTTTGTAATGATCCTATGATCCTTAAAGGATCTAAATGGAATAATACTGAGACCACGCTTAATAATTCAGCGTTGACGATGGCAAGTTTTCTAAAGTGTTCTAAATGCCTGGGGTAGCAAACTGGTCTCCTCAAAATTGGATTGGTAACAAGAAGAAGCCATGTTTATGTTTTAAGAAAACTTTAGTAGAAATTATAGCATTTTGAAGTACTGGTGAATTGTATTGCTGCACAGAAAATACAAACAGCTTATTTTTTTATAGTAAAATTTCATTAGGATCTAGCTGCTTGTGTCTCTTTCTCTCTCTCTCATCATTCACCAATGAGCATGATGGCAATTCCCACTTTACATACTCAATGGTAAGCGGGAAGAAGACAAAAAGAAGATAACAATTCTTTACTGACTCATTGTAACCGGTAAAATTATTGTGTGTGCACAAAAGTGCGACTACATAGCCGTGGAGGGACACCTTGTAGTATTGGAGATGGCGATTGTCATTGTTGACAATTGACTTCCTAATAGGACATACCTAGTAACTAGTCAAAAGTCAACAAACTAACTATAGTAGTGGTGCCGTAATGTAGTCGGTAAAATATCGAATTCTGAACAGCCATCAAAAACTGCAGGGTATGTAATCCATTTATAGTCCATCAACTCTCTATTAGTCAACATAGGCAATTACTGAAAGCAACTTGTTTTTGGTCTTTCGTGCCGGGTGATGATTGATGTCATTGCAAACTCCTCTTTAATCTAAATGTTAACGATACTTGGTTCACTAATATCCATTAAATGCCTTATGCGGCAAAAGGGAGCGAAAATAATTCAGAATCAAGATATGTCTCTGACTATGTTGTTAAGATTGAACTCAAATAAAATCGATAATTTGGATTAAGAAAGATCATCAATTCATTAATTTTAATTAACACATAAAACTACTGACCAGAAAGTCATTGCTAATCACATTTGTCAGTATACATATGATATTTAAAATTTTTTAATTGCTTTTAGTTAGCATCATTCCTAAGGACGATTATCTAGATAATTAAATCATTACAGCTATCCCAACTTACACCTTAAAATCCCTATACAAAACTAAGTTTAAATTTTCTCTCTTTCAAAAACCTTAAGGGGTTTTGCACTTTAATGAAATTGCTATTCATGTACTAATGTAAAATTTGTTGTCACGCAAAATTTGTCCCCAATTTATAAAGCCTTCAAAAAAATAATAATATTAAAAAAAAAAAAATGGAAAAACTCCCCCAAAAGGTGGTCGATTGGTTGATTAATGCATGCAACGCATTTAGCACACCTTTATGTTTTAAAAATGTCCAAAAATATCTGTTTACAGCAGAAAAACAAAGATAATGAATGAAAATAAAGATAAAAGTATTTGTAAAAATGTATATAAGCCATATGAATGTATATCTGTTAGTGTAAGAGTTAAACCACATTTCATATATCTCATATACAGATACCCATTCACCCACCCCCAACCAATTTAACCCCTTTTTGTTTTTTGTGAACAATATTTGTGAAAATAGTTTAACGACTGCATAACAATTTTTGTTTCTTCTGTAGTTGTTGTCTTCTCCCTGGATTGTGGGTGAAAAGAGAGAGAAAGAGTAAAAAAAAACAGCCAACAACTCTCAACTCAACTCTTATCATTTGTAATACAGCATGGCGTGCCATTCATATCCATGTGATATGGCTAAAATGATAAGAATGACCAGGAACCAAAAATGTAATGAAATAGTGTAGGTATTTTTTTTACTTTAAACGTAAATGGGGAAATGATGAAGTATTAGTAAAGCTTTTTGGAGCAATATTCTTGGCTATAAACATTTAAACATAATCTAACGAAACTATGAAAGTGTCTACTAGTCTGTCTCTCTGTCTGCCTGGTGATGTCGTCGTAGTAGTAGGAGTTAGAAAATGTTGTCATGTCATGCAATAATGAATTTAATCAGTTATTGTACTCAATAGTGATGAAATGATAGAAAAGTAGCTAATGAAATAGATACTTATTTGGGAACATAGTGATTGCAATTAAAATTAATTTTTTTAATATAAATTTAATGTTAAATTTTCTTTAGTTTGGTTATATAGACGATCTTTGCATATTATGACATTTTGGAATACTGGTACCTTATTTAAAAATTGGTGCCTTTAGAATCAAATTGTTACTTTAAAAGAAAATTGGAACTTTTTAAAAAATTTTAAAAATTGATACGTTTTTTGGAATATGTTACATATGTTTTTAATTGGTATTTGAAACATTTAGTACATTATTAAAAAACTTCGTAGTTTATTTATAAAATGATATTTTTATTAAACAGTGTTATGTTTTTTTTTTTTTTTTAATAGTACTTGAAACATGTAAACGATTTTTTACATTTTGAATTGTAATTACTAAAGCTATATATAGTATTGGAAAAAGTTAACAAGTTTATGATTCCGTAAAGTCTTGAGAATATATCAGCCGTTTATTTTGAAAGTGGCCTAAGTTCATACACAAAAATTATGAAATTAGTTATGAAAATATTTCAAACTTATTGTAATTATTTGATTCTTATTTATTTATTTTTCTTCTATATTAAAACTTGTTACGAGTTCTGAATGAATAAAGAAGAAAACTTAAATTGTGATAAAACTACTAGGTAAAAATTGTACTAATTTAATGAATGTACTTAGGCCACTTTCAAAATAAACGGTTCATATATACACTTACATTTTGAGTTTGCAGAGATCAGTCAACGAAATATCTTAAAAATTTTAAAACATTAAATTTAATTTTTGGAAAAATTTCTTTTAAAAAATGTTTAAATCAATTTTTTTTTTACATTTTAAAATGTAAATATTTCAGTCCCTGTAAGTAATATAATATAGATAGGATACTTTCTTGAATGTACGAAGTCCGAAGATTATAAACATGTTATTTTTATTTATTAAATTCAAACCGTTTATTTATAGAATTGAAAATTGTAAAGTCGGCAAACTATACATCAAAGAAAAGCAATTTTATAGTATATCAATCAAAGTACTAAATAGTGTGAAGATCGATATTCCAACTAGATTTAGCATTGAACAGTGAAATGTTTCAGATTGAAACTGCAAAACACACTGAATATGTGGGTCATAAAAAATTAATCAGAATTGAAACCAGTTGAAAATTTTGTCATCTATTATCAAAATAGTGTAATAGTAAACTATAGTAAACTATAAGAAATTTGTAAATATTTGCAAAATTTGTGAAAAACTTAAAATTGAATTCATTTTTTTTATGAATTTTACAATTTTTATATTCTTTTCATGACTGACATCTTTAAAGAAAAACCACATGCATCTTTGTATTCCTTAGAGTCTAGTTTCATAGAAGTATAAAATTTTTTTAATACCCCATATAGATACTTATAGATACTTAAGTATTTATTTTAAAAATGTAAACACATTTTCGTTTACATGCTTTATTTAAAAATTTGCCATTTTGTGGAAGATTTGTGAAATTTTCAAAAATTGTTTGAAAAATGGTACCTTTTTGAAAATTGCTACTTTATTTGAAAATTGGTATTAAAAAAAAAAAAAATGTAGTGAAAACTTTTTCCTGGTGAACCAGCAGGTATAATTTGAAACAAAAATAAACTTCTTATTTTTTGCTGAATAACTAGTTATTTTGGTTCGAGTTGTCCACAAATTCATATAGTACTTTTTAGACTCTAGCGGTACTCAAAAATGTGTCCCTAAACGAAAATAGAAAAAAAATGCAGTTAGTGAGATTTGAACTTGGGCACAAATTAACCATTCGTTTTTAATGATTATTGCCTTACTCAGTACACCATCTCGCACTTAATTTTTTAAGTGATAAAAACTTTTTTTAGTATAAAATATCTTTTTAGACTTTTTGTTAAAAAAAAAACTAACAAAATCAGAATGGGGTTGAACCAACAACCTTCTGCTTGTCAATCCAGCGCTCTAGCCAACTGATTCACGTGATTGCAATATTACTGTACTATTATACTATTGAGTACTTATTTATGTAATATAGAGTAAGCAAATAATAATGACTCCTCATTAACAAGAAACTACTTTAATAAGTAGTTACTATTACCGAGAATAAAAAATGGGTATATACTTTCTTTAAAATAGGTAATTTTTTATTTTTTTAGCTATTGCACTCAAAACAAAAAATCCTTTTTTATTTGGACGATTAGTACACATTATTAAGAAAGTTAGTTCTATATTTGCAAATTTAAACGTTTACACCTTTTTTAAATAGCTATTTCATTCAAAATTAATACTCTTATTGATTTATTGAAATTTTAATTGAAAAATGGTACTTTTTGGAAAATTGGAACTGTTTTCGTAAAATTTATTTGAGAAGTTTAAAATTTTTGAGAAAATTCATTTGGACATTGTCACGTTTTTTTTGATTATTTATATTTTTATTTAATTATACGGGCTACAAAATAAAAAAAAAAAAAAAAATGAATACACTAGGAATGTAACATAGTGTAGTCTGTAGGTATTTTATTTCCAAAACACCGATTTTTCGGACTTCGCGGTATAAAAATTTGTATCTCGAATACTATTTATCGAGTTGAAGTTTTTTAAATGGCATTTCAAAGAAAAGTATATACACTTTTATGTTCATAGCAAAACTGTGTAAGATATTAAGGACAGAAACTCAATTTTTTATTGTTATTTTTTTCTTTTTTTTTAATTTTTGAGATATTTTTGACCCACACTTTATTAGAAAACATTTTTTTTTATTTTTCCTAATGCCATATTTTATTGTGATTAAATGGTATAAAATCGGATTTGAATTGTAGAACATATCATTTTTTTTTTAAGTTGAAAACTCATAAAAATACACGAAAAATGACAGTATCTTATGAGTTTTACAACCCTGAAAAAATCGTATGTTCTACAATTTTTATCTGATTTTATCAAAATATAACTCCTTTTATTGCTAATAAAATATAGTATTGGGAAAAAATATGATAAAATATATTTTTTAATAAAGCGTGGGTTAAAAATGGCTATAATATCCAAATACAAATTTATTTGTTATCCTTAATATCTTACACGGTGTTGCTATGAATATAAATATGTATATACTTTCTAAAAAGGGTAAGGACTTTTTTTCTAATGCTGTTAAAAGTAGATAACAGGTACTTGAGATAAAAAGTCCGTAAAATCGGTTTATAACTGCCGGTTTTGGAGGTATATCGAAAATTATAGAAATGGTATAATAATATACTCACCCATATCTACAAACTACATTATGTTACATTCCAAGTGTTTTTTTACTGTATTACTTTGTTATTATATCCTTAAATTTTGTTTACCTTTTTTGAAAATTGTTTTTTTTTTTTTTTTTAGAGAACACTGATACGTTTTAAACTTCTTAAATTAGTACTTTATTGGCACTTTAAAAAATGGTAGGTACTTGGTATTTGGTAATTGATAAACTGATAGTTTTTTTAATTGGTCCTTTAAACGAATTGTTTTTTATATATTGGTACTTTTGGGAAAATTACTTTTTTTTATTTGTACTGTAAAGGCTTTTTTAAAAGTCTACTGGTAAGTACGCAACATTTTTTCAGACCCTTGTGAGCCGCCATCAACAGATTCTAGAGATTCTGAGGTTGCAAAACTACTAGAGCTGCCAGAAAAAAAGTTGCTTATTTTCCCAGCTCGATATCTCGAAAATCCTTATTTTTATATAAAAATACGAAATTTTGTTACCATATTATTTTAATAGAAATTTAGTAGATATTTTTGCAAAAAAAATTCAATAAAAAAAATTTTCTAAAAAAATAGCTTTTATTGAAAATTATCATTAAAGAGGAAATCGTTCAAAAATTTTTTGTAAAAAGAAAATTTGTTGAGAATTAAAATAATAATAACATAAAGAAAATTAAACTTCCTATTTTCAAAAAAACTTATATTAAAAATTTCTAATAAAAAGATTTATAAAAACCTCTATAAAAAAATTTTATTGAAAATTTTCTAAAATAATATTGAAATTTGTCTATAAAATGAAAAGTTTATCGTAAGTTTTCCATAAAATGCTTTATGTTAATATTAAATTTTTATAAATAGACAATATTTCGAAAATTTTTATAAATGGTATTAAATTAAATTATAATCATCATTTGATAAGTGTATAAAAACAATCTCCACATTTTACGAAAATCAACAAATCCCTACCCAACAAAATCTGTCCCCTAATGAAATTTTAAATCACTGATATGGGGAAAAATTGCCTCATCTGGTAATAAGATAATAAGATACTAAAAAGAAATTTAAATTCGTCTTCAGTACCCTACCAGCGCACAGTGGGTTGAACAATAATGAAAATAGGGATTAATTCGGGCAAGCTTTTGTTTAAAAAATATATTTTTTTATTAGTAGATATTCATAAGTACATAAAATGCTGTAAATAAATAAAAAAAATTGTTTTGGTTGCTTTTGTTTTTCAGGACAAAATGGGTTTTTTGTTGTAACTTTTGATCTAAAAACTATAAATTAATAAATCAAATTGCAAATTTAACTATACTTAATGTTATATTATAATTCAAAGATAAATACGTTTTGTGTCAGAATAGTCGTTATTAGAAATATTAAAAACGGTATTATTTTTAGTATTAGAAAAATAATGATGAAAATCTAAAATTTATGATTTATTTAAGATATAGTTTTGGCAATTAGTAGACCCCAACTAAGAATAAACCTGGTAATAATATTTTTATTACACTTTTTATGGCTGCAACTGTTTAAAATCTTAATTTTGAACATCTTGAGTTTCCTCTGATATTGTTATATATTGCGTTTTTTTTTTTTGCATAATTTCAACTGGTGTATTTTAATATAAACTTAAATATGTTGGCAAAATGTTTTTCTTTATTACACACACAAGCTAACACACTATATTTTATCACTATATTATTATTTTTACCCAATGTGAAACAATAACCCCTTGAAGCTTAATTTTGGGGTATTTTTTAATAAATTTGTCAAAAGTATTTCATATAAAAATTTGAAATATATATTTTTTAACAAATATAGTCTTATAGCTGAAGTTGATGCATACCATTTATATGTACTTTTAAAAAGTCTGGAAAAAAATATATTTGAAATTTCATGAATTTAATTTTTTAACAATACGCGTTATTTTTAAAAGTAATATTAAACTTTGAGAGACGGTAGCAAAAAAAAAGTAGACAATATATGATAATAAATTTGGCAGTTAGTAATGACTAGGAAAAACACAAATATGCAATTGCATGTTTTTTTTTTCTATATATTGAAGCCTTCAATAAAATATTTATCCGTTTCAGAACAAATAAAGCATTTTGGCATCGATTTGTAAGTGCATGTTTTTGCATATTTCACCCTTAACGGCGTATAGTGATTTTTAGAACACATTTTTAGCATATTTTGTTTTTAGAGCATATTTTGACATTTAGAAGATAATTTTTTTATACCTCATGGGAAGTATTTAAAATTTTATTTGTGATGTATTAAAAAAATAAGAGATCCAAAATGTATGATTGCTAAAGAGCGGCAAAGTTTTTTCGAGTAAATTTCCATAAGAAAAAGTTAGACACTCATTAGAAAGCATACATTTTTTTCATTTTTAATAAATTACAATTAAAAATAGAGCTTTTGCTTTTTGCCTTATTTTGTATCGTTAAAATATTAATTGTTAATTTTCATTAATTTTAACAATATTGTGTTCATGACAACAATGTTCTGTTTCAGTTTTATCATTCAATGTTTACATTTAATCAAAATTTTGATATAATTGACTTCAAAAAGTTTATGTTTTTTAATATTTTCATGAGAAATAAAAATTTTATTAAAATAAAAAATATCATTATTTCTACAACCATTAAATATAATCGATAATTTTTCTGGTTCTTAAACCATATGTGGTTTTCAAACCATATTAATATTATTATTTCCATAATAATAAAATGTTGCAAATACATATGCATTTTAAAAATATGGTTGAAAAATGTTCCACCTTCATTATAGTATCCATTTAGTTTATACATGAATTAATATAAGTAGACAAAGTTTTCTTATATTTGGTGTGATTAATGTAATATATGATATTGATTAACTACTATTAAAGGGTTTAGTTAATAAAAAATATCTTGTATTATCTTGCACAACATATGATGGTAGAAATAAATAAAATTAGTTAACGAATAAATAATGTATAAATAATTTTTTAGGATTATTAAACACCTTTGTCTATTATTTTGAAACAAATTTAATGGACCCAATAAACAATTTAAAAAAATAATAATTATGAATTAATGTGTTTTATTTTAATATATGATAAGATGGACTAATATGAAAGAATGGGATAATAATATGATAACATGGAATAATAATATGTTAAAATGGAATCATACTATGATAAGATGCGATAATAATATAACAAGATGGAATAATAATATTAATATAATAAAATGAAATCATAATGTGATATAATGAGATAATAATGTAGTAAGATGTTATAATAATATGAACAACTCGAACTATAAGATGTAAAAAACGAAACATACGAATACAATATTATAAAATGGAATCATAAAAATTAATATTTACAATCATATCTATTTTCAGCTGTGACCATATGTTCTAATCATAATATTTTGCTCTTAGATTATGTTCACTATAACTATAATTTTTATCTGCATGTGATGACGAATTTTATCTTCCTATTACTCGATATAAAAATTTATTAAAAAAATATAAACTTAAATTTTTGAATTAATTCTCATTATCAGCACTCAATGTGCAGCGATTGAAAGTATACATCTCTAGTACACTTTCTCCAAAAAATTTTTAAGTTTCTTCTTGAAATAGATCTCAACAAATTCGTGATTTTGACTTTGTAATGGAAAAAATATTTTTAAATTTTTCGCAATAGGATTTTGTTACTCAACAGCGCTTTTGTGTTCTAATATAATTTGTGTAAGAATTTTCAATTATATTTTATCGTGGTTCAGTAACATTATCTTATTCTTTTAACATATGTGTAGCTGAGTCTTTGTATGTGTGTGTATGTGATTCCCTTTAAAAAATATATGTTTTTTTTCTGGCACAACAAATACCAGGATGTAAGATATAAAAACAAGGGGTATCCTTTCAGCAGATACCAAATAATAATAATAATAATAACATTTCACTCTGAAACATGTTGATGAAACCATGTAAAACGTGTGTTACCACATGTTTATCTTTGGGTGAATGTGAGATGTTGGCAACAATTGTTATACATATGTATGTATGTAGTAGGGGCAATACATGCGAATTTGGAAATTAAATGAAATACATGAAACTGATATGCAAAATAAAAGATTCCTTTAGATTTAATAAAAATAAATTATGATTTAAAAAATTTATTTTTTTCTATTAAAAATTAAACTCTATAGCAGAGTTTAAGTTTGTATTAAATAAATAAAAATCACACATGTGTTACTCTTTATTTAATTATGTTGCATGATTTACATCAGTTACTAACAAAATTATAAAGCACGTGCCAAAATAACACAAAATAAAAAGTTTGCTTAAAAAAAGCTAATTAGTACAAAAGATATATAAAGTACAGATTTGAATATCTTTTTTCCAAACGAAATAAAAAATATAACAAATTAAAATATATTGTAACAACAAACATTTTAATCTAAATGCAAAAAGTTTTATTTATTTTAATTTTTTAGTTTTGTTTTGCTGTTGTCTTATTTTTGGTCTTAATGATTAAAATAAAACAAAAATTGATATAAATTATAGCCAGAAGTTTTTTTTAGAAAGTCATCTTACGACAAAAAGAGAGCATTAGAAACAAATAAAAGAAAAAATCAGATGAACGTGTTTTATAAGAAAAAGTATTAAAATAAATATAAATTTTTGGAAATTTGATTTAAGGATAAAGAATTTAAAATATATATAAAAAATAAAAAAGCAAGTGTTATACAACACATTAAACGTTTTATGGACCGATTTTGGATTTTTTTCTTTTATTACTTCATCTGTAATGAGAGTTCAAAAAAAAAAAAAAATAAATTGTTCAGGTAATTTGAACAATTAATGGATGATTTAGAATTTAAGCGATAAGCCATTAAATCTTAATATATATTTTTTGAAAAACGAAAAAGTTTTGGAAGCAAACAAGATTTAAAATAATTGATAATGACGTGATGCAAGTCATATGTATTTGAATATTTTTTTTAAATATAAAAATAAACTGTCGTTTGTGTTTTTAAGTTTAGCATTAATGACTAATATAGGTTAAATTTATTTTATTTTGTCTTAGAGAAGATTTTACATTTCAAAACATTTACAACCAGAGAAATATCGACCACATCAGGATACAAAATAATATAAATTAGTGCCAATCGAACATCAAGCCCGCATGTGTTCAAATTGTACACTGTGTGCTCATATCATCAACTACCTTGATATCAGTATCGAATTAATAAATAAAATATAAATTTGTCCAGGCTGATTCACCTTTTAAGATCTGTGTTCAATAATTTTTATACTATATTATTTTTGAAATAAAATAAATTTTGTTAAAATTCCTTTTTCTGTAATATAAATTCCTAACAATCAAAATTTAAATTTTACTGCTCTAGTTACTTAAATATCATTATTTTAATCACATTTACATTTAAAATTTCCATATAAACAAATACATTCAAATATTTTGCTTCAAAAAAAAAAAAAAAAAAAAAAAAAAAAATCAAACAAACAAAAACACCCATCCATTCAAACCATTCACCTAAAAAGTAACCTAAAAATTAAAAAAAAAATAACGACAACAACAACATAAATTTGGTTTGTTTGTTTTATTTTTTTAAATACTTTATCATTGAAATATAAAAATCCATCAGTACTATCAAAAATTGGCATCAAAATGCCGCCAGGCGACGATTAAAACATTTTCATTTTTTATTTCGAATCTTTTTCGTTTTGGGTCAAATTAAAAAACAAAACAAAAGTAAAGTCAGAAAAAAAATATATATACAACCACTAAAATTTTAAAATGTAAAAAAAACACGACACAAACCACCAAAATAATGAACTTAAATTGAAATAAATGTACAAAAAATACACAGACAAAATTAAAAAATATTTTGTATATTAAAAAAATCTTATCGATCAAAAGCAATCATCATTAATTCCTTTTTATTTATATAAAAATAATATAAAATATATAATTTTTTGGTGAGCGGCTTTTTTTAATGGTTAATTGTGAAAAAAAATACGCACAAAAGTATAATATAAACTCACCTATATTTCCAAAATCGCAAAAATTACAAAAAATAAATGATAAACTTAAAGTATTCTTGAGATGTTTTAAAATTATATTGAGTGGTGCATGATTAATAATTAACGGAAAAGTTGAAATTGGAAGTTTTATTTGCTTAAGACGTGTGCCAATCTCGAGAAGTATTTGCAGAATCATTAGGAGTACGAGGGCGAATCAATAAGTCCGTGACTTTTCGAACTTCCCTCTATTCCCATCAAGTACCACCTGTTAATAGACTACTGTCAAGTTGTGAGCAATTGTCGTCATTTAGTTTGCGTAAAAAATAGGATTTTTTGAGGTTCTTAAAATATGCATTTGTTTGGTCAACAATTTCTTCGTTAGAGCTGAATCTCTTTCCACCGAGCCATTGCTTTAGGTTTGGTAATAGAAAGTAGTCAATAGGGGCTAAATCCGGAGAATATGGCAGATGAGGTACCAATTCGTAGCCCAATTCATAGAGTTTTGCCATTGAGACTGCACACGTGTGCACCCGTGCATTATCTTGATGAAAAAGAACTTTTTTCTTGGCCATATGGGGTCGGTTTCTTTTTAAAAACTGTTGCCATCACCTTATTGGCCTTTTTCAGAGCAGGTTCACCAGGAGAAACCCATTGTTCAGATTGCTGCTTGGTCTCCGTTGTTCAGTAATAGATCCATGTTTCATCCTCAGTTACAAAACACCGCAAAAACTCATTCGGATTGCGGTTAAATAACTCCAAACAATCCTTTGAAGTTGTCACACGTTTACGTTTATGGTCAATTGAGAGCAAACGCGGCACCCATCTTGCAGACAACTTTCTTAAATCCAGCTGATCATTTAAAATCGAAACCACACTGCAATATGAAATACCTAGGGCATCAGCAATATCACGCACTTTTACTCTTCGGTCGGCCAACACCATATCGTGGATTTTTTCGACATTTTCGAGTGTACTGACCTCAATTGGCCGTCCAGAACGTTCAGCGTCATTTGTACTTGTGCGACCACAACGAAAGTCAGTAAACCACTTTTTTATCATAGAAATCGATGGTGCAGAGTCCCCATAGTATTTATCGAGCTTTTCCTTAGTTTGATTGACGGTTTTTTTCTTCGCATAAAATAATGTTTAATGAGCACTTGAAATTCACTTTCTTTCAATTTTTAGAAAAATACACAAGATTATATGTTTTGAACAGCTGTTAAACGCAAAGTAAATGACGACACTTGCTCAAAATTTGACAGTAGTCTATTAACAGGTGGTACTTAATGGGAATAGTGTTGCATTTCATATAAATACGATGGAAGTTCGAAAAGTCAAGGAAATATTGATCCACTTTCGTAGATTAAGCAACAACAGACGTTCAGAAGCCCTTGAGAAAACCAAGAGACGTCGAAAGGGATTTTTTGTGTCTATAAAGCTGCTTCTGAAAAGCAAAATGAAGTGGTTTCTGCATCGAATTTTTACGGGCGACGTAAAGCTAATCCGTTAAGATAATTTAAAGCGCAAAACATAATATATAAAGACCGATAACCTTGGGAATCAACACCAAAGCAGAGTATCCATGGCGACAAGGAATGCTTTGCATTTGGTGAATCAGAATGATGTCATTTATTATGAGCTCTTAAAATAGGATGAAGCAACCATGGGAGACTCGTACCGAATACAATTAATCTGTTTGATTGAAATTATTGAACAAAAAACAGTCAGAATATGTGACTAGGCTCGAGTTCATAATTTTTCATTATGAAAATATGGCGCATCATGTTGCGTAAAATGGTGGGTAGAAACTTTTGCCCCACCACCGTATAGCACAGACATTGCCTCTTCTGACTACTTTTTGTTTCGTTCGATTCAGTATGCCCTAACTGAAATACGTTTCATCTCAGAACAAAATATCGTTGATTTGTTTTTGGCCTCAAAAGATGAAAAATAGCTTTGAAATGAAATTCAAAAATTTGCCAGAAAGATGCGAAAGAAGTCATAACTTCCGATGGACAATACTTTGAAAAAAATACATTGTACGACTCTGCAAAATATGACCCTAAAGAGAAAAAAAACTAATAGTAATCCAAAGAGTTATACAAAATATTATTTAAGGAGATGGCCTGGATGTTTTCTGATTTGATTGGTGCGAATTTAAAACGGGAAAAATTAGGGTCATATTTCTTTTCATGTTTAGTTCAATTTTCCATAATAATTGGATAAAATCGCACGCTGAATTTGAATAATATTTTGTAATGAAAAAAAAAAAATATCTCAAAACTATTATTCTTTACAGCATCTATTCACTTCGTTAAGAGCGGCTTTGAGTTAACTATCTCCTTCTCTCTTTTCCTGGCCATTTTGTGTGGTCCCTGTGGCGTCCACGTCAAGAATACGTCTGGTTCATTTTGAACAGCATCTTGTTATTCATTTCTCTTAGAGGACCGAAAATATTTTTTCTTCTGCAACCTTTGGCAGATGTATAAATTACCAATATCCCCCTTATGAAATGACTGAAAATAGAGACGGCTCAATGCCCCTGGGCGAGTGTGTTAATCTCTCATAGTAAGGTCCTAATTGGAGGCGATAGGTTTGAGAACCACTAAATTGATTGAACTGACTTCTACTTCAGATATTAAACCAAAATAAGACAAATGATGCCCTTTCAGAAGCTTAACGAGAATTCAGATGGATTAACATTATAGGACTATAAACTCATCAAGATACGTAGCAAAAACACCCACACTGCCGCATTAACACTCCAGAAAAATTGTGAAAATCTAAGCCATATCAGATTCAATGATCTCCTTTTCTCCACTAAAGACCCGCAACAGAAACCGAAGGTCACTTAAGCGAGCATTGCATTAAACGGCGGATATCAGGTCAAACAAAAATTTCATAGGGTAAGAAGATTGATCATACTTGGTGTACACCTTCCACATTCAAGGAAGTCATATAGGATCAAAAAGCTATCTACACCAGACACCACAAAACGGCTGTCAATTGTCACGTGAGTAAACCTTACATTAAACGGCAGCAGAGATCAAGTGAGACGCAGGTGTCTGAGATCAAGAGATTAAAATCCACTACAAACTTAACCAGCCAGAGCTGCAAATAACTGTCATAAACCATTGTAAACCTGATATGTTTTCGACGCCATATAACGGACTCAGACGCACTTAAGATCACTGTTTTACTCCTTTCGATAGCGCCAAACGATTAAGGGATGACAAGACTATCGGCTATGGCAAAATGAAAGCCCTGGATTTTCCCAAAAATTGTATACGAGAAGTTGGCAGGTTCTGAATGAGCGCGGGAGGATGCACAAGAAAATTGCTCTTACTCCAATGACTTTCTCAAGGCATTGTAAAATATTGACTAAATTATTTTAAGAAATGTAAAACTTCTACGGTCAATTAAACTAAGCGGCCTATAGGTGCTTTACATTAGCCCTCATACTTCTGTATCAGCGACGAATGATTTGGTATGGAGTAGGAAGTATCTCTAATCTAAGAACCCTGGTTTGTGGGCAGTAAAATTCCAGGGGTCATGAAAATATATGATTCTACTTCAAACACACACAAGTAAAATTACAGGCTACATTTAGTTCAATAAAGATTTAGAAATATTTCTTTTATCCAACTACAATTCGGGTGATTTCACGACAGCAGCGCCATAGGAATAAAAACAAACCTCAAATTATCATCTGCATATCTACCATATGACGAGATCGCTTCTCGCGCTTGTTATCTGGTACAAAACAAGCCACAAAGATATTATTATTATTATTATTACTATTATTATTATTGTTGTTATTGTATGTGACGCTAATGTTCATCGTAGTTTCTCTGTGAGAGAGCTCGGACATTAATATTTGAGGTAATAGGTAGTTAATTACAATATCATTTATTTATATGTCTTAGTATTTGTAAGGAAATACTGTGGACTAATGTTCTTTCCCAATATCAGGAAATAACGCGTAATGCACAATGAACTGAGCCCATATTAAAATTGGAGAAAAAAATAGAAGGAAACTAGGTGCTGCGATGAAATTTTGTACGTGTGTATACATTGACCGTCCATTTATGAAAATTTAAAAAAAAATCTTTATATTTTGTCTATATTGGATCAATAAATTACCCAAAATACTCTCTTTTAAATATTAAGTTTTATTAGAGTTTTATGGTATTTTTTGCATAAAGTATTTACTTTTCTTGTTAATCAGTGTTGCCAGACTGTTTTTTCAATATAATAAAAATTTTTTTAATTAAATTTAATTTTATTTTTTACTTTTTCGTCTTCAATTCATATTTATTTGCAATTTATTTTATTTTAGGACGACTTATTATACCCTACACCACCATAGGTTGCGTTTTAAAACGATCTAACGATGTCCGTCCATCTGGCTGGCTGTCCATGTAAATCATGTGCACAAAGTACGGGTGGCTATTTTAAAGATAATTCAATGAAATTTGGCACTTTTATGATACAAGGACGAAGCCTATTGAAATTGGTTGTGATCGGTCCTTTATTTCACCTAGTTCCCATACAAATGTCCCAATGGAATAGAGTTTAAACACTCAAAAATGCCTTAGATATAAAATTATTTTAATAAAATCCAATGCAAAGAAGTTCTGCACAAGTATTAATCTTTGTACCAAATTTTATAAAGATCGGTCCACAGTTGATCATAGCTCCCACATAAACTCCTCTTCCGAAAATCACTTTAACGTGCATAAATCCCATAGGAATGTTAATATCAAGTTAATATTCGACACAAATAAGTTTTATATAAGTAGAAACAACATTGTCAAATTTTATGAGAATTGGTCCATAATTTACGACAGCTCCCATATAAACCCACTTCCAAGAATCGGCCTAAAATGTATAAAATCATCTAGAGTTAGTATCAACGAATTATTCTGTATTTGTATATTTTATTTTACATTTAGTAAAATTGGCCATAGGTGTAATATAAGTCCCCCTACCGAATTTTTATGCTCGTATAAAATGGTGTAGGGTCAAGACTGACTATATGATATCAGTGTAGATTTAAATGCGAAATTACTAGTTAAGTAATAGTTATTAATACTTTTGTTTCGATTTGTTACGTTTCGATGAAACTGTTACTGCAGGATTGAACGGAATTAAAAGTTTGATGATTTCATTTTCTTTTGTATTTTCTTTGCTATTTTTTCTAATAACATCACGATTGTTCTCCCTTGTTTTGAAAAGACATCCTAAAGTATTTTAGGAATGCATTCCATACAATTATTCATCTGTAATACACTTTAACTATAATATTTTCAATAGACAAATCAAAAATCTTGAAATATTTAATACAAAATCTAACCTAGTTCAAAAGTTTTCATAGAAAACACATAATTTAATGTGGACTAAATAGAAAACATTTGAAAATATTGAATGTAATTCAGACTTGGGTTAATTTTTACTGTGCCTTTTATTGTTTATAAACGTTGACAATATTATAGAAAATTTTTGATATTTTGCCGAAAGAAACAATTTTTTCATAGTGTAAAAGTAAATATTTCATATATTTATTTGTAATATTGTTCCTTGTGGGATTTTTAATTATCAAATTAATAAAAACGCCAAAATATGCAAAACCGAATTTTGCGATTTTTTTTAAACCAGTTTTCTGAAAATCTTGAAAAATTCCTCGACTTTAGAGTCGTCCTATTTTACGCATACGTCATAAAAAATTAACATCATTTGAAATACTTGCAAAATTCTTAATATTCATCTATTTCTTCAGCGAGAAAGTATGATATTTAGAAAGGTTGTGATATTCGCATTTTAAGAAAAGTAAGACATTGGATCTATATTTTCTTTTTTCTTGTATCAAAACTCCAGATTTTAGAAAAAATTTTAAGCACAAAAGTTTGATTTCTTTGAATTACATAGAAAATTCAATACAAAAGTAAAATCAATAATAATAATAATATAGCCTACCATAGAAATCGCATATTATATTACAGAAAAACGATTGTGGAAATATAATCTTTCCAAAAATCTTCCATTCTCGCCGAATATACCAACGACTTTAATTTTAAAATATTCTAAGCGATGTTAAATTTTTCTGACAGATTTTTCCTAATTTCGATTTAAATTATTTTTATTTTCATGTAATGATGTCTATTAACTAAGGATTATACCATCCTTCAACTATTCCCATTCCTTTTTCCAAACCATAATGACGATGTCGTTTTTAAACATTCATTTAAATCTCAACTTGACTTTGATAGGATTTTTCATAATTTTTGCCACTATTTTTATACTTTTGCGACCTATTAAAGTAGTATTTGAATCTTAAGATTTTATACTATCTTAAAGATAAATTTTGAACTATCTTTGGCAATGTTAAGCGTAAATAATAGATTTTTGAAGCTGTGCAAATAATTTTGTTGCATAAAAAAATGTGTATAAATAATTTTGAAATAAAAAATGTCAGAAAAAAATACCGTGACTTATTCAGAAATTACCACAATTTACTCTACAAATTTCAGGCTTTACAACAACAAAAATATTATTTCAAAATATTTTGCAACAACACAAATATTTGATTTCTTTTCCAAATTTTTAAAAAAATTTAAAAAAGTGTAAATATATATGACTATGACTATATCTTGAATGCTAGAAGTCTTAGCTATCATTTGATATAAATTTTACTATTAAATTTCAAAAAAAAAAAAAAATTTTTTTTTGTAGGATTTTTTCCACTAGATTCCATTGATCGAATATTTGGATTTTTTACTGATTCAGAAATTATTTTGCCAAATTGTTTAATTCTTAATATCCCAGCAAAAATAAATAGGTCATTTTTAACTTCTACTTTTTAATTATTTTCAGTGTCAGTAAGTGTACGATTTTTTTTGCTTAAAAAGTTATATAAACATCATCCAAAGATGTTATTAAAAAGCGATTCAGATACATTTTTCTGATATAAAACGTTTAGAATTTACAAATACTTGTTACTTAATAATAACTGTTTTAATCAAATGAAAAATATTGTTGTGCATATTTTATAAATAAAAAATATTTGGTTTATATAAAAATTAACAGTAATTTCCATGAATTGATAAAAAAAAGTACATAAAAAAATCAATTTTATATGACATCGTGAACACGACTTACTACTCATTGAATAGGTATCAAAAAGACAAATTCATTCGAAATGATCCAAATTTGCACTACTTCTAGATTACAAGTTCAGGATCTTATTGAATTCTTTACAAGTCCTTTTTTTGCTGGGATATTAAAGAAGCCATAAACTCTAGAAGCTCTCAACAGGTATATAAGAATATACAGTCCGTGGTTCTTGCCTAAACGATTGTATAAAAATAACCCAAATGAATATCAACAAAATTTTTTTTACACTATTTTCTTAAACTTGAAGTATGCCACTATATTAAATTTGATTGCTGTCCTCAAAAACACATATCCTTGTTTTACACACATATCCTTGTCATACACATACACATTATCGTAAATGTATAAACAACATGTTTATACATACATTAAACTACCAGGGCAACAAGATTTTAAGGAACATGAAGTAAAAATTCAAAAATAACCAATTCCTAAATGCTCACTCTAAATGCATACAAGTGAGCATGAGAAACTTGTTGTTCTTCACACAAATAGAAAGGACCTCGTGTTCAAATATATAAACATTTAAATAAATAGGTAAAGTTGTATGAGAACAGTCTTTTGTTTGTTGTATTTATTTAAGCAAATATATTTCGTTGACTGCTGCTGTTGTTATTGTTATACACAACTACATACACTCACTAACCCACAGGTTTCTCATATATAATGTCCTTGTTTCTTGTTGTTTACTTGTTTGTATTTGTTTTTGGTTTTTGTATTGTCGGTATTTAAAATTGAAAAAAAAAATAATGAATGGAATGTGAATAAAGAGAATTGTATATAAAGAGAAATTGGTGTCAAAAACTGAGCGCCTGTTATTTAGTACAAATAAATTCCAACAAAAAGAAAAAAATTAATACCAACAAACATTAAATACATATGCTTACTTACAGTTTCATTATTGTATGAGGATAATCACAAATTTTAGTTGGTTATATTTTAAGGAAGTGAGAGTTAATTCGTCATTACGTGTTCATCCTTGAATTTTTTGACTATCGCTGTTATATGAAAAAATAACCTAAACACCCTACAGTTTATGAAAAAAGCAAAATGTATTTATAATTTTTAGAAACTGAGCACACATAAGTACATCAAATGCATTCGTATTATTCTCAATACATTAAACTTTAATTTACTTTTTAACTTCTTATCATTTAAACAACAAACTCCTTTACTTTACCATTATAACAATGACAATTTTCTGATTATTTAAGTGTTTTTTAAAAAATCTAAAGATGACTTCAAAACGAGCACGTTTTATAGATTTCAAATTCTAGTCCAAAAAATATTAAATTTTTTTAAAATCTGATGTGAAAACAAAAAAAACCTCCTTCCCTTATTATTTTTCTAGCTATCACACCATTGTCCTGTGCCTATAAACTTTGGTGTTAAGTTATCATTGTCCTTGCTACTGTTTGTTATACATTCTTTTAAATGCCACAATTTTTCTGTTTTTGAACTGATAAGCTTCCTCTTCATATAAAAAAAAAAGAAAAATATAAACAAAAACTGTAAGCAGTTAAATGTGATTTTTCATTGTTGATAAAAATATTAAATTTTAATATTTTGCTCATTTTTCTCTTCTTCCTTTATACTTGTTTATAATTTTTTATATGATTTTAGCTTTTATATTGTTGTTATTTTTGTTATCCTTTTTATAGAGTAAGAAGAAAAAACTTTATTGTTTGCTTTACTCAGCAATTTCTTGTACTTTATACTCCTTTTTTAATAAACACACAGTTGAACAGTAGTGTGATAGAGAGCCTTCAAATAGCAGAAGATTTAAAGGAATTAAATCGATAGGTTTGCAATGAGAAATAAAATTTTAGGGCATCTTTAAACGTCGAAGGCGCTATTTTTTTCTTAAATTATACGAATATAATATTTTCTAGTTCTAATTCAGTTCTAGTTTAGTTCTAGTTCAGTTCTCTTTCTATTTCAAATCTAGTTCAGGTTTAGTTTAGTTCTAGTTCAGTGCTAGTTCAGTTCCAGTTCAGTTCCACTTCAATTCCAGTTCAGTTTTCGCCTAGTGCAAATCTAATTCAGTTTTTGTTCTAGTGCAAATCTAGTCCAGTTCTGGTACAGGTTTAGTCCAGTTCTAGTTCACTTCTAGCTTACTTCAGTTCTAGTTCAGCTCTAGTTCAGTTCTGGTTCAGCTCTAGTTCAGTTCTAGTTCTAGCTGAGTTCCAGTTCAGTTCTAGTTCAGTTCCAGTTCAGTTCTAGTTCAGTTCCAGTTCAGTTCTAGCTCAGTTCTGATTCAGTTCCATTTCAGTTTTAGTTCATTTCTGGTTCAGTTCTGGTTCAGCTCTAGTTCAGTAGTAGTTCTAGTTGAGTTCCAGTTCTAGTTCTAGTTGAGTGCCAGTTCAGTTCTAGTTCAGTTCTGATTCAGTTCTAGTTCAGTTCTGATTTAGTTTCAGTTCAGTTTTAGTTCAGTTCTAGTTCAGTTCTATATATTTATTTATCTACTTATTTATTTACTTATTTATTTATTTACTTATTTATTTGTTTATTTATTTATTTGTTTGTTTATTTATTTATTCGTTTATTTATTTATTTGCCTGTTTATTTATTTATTCACTAAGGGAACCATCGGCTTTGTGATACCGCTCGTTAACAAATGTTATATAAACATAGTGTTATTTAATAATTCAATGCTGAAGTGGTGTCAACTTGATGCCAATTGGTATCAATTTTCGTTAATAACTTGAACATAAAGTGTTGAATTTAAACACATACGGGGCAGATTTTCTATTGACACTGAATGGTATCATTATCAACACGTATGTGTTCGATTTTTATCTGGGTGTTTATTTATTCTGTCTCTCAGGAATTAATTCTTTTATTTCTCTTCTCTTAAAGACTTGTCCTTTACTAAACGTCTACTTGTATTTACACATAGTTGTTGTACTACATATTTTATATCCTGCCTCATACAATACAAACGCTTAACTCTTAATATTTGTTAGTATGGCTGTAAATGTGAATATATTGTATGTACAACATTTCTCATGAGTTTCATAAATTGTTGTAATTTGTTATGTTTATAGTTTTGAACAATTTTAGCTGATTTTGCAAAAACACCAAAATAAAAATTTTCTTTTCCCTCTTACTTCAATAGAAAAGAAGACGTTATATAGAAACAAGGAATAGCTAAAGAGTAGCAGCAGAGAAGAAGGCAAAATATGAATGAGAGATAACATGAATTATGACACTTTTAAAATAATGGATTTGAACTGTTCAAAACAATTTCTTTTACTTTAGTATAATTTTGTTAAATGGTGTATTTGTTTTGGGATTAAATTTTGTGTGGTATTATCTGTGAACTTAAATAGCAAAGAAAGCGAAATTCACAAAAATAAAATAAAAAATATGTTATCGATAATAAATAGAATATTTTAAATTTCTTTTTAATAATAGAGAGTTTTATAAAATAGGAAAAAAATTTCAGGGGAGGGAGTATAATAAAAGATGTTAGCAAAGATTATTTCTAAAACAGAAACATTTTCAGTACATTAAAAAATTTAGGTTTAAATTTATAATACCAATAAGATGTTGTAAAATGTTAAAAAAATGTTAATCTTATTAAAACGAGCATAAAATGCGTTTTAAACTGTTTGCTATTATTTACTATACCCAATTAGTTTTTTAAAAGACTTTATCACTCTTTAAAGACTTCTTTAATTTTATAGCTTTTTTTAAGATAGAACATCAAGCTTGTCATAACTAAACATTTCCTTTTACCTTATAATCATCTTAAATTAATCTATCAATATTTTATAAATTTTATACTCTAATTATATGTATTGATTTATTTACTTTTATGTATGCCTATTTCCTTCTTTTGTCTTTAATACTTGATTTTCTTTTGGTCACATTATCATTTGAGGAAAATAATATTCATTAGTCTGAAACATATAGTTTTCTCATTAACTGATAACAAAAATTTTTCTCAGTTTTGTTGGTTATATCTTCATTTACTTTTTTTTCTGAGATGACTTGCGAACAAATAAAGTTTAACTTTAACTTGAAAAATATCTTAAGCCGCAAATCTAAGGAGTCGACGACTACCAGGAATGTTTTTGTTGTATGTATATATGTCGAGAGATTGAATGTGTTTATTTGCTACACGTAAAATATATTGATTTATTTAACTTTGTTGTAATGTATACAAATTTACAATTTATATAGTTGGTTTTAAAAGTTTTCGTCCAGTTTAGGAAGATTTCGAAAGGGAGTGTTTTGTAACAAATACTTAATGAATAAGTAAGAGTGCTAGAACTATATTCGACTATTCTGGGAGGTAATTTTATAACTAAACTCTAAAGGAAAATCTATTGAATTTATTTTTTCGAAACAAACCATACAATAACCAGTGTTGCCGATTGGTTATATTTTTTTGAACTTTACCATAGACATCATGATAGATCATGCAAATATATATCTAAATTTGGAACAAGTAACAAGCTTTTCGCTACTTACTCAAAATTTACTCTTAACACATCAGATATGTTGAAGGAAACTAAATTTGAAATAGGCTCTTTTCTTGCAGGTAACAATCTTATGTTGTTAGTGGCGGATGAAATTATAGCAATTTTTGTGATACATTGTCGGTTTTTAAAATTACACAAAAAATAATTTTAGCTATGTTTTTAATAAAAAAAAAACAGCATTCAATTTAAAATATAAAAGAGTTCAAACATAGGAATTCATTGAAATCCCTAACTTACTTAAAATAGTAAATATTTTCTATACTATTTATACGATTAAAAGGATTTAAGTAACAATTGAAAGCTCGTAAATTGGCATTTATAAAGACATAAATAAATTTATTTAACCTACTTTTTTTAATATTTCGTCATTTTTCCTCTATAATAACAATCTTTTCGTAATAGCCGGCCTTCGGCTGAGCGTAAAGGTTTTTAATTCTGTGGTATGTCCAAAAGCAGATTCGCTAACATAATTTTTCTATTTTCACATAATTTTTTAATAACAAGAAAAAAAATAATATGAGTTTCTTAGAGAAATAAGTTTACAACACACAAAAATACTGGTCCATCCGTCCATCTGACCGTCTGTAAGTCCATGCAAAACCTTGTAATCAAACTACAGAACGCAATTTTTAAAATAATTTAACGAAAATTAGTACACAATTACGAAGCATTTTGAAATTGGTTATGATTATTAAACCTAGCTCCCATACAAATTTCCTCCCGGAATAAGGGTTTAACGATCATAGCTCCCTTCATGAAATTTGGTACATGAATTTCATACGCGATGGGTAGATTATCACATGGTTGGGCTTGACCGAGTATACATTTCTCACTTTAGTTTTGTTTTTTTATTTTTGTTTAATATCTACAACAACCTATTACATTCAACGCGACAACGCGAACAAAAATAAGTAGTTATTCAGTTTATATCTTTCTCCAATATTACTTGCTAACTTACTAAGTAAGCAAAGTTTTTGCTAGGTAAAAACTAAAATGTTTTTCAATGGAAATTTTCTTGAGGTTTTCGTCATATAAAAAAAGATCCAGGTGAATTATCACACTTAAGAAAATAGTGTCTGTTATAAAAATTGAAAGATAACATTTGATTATAACGATAATATTTTTAAATCATACAAGCAGTTAACCCTTAAGAGGCACGATATTTTGGTATTAAAAGATTTATTAAATAAATTTCTTAATTTAAAAGGGTTTATTTGCGAGAAAAATTTGACAGCATGCACTCTTCTATTAACAACACATTAGGACTAAATCCTACTTTAAGTGCCGACGATTATTGTAAAAATGCTTTCGATCTGAATAATGCTGAAGATGCTATTATTCAGCAATATAAAAACACAACTAAACTTAAAAAAGATCATCGTAACTGTTTTATTGTTTATGATTAAAGAAAAAATATTTTTTGTATTATTTTAATTTGCTTCGAAATTTTGAATCGAAAAAAATCGTATTTATTATTTTCAAATTCCAAAAATGTAACCTTTTAGGAAAAACTTAAACTTTGTGACAAAAATTTGTTTAGCAGGCACTGAAAATAACATTTATTTTAAAACTTTTTGAAAAAAAAAATCGATAACATATAAACAAATGTGCATTTTGCAATGCTTTGTAGTTTTGCGTTTTTTTTTTAATTCAATATTTTTTATATTTTACTGATTTTTAAATTTTGCGATTTTCTTTTTTTTTTTGCATTATGGTGATTTTCTTTGTAATAAACGATTTTTATGAAACCGATTTGTTACTGTAATTTGACGATTTTTTCTTTTTGTTTGTGTAATGTTCCGTGTAGTATTCGATTTTTTTATTTTATTAAAATATCTTATTTGGTTTTTATTATTATTTTGTACCACGTTTATAGATTTTTTTCTTATTTTTTCTATTTATGTTTCAACTGTTATATATTTTAGCATTTTTTTAATTAGATTTTTTGTATTTTAGCGTTTTTTTTCATTATTTTTTCTTTGTATTTTTTTAAACTACGAGTTTTTAATTTAGGGTTCTCAATTAAATTGTAATAGTATTTTCTGAAACTTTTTTTAAATTTTGTCTTTTCTATTAGTATTTTCGAAATTTTTTAATAATTTGAAATTTTTTTCCAGTTTATTGAGTTTTTTCTACTTTTTTTTTTTTCATATGTTACCATTTTTTTGTTGGTAATTTTGCGAATTCTTTAAATTAGTGATTTCGTTTTTAACTAATCATTTTTTTAATTTGGCATTTATTGTAACCTTATTTACAGATTCATTCTAATTTGATTTACATATTTTTATTAATTTTTTAATTAAATTTTATTTTATTAGTTTTTTTATAAAAATTGTTATTTCGGTAATTTGTCAATTTAGTATTTTTTATTTTAATTATTTTTCTTCTTTGGTGTTTTTATTAGTATTTTTTAATTACGACTGTTATCCATTATCTATTTTATATATTTTTTTAATTTTGTTTTTGTATTTTAGCGATTTTTTTTGTAATTGGCGTTTTTTTCTTTTAATGATTTTTTATACTTTTTTTAAACTGGAATTTTTTAGAGTTCTTATTTGTGTTGTGATGTTTCATTATTTTACAACTTTCTTAAATTTTGTCCTTTTTTGTTTTTTGGTATTTACGGATTTTTTTTTTATAGTTTGAAATTTATTTTTCCTGTTTAGTGATTTTTTTTCTAAATTATTTTTTGTAATTTTGCGATTTTTTAAATAGCGTTTTTGTTTTTAATTGATTTTTTTTAGTTTGGCATTTTTTAACTAATTTTAAGATTATTTCTAGTTTTTTTTTTTTTTTATTTTGCGAATCTTGTTTTGGAAATTGGCGATTTTTTGTAGTTTTTCGAATTTAGCATTCATTTTTCTTATTTTTGTGTTTTTGTACTTATTTTAGGGATATTTTCTTTTGTGTAATTTGGAAAGTTATTTTGATTTTCTAATTTTGTAATTTTATTTGTGTTATAACAGGTTTTTCTTCTTTTGGCGATGATTAATTTTTTCTTTTCTAATTTGGAATTTTTATTTAAAAAAAATTGTAATTCTGTCATTTCTTTAAGTTAGCGCTTTTTTAAATTTGTTAATTTCTGCTGTAATTATATAATGTTAGCATTTTCCACCATAGCCATCAGTTGGTTGTCTATTTTATTATAATTTAACCATTTTTTTAGTAATTTCGTGATTATTTATTATTTTTTTATTGCGATTTTCTTTGTAAACCATTTCGTAATATAGCGATTTTTTAATTATACTTTTTCTACTTCATAATTTTTTTTTCCATTTTTCATATATATTTTTTGTTCTTTTGTGGATATTTCTTATTTACAACGTAATGTTTTTCATTTTCTTTTGTAATTTTGTGCTTTTTTGCGATTTATTGCATTTTACGCACTCAGCATATACTTTTTCTTTTTTTTGCAAACTAACGATTTTCTCTTTGAACAGTTTTTCGCAATTTGGTGTTTTTTTCATTCAGCGATTGTAATTTGATGTTTTCTATTTTTTATCTTTGTAATTTTATTTCTATTTTCATTGCTGTTCATTTTGCATTTAATTAGCGATTTTGTTTTATAAAATTTTTCCTGTAACTTGGATCTTTTTGTACTATGTAGTGCGATTCCTATATTTAGATTTTTTTTATTAATTCGTGACGTCTTTTAAATTAATGTATTTTGAAATTTTTAAAACCCACGTGAAAATTTCAACTTGATATGTTAAACTTTTATACATAATTAACAATTTTTATTAAGTCTGTAAAAATTAAAAATTCTCTTTAGTAAATTAAAAATATAATGTGTATGTTTATTTTTATTCCTCACTATCAATATAATCATAAAGAATCTTTCTTATATCAAACAGTATTAATTCAGACTTATGAATTGAGTAGTGAATAGTAGTGAGTTTATCAATAACTATACACATACAAACACCCAACACATTTTTTATATCCTACAAGGAAAAACAAGAATAACTAACTGACGATATGGAAAAAAGTTTCCTTGTTGTTTTTTATTATAAACCAAAAGAAAAAAAAAAGAAATAAACGGCCAACTTTATTGCAACTTGTTTATGTGGCAAAGAAAATGAGAGAGAAGTGAAGTGAAAAGAAAAAGTCTTGGAAGCCGTAGAATGTCTAGATTCCCAAAAGATTATAAAGATAGATATACATTTACCCTCATTCATACAATGGATATTTACATGTAATGTGTATGAATCCATAGGTGTGTTTGTATTTTAATGGAAATTTTGTATTAAAAGTTTTATACTTCTCTCAGTTTGATGTGATGTGCCACAATTGATAACAAACAATAATTTTAACGTTTTTATCACTAAACTAAAGAGACGTTAAAAAATAAAAATTAAAAATGAAAATTCTAGAGAATATATTACAGTAAAGTTTTTTTTAATGCATTCGATATAACTGCAGCTGCTGATAAAATGTTATTACAATAATAATAACAACAGCTATTTACTAGTATTTTAATAAAGTAAAATGTTAAAAGCCTTAAGGCAGTTATATAAGTATATCAAAACATTTTTAGTCTAGTCTATAGTTTCTACTATAGACAAGACTATAGATTAAACTTTAGTAAAGTCTATAGATTACCATCTACACTATCGGCTGTAGTTAAGACTATAGAGTGAATTCTAGTCGAGACTAGAGACTGCACAACATTCGAAACTACAGACATGACAATAGTTGAGATTATAGACTAGTCTATAGTCGAGAATATAGTCTAGACTATAGTCGAGACTATAGACTAGACTATAGTCGAGACTATAGACTAGACTATAGTCGAGACTATAGACTAGACTATAGTCGATACTATAGACTAGACTATAGTCGATACTATAGACTAGACTATAGTCGAGACTATAGACTAGACTATAGTCGATACTATAGACTAGACTATAGTCGAGACTATAGACTAGACTATAGTCGAGACTATAGACTAGACTATAGTCGAGACTATAGACTAGACTATAGTCGAGACTATAGACTAGACTATAGTCGAGACTATAGACTAGACTATAGTCGAGACTATAGACTAGACTATAGTCGATACTATAGACTAGACTATAGTCGAGACTATAGACTAGACTATAGTCGATACTATAGACTAGACTATAGTCGAGACTATAGACTAGACTATAGTCGATACTATAGACTAGACTATAGTCGAGACTATAGACTAGACTATAGTCGAGACTATAGACTAGACTATAGTCGAGACTATAGACTAGACTATAGTCGATACTATGACTAGACTATAGTCGATACTATGACTAGACTATAGTCGAGACTATAGACTAGACTATAGTCGATACTATGACTAGACTATAGTCGAGACTATAGACTAGACTATAGTCGATACTATAGACTAGACTATAGTCGATACTATAGACTAGACTATAGTCGAGACTATAGACTAGACTATAGTCGAGACTATAGACTAGACTATAGTCGAGACTATAGACTAGACTATAGTCGAGACTATAGACTAGACTATAGTCGATACTATAGACTAGACTATAGTCGATACTATAGACTAGACTATAGTCGATACTATAGACTAGACTATAGTCGATACTATAGACTAGACTATAGTCGATACTATAGACTAGACTATAGTCGATACTATAGACTAGACTATAGTCGATACTATAGACTAGACTATAGTCGATACTATAGACTAGACTATAGTCGATACTATAGACTAGACTATAGTCGATACTATAGACTAGACTATAGTCGATACTATAGACTAGACTATAGTCGATACTATAGACTAGACTATAGTCGATACTATAGACTAGACTATAGTCGATACTATAGACTAGACTATAGTCGATACTATAGACTAGACTATAGTCGATACTATAGACTAGACTATAGTCGATACTATAGACTAGACTATAGTCGATACTATAGACTAGACTATAGTCGATACTATAGACTAGACTATAGTCGATACTATAGACTAGACTATAGTCGATACTATAGACTAGACTATAGTCGATACTATAGACTAGACTATAGTCGAGACTATAGACTAGACTATAGTCGAGACTATAGACTAGACTGTAGTCGATACTATAGACTAGACTGTAGTCGATACTATAGACTAGACTATAGTCGAGACTATAGACTAGACTATAGTCGAGACTATAGACTAGACTATAGTCGAGACTATAGACTAGACTATAGTCGAGACTATAGACTAGACTATAGTCGAGACTATAGACTATAGTCGAGACTATAGACTAGACTATAGTCGAGACTATAGACTATAGTCGAGACTATAGACTAGACTATAGTCGAGACTATAGACTAGACTATAGTCGAGACTATAGACTAGACTATAGTCGAGACTATAGACTAGTCAAGACTAAAGACAAGAATATAGTCGAGACTAGCCTATAGTCGAGACTAGACTGTAGCCAAGACTATATATATGTATATATATATATATATATATATATATATATATATATATATATATATATATATATATATATTGAAACCGAAATATATTAAGAGAAATATTAAAATGTTTTAGTACCTGTAAGAGAATTTTAAATATTAGCTTCTTATTTTTTAAAATAAACTTTTGCACTGGGCTAAATATTAAATTTTGTTCATTTACTAACTATTTTACCATTTAATGATTTAATCGTAACTTCGGTAAAACACAATAAAAATGTCTGTGTAAATTTGTAGCGTGTGTTTTGTTTTTGCTCACTAAAGTTGTAGATAATTTAAAAAAAAAAAAAAAAAAAAAAGAATTTATATTTTATTTCGGCATTTTTTTTTTTATTCTGTTTATTATTTTTATTTATATGAATATTGTGATCTTTTGCGAGTGATTAATTAAGATTGATTGATAAACTCGCACACACACAGACACACAAAAAAGTAACAAGCACGAAAAGTTTTCAAAGTTTTATTTATTGGATACAAACAATAACGTTCATATTTGTGTATGTCTGTCAGCTAGACGGTCTGTCTGTCCGTCCGTTTGTCGGTTTTAATGTACATTTGTACTGCCAATAAATTGTGAAATGTTTTATGTGCGTTGGCTACCCTTGATGGTGATTGTTTGTATGATTGTATGGAATTAACCTACTACTACTGCTGTTGCTTACCCCTCTTTACCCCCCTAAAACCCTCCCCCTCAAAACTAAGAGTTGTTGCTCTTTACTCCCCGTCCCGCTTTTAATGCGATAAATAGAAAGATTAGAGTGTAACTTACCTTAAAGCAGCATGACTGTTTTGTTTTCAGTTTGGATAATTTTTTTTCGCATTCTGCTTTGCTACCTTATATTGCCACAATAGTCATAAAATATATATATATATGTATGTAGAAAAAACAACAACAAAATTTCAACCGTATAAAGCTTTAAAATTGAGATCTCATTTGTTGATAACAGAATTGCTTTTTTTTCGAAAAAACCAAGATTTTTACTTTTTGATATATGAAATGAGATATGAACGTAAATATAAAAATCACCTAAGTGGACTCTTTTTTTACGCTTTCTTGCCAGTTATTGTTGCTGTTTTTTATTTTAGCTAAATGGCCATATGCAGTTAGCAGTTATCGTAAGAAATACGTTATTATTCGAAATACGCAGTATGGTCGTATCATAAAATTTTTTAGTAGATATTTGATAAAAAGCCAACAAAAATAGCTATAAGAAAAAACATGCGATTATAAAATTCTCTACTAAATATGAAAATAAATTTCTAATTTTGTATGACTTACAAAAGCACTATGTAATCTTTTTCAAACTCCAATTAGAAGAAATTTAATATTACATTTGTATTATAAAATCCGTTTTTAGTTTATATTATTACACCAACAAAATTATTATTGTGGTAATAAAATACTCGTTTCCGATTTTTTCCGTTATTTTTGTTGTAAACATCAAATATATCTCACAACCATTAATGTGGTGGTCTTCTACCATATTCTAGACTTGGGTCTTAATTTTTTATAAATTTTCTATAAAAGAATCCCGTCTAAAAAAAGTATCAAAAGCTTCCCCTAAAAAGATAATTTATATTAAATTTTGAATAATAAGAAAATTTACCGAAAATTTTTTATAAAAGAAAATTTATTGGGAAAGTAAGAATTTATTCGAAATTTTCTATCAAATAAAAATTTATCAGAAATTTTCGAAAAATATGAAAAAATGAATAAAAATGTATCGAAAATTTATGTTAAACAGAAAACTTTCTGTAAATTTTTCATAAAAAGAAAACTTTTTGGAAATTGTCTGTAAAAATAAAATTCACCGAAAATTTGCTATAAAAAGAAAACATCAAAAAATTTCTAGACAAAAAAAAACATCTAAAATTTTCCTTAAAATAAAATTTATCGAAAGAAAATTTTTATAAAAGAAAATTTATCAGAAACTATATAAAAACATATTTTCTATAAAAAGAAAATATATCGAAAATTGTCTATAAAATTTTCTATAAAAACTAAATTTATCGAAAATTTTCTATAAAAATCAAATTTATCAGAAATTTTCTTTAAAAATAGTCTATCATTCCGTTTGTAATTTCTGCAATATTTATCTATGACCCCCAAAAGTATATATTTTCTGGATCCTTATTGATAAGCAAGTCGATATAACAGTGTCCGTCTCTCTATTGAAGAAGTCTATTTAGAAAGCCCCAGTTACCGAGTATATATGCTTTACACATCAAATTGTAGTAAAAATCAACAAAATCGATTTTCTACTAGCCAAGATATCGCCAAAGAACCGAAAAAGCCTCTAAAAACGTGTTTGTTTTCGACTTTTCTAAACCCCTATATAAGCTAGCGTCTTATTTTTTGTACAGAAAATTCGATATTTTTTTTTTTTTTTTTTTTTTTTTGAATGAACAAAATCGGTTCATCAGTAACTGAAATATCGGTTAAAATGCATTTTTGGACTTTGTGAAGTTTCCATATAAGCTTCAGAGTTCGTTCTTTTACAAATCTGTTGTAAATATTTTTCTAAAATTTCGCTTTTTTGGAATTAACCATATCGGTTCATAAACAACAGAATTATAGCAAAAAATATTAAAAAATACACACACAAACATATATAAAAAGCATTACTTGCATTTCAGTGTTGTTGTTTTTTGTATAAGCAAGCAATAGTTGTTGATTGTATATACATACCCACAATCATTTTTTATGTATGTTTCTTAGTTGGAAATAAAAGCCATATAATGACTCAGTGTTGTTGTTTTTTGTATAAACATGTAACTATATATGTATATAAATTTAATAGCCATCAGAAGCTATCAGTGTTGTTGTTTTTTTTAAGGAAGCAACACTTGCTATAATAGTTTAATTTTGTGTTTACTTTTTTGTAGTTTGGAAAAATTTTTGTTAATGTGAAAACATGAAAGCATACTCTAAGGCGTAAATTTTATTATTTATTGGTAAAGTGGTGAAGAGTACAAAAAATTCGAAACAGCCGAATATAGCGCTCGATCTTGTTTTTGGTTTTTATAAACAAACTTCGATAAATTTCATTTTTGCAAAAAATTCATTTGTCCATTGTCTTTAATAAAAAAAGTTTTAATATATATATATATATATATATATATATATTTCTTTTTCAGTAGAGAATTTTTAATTTTATAAAAATTTGCCAACGTCAAAATACTTTTATGAGATACTAGATGATTTCAACCATTAACAAATACTTCCTTCATACCAAAAATAATATAAATTGTTCATTTTTAATGGTTACATATACATATACATATACAAATACACACACACAAAAGAGCCTGTAGAAACATACAAGTGTATGATTATAATGGAATAATCATTTTCTCTTCATCATCATACTACATTTTAGTAAACTAAAAGTTCGATTACTTTAAAAAAAATGTCTTTGTTATCACAACCATAAAAAGAACCCTAGCGAAATGCAACTCAACAACACCAAATACAAGTGAGAAACATTTTTATATTTAAATTCGAAAAAAAAACAACAAACCACAACAACAGCAACAAACAGTAAAAGAAAATAATATAAGAAACTAACCTCGCCTAAAGCGTCCACTGACACACGTTATCACAAGAGATAATAAAGACGCCAGGCGCGACATCAAAGGGTTTACCATGTAGTTGTTGTCGTTGTTATATTTGTGTCCGATATTATATTAAGTTGCCAGTGCAAAGCAACAGCAGCAACAACATTAATGAATAATAACCTCAACAACAATAACAACAACAGCATTAACTATCAACAATAACTAAAAGCTGGATAGTAAAACGACACAACAAAATTAACCAGCCAAAGGCCACAACATTTCGCTAGATATTTGTTTTAAAATAAAAACATAAAAAAAATTAAACGTCAGACAAGCGATGGACATTTTTTGTAAGACATCTGATAGATAGAGAGACGATAGAAAGACGATATATTGTAACAAAAAAATGTTAAGAATGGTTTTCAGTATGAGTCACAGATAAATTTTAATTGAGGCTACAAGATTACTATTTTTACTTTATATGATATTTTCTTTTTATAGAAAATTTGCCTTAAATTTTTTTATAGAAAATTTGCCTTAAATTTTTTTATAGAAAATTCGCGATACATTTTTTTTTTCTTTTTTATACAAAGTGTTATAGAAAGTTTGTTGTTGATAAATTTTTCTTATTTAGAATTAGCGATACATTTTCAAACTATTAAAAATTTGCTATAAATTTTCGTTTTATAGAAAATTCGCGATAAATTTTTTTATTGAAAATTTGCCATTAATTTTCGTTTTATAGAAATTTTGCGATAAATTTTCTTTTTATAAAAAGTTTGCGATATATATATATATATTTATATTATTTTTTTTTTTGAGAATTAGCGATAAATTTTCGTTTTATAAAAAATTTGCTATAAATTTTCGTTTTTTAGAAAATTCGCGATAAATTTTTTTTATTGAAAATTTGCCATTAATTTTCGTTTTATAGAAATTTTGCAATACAATTTTTGGTAGATTTTCTTTTTATAAAAAAATTTGGTAGATTTTCTTTTTATAGAAAATTTACGATAAATTTTTGTTTTAAAGAAAGTTGCGACAAATTTTCTTTTTATAGAAATTTTGCGATTCATCTTTTATATAAAATTTGTCATAATCTATAGAAATTTTACGATTCATTTTCATTTTATAAAAAATTTGCGATAAATTTTCGTTTTATAGTAAGTTTGCGATAAATTTTCGTTTTAAAGAAAATTTGCGATAACTTTTCGTTTTAAAGAAAAATTTGCGATAAATTTTCGTTTTAAAGAATTTTTGCGATAAATTTTCTTTTATAGAAAGTTTGCGATTGATGTTTTTTGAAAATTTGTCTTAATTTTCGCTTTATACAAATTTTACGATACATTTTCGTTTTATAAAAAATTTGCGACAAATTTTCATTTTATAGAAATTTGCAATAAATTTTCGCTTTAAAGAGAATTTGAGATAAATTTTCTTTTTAAAGAAAATTTGCGATAAAAATGCTATTTTCATAGAACATTTGTTGAGAAGTTTTTTTTTCTACAAATAATTTAGGACAAATATTATTTTTAAACATGTTTTAGTTAATTTTCTTCTGTCGCTTGTCGCCTTAATTGTAATCATTCTCCTCTTATGAATTTTTCTGACCACCATTAGTAATATTTTTATAGTATGTATTACAAAGTAATTGCTTACAAAGTAAACAAATTACAATGTTTTCTTCTAAAATCAATAGATGACATTGATGATGGTGGTTAGTTACAACAAATTGTTAACAATGTTTTTGTTTTTCCTCTTCTCCTATTAAACACACCAAGCCACCCAAGTTGTTACCACAAGAAAAAAAAAATGAAATAAAACTTTGTCCATAAAAGTCACACCACAACATTTGTTTAAATAATTTCTTTCTCCCCCTCTCTTCCTTCATATTATTGAGGTTACATTTCTAGAACTAGAAAAAAATAATAATTAATTATATTCAGTTTTTTCTCACTCGCTCGCTTCGCTCTCTCCTTCTACCATCATTTATTTATTATTATCAGTTTTATAATTTGTACAAAATGCGGCACTTTTATTTAAGTTTGTTTCACTTATAAGGGCGATTAGTAGTCTTTATTGTTAAATATACTTAGTTTGATGATTATGACGATGGTGGCGTTGGAGGTGCCTCTGTTTTAATACCGACTAAGATATTTACCTATAAATGCTGACACCGCCGCCGTTGCCTGCATCAATTTGATTAATTATGATAATGTTGACAAATTTCTATCGTTTTGTTTAACTCAGTATTATAATCAATTTATCTAACAAATAAAATAAATGTATACTTTCTTAGTTTAATATTTATATCAGTCAGTTTGTTAGGTTATTACATTTTTTTTTTTTTTTTTTGAAGAATTTTATTAGAGGTGGAGGAGTATTTATTAAGCTTAATTTTAATATTGTTATCATTATTATTATTTTTTTTTTTTGTTTGTGTAAAAAAAACCTTTAAAAAAGATTTATTATTTTATTTATCCATTCATACAAAATTAATAATAGTATATATAGCCTTTATACCTGTATAGTATACAGGTATAAAGGCGCCAGGTTATCGTAATGCTAGAGATTTTTTTATTTTTGTACTTAAACAAAAAAATCGATTGTTTGGAGGTTTTATAAAATTGAAAAAAACATTAGTGAAAATGTTTTTTATGATTTCAGCAACACGAAAATTTTCTATAAAATCAGAATTTAACGAAAATTTTCTATAAAAACAGAATTTACCATAAAATTTTTATAAAGAGAAAATTTATCAAAAATTTTCTATAAAAAGAAAATTTATCAAAAATTTTTTATAAAAAGAAAATTTATAAAAAATCTTCTATAAAAAGAAAATTTATAAAAAATTTGCTATAAAAAGAAAATTTATCAAAAATTTTCTATAAAAAGAAAATTTATCAAAAATTTTCTATAAAAAGAAAATTTATCACAAATTTTCCATAAAGAGAAAATTTATCAAAAATTTTCTATAAAAAGAAAATTTATCAAAAAATTTCTGTAAAAAGAAAACATTCCGAATATTGTGTATTAAAAGAAAATTTATAGATAGTTTTCTATAACAAGATAATTTATCGATAATTTTCCATAAAAATAAAATTTATCGATAATTCTCTATAAAAAGAAAATGTATTGATAATTTTCTATGAAAAGAAAATTTTATCGAAAATTTTCTATAAAAATAAAAATTTATTAAAAATTTTCTATAAAAAGAAAAACATGGAAGATTTTCTATAAAAAGAAAAATTTATCGAACATTTTTCATAAAAGAATAATCGAAAATTTTCCATAGAAAGAAGAATTTATCGAAAATTTCTACAAAAAGGAAAATTTATCGAAAATTTTATATATATATATATATATATATATATATATATATATATATATATATATATATATATGTAGAAAATGAATCGAGAATTTCCTATTAATAGAAAATAGATCAAGAATTTCCCATTAATTGAAAATGGATCGAAAATTTCCTATAAATAAAAAAATGGAACGAAAATTTCTTATAAAAAAAAAATAATCAAGAATTTCTTATGAATAGAACATGGGTCGAGAATTTTTTATAAATAGAAAATTTATCGAAAATTTATGCAAAATTTTTTATATAAAGAAAATTTATCGAAAATTTTGTAAAAAAATAAAACCTATCGATAATTTTTGACAAAAACAAATTTAACAAAAAATTAACATTTATCAATTTTTTCTTTTTTCTATAAAATATATCACGAAAATTGATCAAAATCTAAAATTTTCTTTCTTAGAAAATATTAAAATTTTAAATTTATCAAAAATGTATTTACTATTTAAAAATTTATTTCTACAATAAATTTCAGTTCATTGAAAAATCTGAAAACAAACATCGCGTTGCATGCAAAATTTATTACAATACGATAACACAACAAGAATAGCGAAAGCAAAAACAGCAACTGCAGCAGCAACAAATAACTATAACTTAATGAACTCAAGTAAATATTCATCACTAACACATTTATCTTTTTCTCCAATGCCTTGAGACAACAAGAGAAAAAGCTAACAGGCAAATCCTTTATATATACATCCCTGGAAATAGTACCAACAACAGCAACGAACAACCTTGATTATAGAAAATATTCTCTTCAAACACTACAAAACAAACAAGAACAAGTCAAGAAGGAAAAATTTATGGATATATTAGGAAGAGTTTGTTTCAGATATCTAGTACAACATGTTTGTTGTTGTCTCTGTGTTATATTTGTCGTCTAACTAAAAAGATTAAAAAAAAAAAAATAATAATAAAAGATAAAACTCTAAAACTCACAAGAAGCAAAATGTATTTATTATTCATATTAACTCGTGCATGGTAAGAAATGATATACTACTCATACTGATATGTACTCATGTTCATAATATAGTTAAAAACTTAACAAAAAAAAAAAAAAATATTGAGCAAAAGAAATTCGTAGTTATTCATATGAAGAACAACATATGAACAACAACTACATTTGCAAAAAAAAAAGGCAACACGATTTTGAAAATATTACTTTTATCAGCGAGTAACAATTTTATAACCAAAAATTTTATGAAACGTAAAACTTAAGATATCCTTGCATACATATTCTCTTTCTCTGATATACACACACAATTGCTTATATGTATTTGTTTATTTTCTGACTGTGTTACATGTATGAGTAAAAATTGCACTGATATCATTTATTTTACTCCCCAACACTCACACATTGAGTTTTTGATATGCAGATTTAAATTTTTGTGGAAGGTTGGGGGGGGGGGGGGGTTGGTATAGAAAATGCACATGCCGTCAGGCATTAAGAAAATGGCCAGACTAAGAAAAAACTATACACATGCTTAATACGACACAGTGGGTCAACAGAGAAAGAATGATTTAAAATACGAAAATTTTGCAAGCGTATCATGAAATAATATGCAACGTGTTTTTGAAAAGACATTTTCAAGAAAGGGCGACTAGGAAAAATGGTAGTACCCTATACAAAGTAAATTTTAATTATTACATATCTAAACAACTATTGCTAAGAATTTCTATTATATACTGTTATTGCTATTTGGGCATGTACATTCATTAGTATTCCTAGCATTTTCTTAGTTGCTTCCGATCTTCTACCATTCCAATTAAAGGGTGTTTCAGATTGCATAGTGGGACAGAATCAAAATTTTTTGGGAATATATATGTAACTTCTAAAATTTCTTTAAGGCATAGCAGAAGAGTTTAAAATTTTAAGTTTGGAAGACGCACCCCACAGACACCTAAGCAGCGGAGATAAGAAGGCTCAAAGTAGGATACCTATATCTATTTATTTGCGTTTAAAATTTCATTTGTCTCAATTTTGCAAGATCTTGGTTAGGTTTTTCCATATACATCCCAATACATCCACCCGATTTTGTTAGATTTTTCTGTGATTAATTAAAGAAGATAATTATATATTGACTAAAGAAACCTGAAGTCAAAGAATTTATTACGGATACAATATTCAGTATTTCCAAAAATAAAATTTTTACAATCAGAAAAATGTGGACTCCATATATATATATATATAAATATATATATATGAATGAAAAAAGTCTCAAAAGAAATAAAAAATGGCCAAAATTAAAAAAATTAAAATTTTGCCCAAAAATTGAAAAAAAATTCCAAATATTTACGAAAAATCACCCTCATCCAATGTCCATTATGACATTTTCTGATATGAAAATTAATCAATTATACGATAAAATTTCTGGACAAAATCAGCCTTATTCAAAATGGAAATAATTTTAACTTTAGCTTGGATAGGATTCTGGTCTAGATTAAAACTCTTTCCTAGACAGTCGGCCTTTGGCCAGATGCAAGGGTTTTCAACTCTGGCGTATTTCAAACCCTGGTTTCGCCAAATCAAACTTTTCTGAATAGGATGACTTTTTACTTTACTTTCTCATGCATGTTATAAAAATAAATAATAAATAAAAACGAAAAATCATCCAAAATATCAAAAATATATTATCAAAAACGAATTATAGCCCAAAAAATGGCGAAAGATTTTTTGTTATATGAAATATTACCCACATTTTTAGGGGAAATTTTTGAGCGATTTTTCTATATTTGTTTTGGTGAGATTTTGATTTGGGTCATTTCACAGGTAGCCGTCCAAAGATATCATGTCAAAATTACTTTCTAACAAAAATAAATTATTTACCATGCCTTTTGGAAAGTTTTTACTTTTAAATGAAATTAAATTAATTTGCTGTAAGTGATACTTAGTAGTGCAATTTAATGATTTCTAATGCCATGATTATGATATTAAGTTTTTATAAAAATTGCAAAAGGGATTCATAAAGTGTTTATTTGCATTTTATAACAAAAGATTACATAATTGAAACAAATATGATAATAGATTGGTTCTCTGTAAACAAACAATTTGCTCCGCCAATTTTAAGAAAATTCTTATTTTAGTTGTTATTATTTATGTCTGAATTAATTTGCTTTAAACTGAAAAATACATAAATGCTAAAATTAGTTCTTAGTCTTCTTTCAGAAAAATCGTTAATTTTTAATTAATCACCATTTTTCTCAATTTCACCCCCTATGTGAGGTTTATATATTTGATTTAATTTTTGTGAATTTTTGAAAAACGACCTTATAATTCAATTACATATTGCATTTTGGATACATATTCGGTATTTTTCACTGAATTAAATTTCTTTAATATAATTTTAAATAGATTTTAAACATTCTATACAATAACTGTTTTGCAATAGTCGTTTTTAAACAAAATTTGCTAAATAAATGAAATTAAAAACATCTTTAAAACTAGTTAAGAAAGTAGATTTTTCAAATATTGTTTACTCCCATTCGATGAATCGATTAATTGACATAATTTACACGAATAATTTTTTACTCGAAATTATTGGTTTTATTGTGGATTTTTAAAAGTCATAACTAAATAAATAATTTGTTCTTATAGCCAATGTTCCTTCAAAGGAAAGCTAAAATACGCAAAAATATGAAAATTTTTGTGAAATATTAAACTATATATTATCGTAGTTTTGGTTCTATAAAAGATATTGACTTCAATCTTTTTGTATAATAATTAACAATTATATCATCTAGATAAGTGAATTTAATTGAAAAAATATGTAGACCATAGTTTTTCTGATTTTTGGAATTAAAATAAAATGTTTTGTGAAAATTTAGTTTTTAGAGAAACTATAAATAATGTATATGTAATAAATCTTAAAGAAGTTTTCGATGATTGTTGACTTTTGTTGATCATTTGAATTGACGAAGTGTAAAAAAAAATTAAGATTTTGGTAAAAGGAATACCGCAATTTTATTTTTTTTTTAATTTTGCGCACAAAGTCCACATTTGTTACAGGTCTGGAAAAAGTCATTGGCAAAGTCTTTAGAACACATTAGAGAATTCCGTTTGTAAACCTATGCCTTGGGATTTCAAAACATATAGGGTAAATTCAACATTTTGATACAAAATAGGACATCTTCGGAAGGATCTGTACTTAGTCTTATTGGGCTTGTTTTTAATTTTAATTTTAAAATCATCTCCGTAAAGATACCTTTCAGAAAAGTATAGAAATACGAGGGCGGATTAATAAATCCGTGACTTTTCGTGCTTCCCTCGTAGTTATATGAAATGCAACACTATTCCCATCAAGTACCACCTGTTGATAGACTATTGTCAAATTTTGAGCAAGTGTCGTCATTTACTTTGCGTTTAACAGCTATTCAAAATATATAATCTCGTGTATTTTTCTAAAAATGGAAAAAAGTGAGTTTCGAGTGCTAATTAAACATTATTTTTTGCGAAAAAAACCGTCCATCAAACCAAGGAAAAGCTCGATAAATACTAGGGACTCTGCACCATCGATTTCAATGGTAAAAAAAAGTGGTTTACTGACTTTCGTTGTGGTTGCACAAGTACAAATGACACTGAACGTTCTGGACGGCCAATTGAGGTCTGTACACCCGAAAATGTCGAAAAAATTCACGACATGGTGTTGGCCGATCGAAGAGTAAAAGTGAGTGACATTGTTGATGCCATAGGCATTTGATATGGCAGTATGGTTTCGATTTTAAATGATCAGCTGGGTTTAAGAAAGTTGTCTGCAAGATGGGTGCCGCGTTTATTCTCAATTGACCATAAATGTAAACGTGTGACAACTTCAAAGGATTGTTTGGAGTTGTTTAACCGCAATCCGAATAAGTTTTTGCGGCGTTTTGTAACTGTGAATGGAAAATGGATCCACTACTGTACTCCGGAGACTAAGCGGCAGTCTAAACAATGGGTTTATCCGGGTAAACCTGCTCTAAAGAAGGCCAATAAGGTGATGGCAACAGTTTTTTGGGATGCACGCGAGATAATAAACATCGATTACCTTCAAAAGGGAAAAACAATAAACGGCGAATATTATGCCAACTTATTATACCGATTTAATGAGGATTTAAAAAGAAAACGACCCCATATGGCCAAGAAAAACGTTCTTTTTCATCACGGGTGCACACGTTTATAGTCTGAATGGCAAAACTCTATGAATTGGGCTATGAATTGGTACCTCATCCACCATATTCTCTGGATTTATCCCCTAGTGACTACTTTCTATTACCAAACCTAAAGCAATGGCTCGGTGGAAAGAGATTCAGCTCTAACGAAGAAATTATTGACCAAGCAAATGCCTATTTTGAGGACCTCGAAAAATCTTATTTTTTACGCAAAGTAAATGACGACACTTGCTCAAAATTTGACAGTAATCTATTAACAGGTGGTACTTGATGGGAATAGAGGGAAGTTCGAAAAGTCACGGACTTATTGATCCGCTCTCGTATTATATGTTATTAAGAGGAAGAAGGAAAAAGAAAGAAAAATTATATTTTTTTATTTTTGAATTCGGAAAAGATATCGACTTCAAATTTCTTTCATTCGATAGATAATTTTGTTCTTTGACTAACTGGAAAAAATTTCTAAAATCGTATAAAAATATTGGACTATATATTTAAAAAACTGAACCAAGATTTTGCAAAATTGAGATATTTAAAATTGCAAATGGAAATAACTTGAAAAACTATAATGGATAAATAGCATATGTAAGCATGTTTTTCATATGCCTTGCCGAATGCTTTAAGAAAATGTAAAAGTATTTAAAATCATATAAGAAACAAAAACTTGACAAGCTCTTAAAAATTTTCTATGACAGAGGTACCCAATATTGAGCCCCAATAGCTCCGCTCCTGAGGAGTCTATAGGGTCCTCTATCCAAACTTAAAATTGTTCATTTCTCAGCTTAGGCTATGTAAAATTTTATGTAGATTCAAGTAGACGATTAAATGTTATAGTTTTATTTCCAAAAAATTTCAGTTGTTCTCTTGGTGATCGCCTATTGCGAAAAGGACTGTACTCTTCAAAGATTTTTAAGATTTTTGATTTTTTCACTTCCGAATCTCTCATATCTAGATCATATCATAATTATCGAGTTTTTTTCGAATACCTAACCACAATTTAAGCTAATCTGCATTGACCTTATTCCTAAAAATTATTAGGTTTGGGGAGTGAATTGGCCAGAATCATGCAAATGTAGCGAATAAGTGTATGTATCTGACACGTGCCAATCCCAAGTTTTATCAATTAATTTTTCTGAACATGTCGGATATATTATCTCATCTCATTAGTATCTGGTTTTGATCTGACTTTGATCTATTCTTATTTATTCAAAACTAAAATCATAACGAAACTAAATGATACTTCATACACATCAAGCGACAAGATTAACCAAAAAAAAAAAAAAATGTATTTATTATAACGGTTCCATTTGAAAAACAACTAAGTTATGATAATTCAAATCTGAAATTAAATAAAGTCACATTATATTTGAAATAATTTAAAAATATTTATCAATTATCCCATAATTTATTTATACTTTCAATTTTGGATTTTTAATAGTCATTGTTTTATCAGGGAATTACATATAAATTCTATTTGTGAAAATCTTAAAATTCTAATTACCTGCTTTGTAATTTATGGACCACTGTTCTTACTCATATTTAATAAACGCACTACATACATAAATGTATATACAAATACTTATACTCATGTATCATTATTGCAGCAACATGTTGTACATGTACAGCAACACAGTAAACAAATTTAAACGTTTGAAAATTTAAGTTTTCTTTTTCATTTGATATTAATCGTAATTATAAAACTTTTTTCAATATTTTCAAAAATTTTAAAAAAGTTATTTTTTGATAAAAATCATAACTCTAAGTCTTTAGTCAAAGATAAGTTTATTTATAAATTAAATTCTTATTTGTATGTTTGCTGGGTAATATATAAATGTATGTCTGTATTATTAAGATAGTGTGATAGTTTTTCATTTAATGATATATGCATGTATAAGTATGTATATGCTTGTGCAAGTATGCAGAAAATATACAGTTGTATCACTGTTACTAAAGATACCAAACAAGAACAAAAAAAAAAAAAAAAAAAAAAAAATGACGTTAAAAAGGAAAAGCTTAAATGTGCATATGTATAGTGCATACCTACACAAACTTACATATATGTATACATTTACATGTATGCACATCCTTAAAATTATATGCGTATGTATCTCTATCTGTGTGTATAACTGAAAGAATGCAAAAAAGAGATACATTTTAATGTGAATCTTGATAAAACGGCAGATTACTACTGCAAAAAAAAGGGAAACAAAACTGTTTCGTACGATAAGAAAAATGCTCGAAAGCACAAGAAGAACAAAAATAATAAAAAAAAGCACAAGCAACGAATGATATATAACTTTTGCAATGACTTGAATATTGCAGTTTAAAATCATCAAAAAAAAAAAAAAGAAACACCCACACCAGTAAACTATCTCACTCACATATGAACAACTATGATGCATTAAAAACAAGAAATTCGCATTTACGTCACTTTAAAAGGACTCATTTTTCTTGTGGCTGTAAGGCGACAAAAATTCGCTTAGTAACTTTTTACTATTCGATACGAATTGAGCTGCATATGGGGGCAGGGATAAGAATAAAGTTATTTTAAGTTTTCTTTGTATGTACGTGTGTCACGTGTAAAATATATTTTCGCGCTACAAAATTCTATAGTTTTCTCTGGAATATTTTATTTTTGGTGGTTTATTATCATAGTATAGTTATGTATTTTCATAATAAATGCAGCAGATTGAGTGATTTACTATATTATGTATTAGAAATTATATTATGACTATATTTTCAAAAACCAAATAATATAAAAAGTATTGGCAAAGAATTGATAAGAACTCATTGTACATTTTTCAAGAAAGACGATTTTGCTTAAAGTTGAATTTCTATAATATAACAATATTATTCTTAAACTACTTTTAAATATTAAAATATTATTAAATATTAATTTAATATTATTAAATATTAAAATATTGATATTTAAATTTAAATATTAAAAATTTCCACTCACCCATTATAGAAATATACAAATTTCGCTAACAAACTCACCTGCAAAAAAAACAGAGAAAATAATTTATTAACATTTTTTTTATGTTTTGTTTAGTAAATGACTAAAAGTATTTTTTTTTAAGATTTTTTTTCTATTTTTTCAGTTACTAGTTCCTTAATTGTCAATAGAAATTTGCATAATTATGCTGTTGTTTTTGTTGACATTATTTATTTTAGCAACAAAATAGGGCATGTTAACACCATGTTTTACAGAGTTAATAATATTAATTAACAAGTTTTTAACTACAAAAAAATCTCATTTTATCTATAATATTATGCGCATATATTACTTAAAATGTATAAAAAATATTAATAAAATTAAAAGAAAAAAAAACATTTAATTGCAGAATCTAGATTTAGTTAATTGGATTTTAACAAAAACAAAAAAAAAACCTTCATAGTCAATAAGCCCACAATTAATAATTTTAATAATATTAGAAAATGTAAAAGAGATATTAACATTTGTAAAATACCTCTTATTAAATAAAATTTAACAAAAATTTTCTAAAAACAGAAAATTTAACGAAAATTTTCTATAAAAGGAAAATTTAACGAAAATTTTCTATAAAAAAAATTAACGAAAATTTTTTATAAAAAGAAAATTTAACGAAAAATTTTCTATAAAAAGAAATTTTAACGAAAATTTTCTATAAAAGAAATTTTAACAAAAATTTTCTATAAAAGAAAATTTAACGAGAATTTTCTATAAAAAGATAATTTAACGAAAATTTTCTATAAAAGGAAATTTAACGAAAATTTTCTATAAAACGAAAATTTAACTAAAATTTTTCTATAAAAGGAAAATTTAACGAAATTTTTCTATAAAAATAAAATATAACGAAATTTTTCTATAAAAATAAAATATAACGAAATTTTTCTATAAAAGAAAATTTAACAAAAAATTTTCTATAAAAAGAAAATTTAACAAAATTTTTCTATAAAAAGAAAATTTATCGAAAATTTTCTATTAAAAGAAAATTTATCGAAAATTTTCTATAAAAAGAAAATATAACGAAATTTTCCTATAAACAGAAAATTTAGCGAAAATTTTCTATAAAAAGAAAATTTAACGAAAATTTTCTATAAAAAGAAAATTTAACAAAATTTTTCTATAAAAAGAAAATTTAACAAAATTTTTCTATAAAAAGAAAATTTATCGAGAATTTTCTATAAAAAGAAAATTTAACAAAATTTTTCTATAAAAAGAAAATTTAACGAAAATTCTATATAAAAAGAAAATTTAACAAAGTTTTTCTATAAAAAGAAAATTTAACGAAATTTTTCTATAAACAGAAAATTTAACGAGAATTTTCTATAAAAAGAAAATTTAATGAAAATTTTTTATAAAAAGTAGCGATAATTTTCTATAAAAAGAAAATTTAACGAAATATTTCTATTACAAGAAAATTTATCAAAAATTTTCTATAAAAAATTGATCAAAAATTTTCTATATAAAAAAAATTATCAAAAATTTTATATAAAAAAAAAATTATTAAAAATTTTATATAAAAAGAAAATTTACTGAAAATTTTCTAGAAGTATAAAGTTTAACAAACATTTTCTATGTAAAGAAAATTTAACGAAAATTTGCTATAAAATGAAATTATAACGGAAATTGTCGATAAAGAGACATTTTGACAAACATTTTCTGTACAGAAATTTTATCGATCATTTTCTATAAAAGAAAATTTAATCAAGATTTTCTATAAGAAAATTTAACAAAATAAAAGATAAAAAAATAAAAAGAAAATTTGTCAAAAATTTGCTATAAAGAAATTTTACCGAAAATTGTTTATCAAAAGAAATTTTATCGAAAACTGTCTATAGAGTAATTTTACGAAAATTTTCTATAAAAGGGAAATTTTAACAAACATTTTCCATAATGAAAATCTTTAGCGAAAATGTTGTATTAAAGAAAATTTATCGAAAAATTCTCTAAAAAAGAAAACTTATCGCAAATTTTCATAAGAAAGGAAAATTTATTGAAAATTTTCTATAAAAATAAAATTTAACAAAAATTTTTATAAGAAGAAAATTGAACGAAAATTTGCTGTAAAAAGAAGATAAAATTTTCTATGAAGAAGGAAAATTTATCGAAAAATTTCTCTAAGAAAAAGAAAATTTAACGAAAATTTTCTAAAATTAATCCAAAAATTTCTATAGAAAAAGTAAATTTATCGAAAATTTTCTATATTTTTTTTTTAAATATTCTATAAAGAGAAAATTTATTGAAAATTTTCTATATTTGGCCGATTTAAAACAATTTGAATTTATTTTGAGCCAAATTTCCAAAACTATCTTCAATATTTCGATCCGGAGCCAAATCATGGTATACAATATTGAACGAAATATCGATATTAACTGCGATTAGGACTCTGAATGATTCTTATTATAATTAGGTTTTCATGCATGGACTTGCAAAAATTAATCCAATTTTTGATTTTTATATATTTTAAGTATTGGGGCATTTCAAATAAAAATTCAAAAATAATATTTTTTAAAACGTAAAAGACAGCATGAATCATTTAATGAATTTAACTGAAAAATATATAAAAGTTGGACACGATAAATAATACAAAAAATATAATTTATACAAAAAATCATTTGAATATCTGTTCACTTAATCATTAATTTCCATCATTAATATTTTAATGTCTTATATAGAGAGAGTCTTAGAATGAGGGTATATGAGGGAATAGGTGCTTTTATAGCTTTATCAACACCTGTATAAAAAATAATCGAATACATCAATACCCCCACATACACACATTTATAAACAAATTTAAAACGCCATTCTTTTTTTCTGGTTCCTTAATAGTTTTATTTTTTTTTTATAAAAAATCTCTCACATATACAGTGGAAATAAAAACTAGCTAAACAACACTTACACACACATACACACACAACATTAAAACTTCACTATCAATATTTATTTGGTGCTTGTACTTATTGTTGTTGGTGTTATTGTTGCTGCTGCATAAAGTATTGTTGTATTTGTTGTTGTTGTTGCTGTTGTTACTTCCAGGTTTTTTGTTGTTTTTGTATTTTGTGATGGTGTAGAAACTAAACAACAACCACAAGAATTTACTACTCAAAAAAAGTGAGATAATACAAGATAAGTAACATTGCCTGGCAGCATTGAAAGCAAAAAATAAAAAAATAAAAAACAACAACAAAGAGGAAAATATAAACTATAAAAAACCAGATATGGGCGGCGCCATACCATCAGTTAGTAGACCAATCACAGCAACTTGTATTCAATGTGTTTTATGGCCTTTAATGTTGCAGCACTTTGTATTTATATGTACGTGTGTGTGTGTTGGAGTGATTGTATGTTTGTACAAGAGTATCTGTGTGTGATGTGATATATCCATTAATGTAGCATAACAAAATGTTTAAAAAAAAGCTGCTGTTGTAGCTTTTTTTCCATCCACTTTTGCTTTTTTTTTTTTTATGCACATTGCAACAATATTGTATTTTGTGTGGCATAAATGCAACTTTTCTTTAGTTGTATTGATGTGTGTGTGTGTTTTAGCTTGAGTGTTTTTGTTGTTGTTTTATCTGTAGCATTGATAGGACATTAGGATGTAATAAATCTAAAACACCATCATCAGCAATAGCAGCCACAAGACAAACGAACCAAAAACAAAACAAAATAAACAAAAATGGAGGAGATGATAGTGTAAGAATAAAAGTTAAAAAAAAAAAAAATAAAAACAACTTTAACAATATGATGACTATATGTAGAAATATTATTATTTTTATTTCATGATTACATATTTTTGTCATTTTATTTTTAGCTTATGGATGTTGTTGATGGTGATAAACGAACATCAAAATTGCTTACATTTTCAGAATATGTAGCAAAGGTCACTAAGGATTTTTATTTTATCTTTTAGCGTATTAGGTTTGCGGCAAAAATCGATTAAACAAAAACTAAGCTTTTTATCAACTACAATAAAAAACTTCGTTTCAATTTTGTTTCTAACCGGACCAAATTCTATAAATCGAAATAAAAAAAAAAATCAGAACTGTTTTTTAATATTTTCTTATTTAACGGAATTTGGTTTTATGTTTCCAAACTTTTATTATTTTATTATTATTCGACTGGTAACTGGCGAATGACACGCGTGATGTTTTCCTCCAAGGCCTGAATCGAAGTGGGTTTGTCCGCATAAACTTTAGACTTTACATATCCCCACAGGAAAAAGTCTAACGGTGTGATATAACACGATCTTGGTGGCCAATCGACCGGCCCAAACGTGAAATTATGTGCTCACCGAAGTGTTCTCTCAATAAATCCATTGATTGATGCGATGTGTGGGAAGTGCGTCGTCTTGCTGAAACCAAATGTCGCCGAGATCACGAGCTTCAATTTCAGTTATCAAATAGTCGGTTATTGACGGTTACGTTCGTACCGGTATCATTTTTAAAGAAATATGGACCGATAATTCCACCGGCCCACAAATCACACCAAACCGTTGTTTTTTCTAGATGAAGTGGTATTTCTTGAATCTCTTCAGGTTGCTCTTCGTCCCAAATGCGGCAATTTTGTTTGTTTACATACCCATTGAGCCAGAAATGGGCCTCATCGCTGAACAAAATTTGCCTCGAAAACGTCGGATCTTCTTGGAACTTTTCATGAGCCCATAGAGCGAAGCGATGTCGCTTGGGAAGGTCGAGCGGCTTCCGTTGTTGCACAAGCTTTCAATTTAAGATCTCAACGAAAAATGCGCCAACTCGTTCCATACGTCAGTCCGAGTTGCTGCGAACGGCGCCGAATTGACTCTCCACAGTCTTCGTGTACACTCTCAGCTACGCCCCTATATTTTCTTCACAGCTGGACGTGGTCTATTCGGTCGAATATTATCCAGTAATAAATGCTGGATTTCAAAATGGGTGATGGTATTGGGAATAGTAAGCTCAGTAGGCCGATTATGTTGACCATTAGTTGAGCGAAGTGCACGAAACACATTCCTCACAGAGCGTAAATTTTCGTAGTAAAGTTGAACGATTTGCAAACGTTGTTCAGGCGTAAGTCTTCCTACTATGAATTGCCAAACAATACTAAACAAAAATAACATGACAGCGAGACACGACTCACACGTGATCGGCCAAAAAAAGGCTATTGAAAAAAGTATCTCTATTTGAATCACCCATTAGACGATACGACTTTTTAAAACTTTTACATACGCGAGGTAGTTAACTTTAACACCCTGTAGCTTATCTCATATAATTACAGGGTGACTGCAAGATGATTTTCTGAAAGCTTAGGTTCTCCTCTATAACTCTTCCATACATTGCAAATCGTTCGGAACAGTAGTTTAGGAGATACAGATTTATTAACAAAAAATTTGTTTTTGGTCCCACCCAATGCGTACATATTGCAAAATATCTGGTAAACGAATTGTATGATTGGTTTTAGTAGACTACTAACAAAATACCTACATATATCACTTTTTTACTTAGTAGTTTCGAAAATATAAAAAAAAAAATATCAAAAAAATATTTTTTTTACAAAATTGAAACATTTTTAATTTTCAAAAAAAAAAAAAAAAATTAAAAAAAGAATCGAAGATTTCACTAAAATCGATACATATGTATACATATGTCAACTTTATTTTCAATCAAGAGATATAAAACGTTATATTGAAAATTAATGAGGTTGCACTACATATTGCAACACATGTAACTCGAGAAAGAATTGTATGCTTTTGTTTAGCATAATAACAAATACTAATTTAAATTATCTCCAATTTTACCTATTTCATATTTTAATTGGCTCAATAGTTTCGGAGATGTTAAACGAATTGTGTAAAAAAAAAAAAATAATAAAAAATCATAATTTTGTGTTTTTTAATGAATCAATAAATCCGTGACTTTTCGCACTTCCCAAGTAGTGCAACACTATTCCCATCAAGTACCACCTATTAACAGACTACTGTCAAATTTTGAGCAAGTGTCGTCATTTACTTTGCTGTTCAAAACATACAATCTCGTGTATTTCTCTAAAAATATAAAAAAGTGAATTTCGAGTGCTCATTAAACATTATTTTTCGCGAAAAAAAACCGTCAATCAAACCAAGGAAAAGCTCGATAAATACTACGGGGACTCTGTACCATCAATTTCAATGGCAAAAAAGTGGTTTACTTACTTTCGTTGTGGTCGCACAAGTACAATTGACACTGAACGTTCTGGACGGCCAATTGAGGTCTGTACACCCGAAAATGTCGAAAAAATTCACGATATGGTGTTGGCCGACCGAAGAGTAAATGTGCGTGAGATATGTCAGTGTGGTTTCGATTTTAAATGATCAGCTGGGTTTAAAAAAGTTGTGTGCAAGATGGGTGCCGCGTTTGCTCTCAATTGACCATAAACGTAAACGTGTGACAACTTCAAAGGATTGTTTGGAGTTGTTTAACCGCAATCCGAATGAGTTTTTGCGGCGTTTTGTAACTGTGGATGAAACATGGATCTATTACTGTACCCCGGAGACCAAGCAGCAGTCTAAACAATGGGTTTCTCCGGGTGAACCTGCTCCGAAAAAGGCCAATAAGGTGACGGCAACAGTTTTTTTGGATGCACGCGGGATAATCCACATCGATTACCTTCAAAAGGGAAAAACAATAAACGGCGAATATTATGCCAACTTATTAGACCGATTTAAAGAGGATTTAGAAAAGAACGACCCCATATGGCCAAGAAAAAAGTTATTTTTCATCCAAATAATGCATGGGTGCACACGTGTGCAGTCTCAATGGCAAAACTCTATGAATTGGGTTACGAATTGGTACCTCATCCGCCATATTCTCCGGATTTAGCATCTAGTGACTACTTCCTATTTCCAAGCCTAAACAAATTTCACGGTGGAAAGAGATTCAGCTCCAACGATGAAATTATTGATCAAACAAATGCCTATTTTAAGGACCTCGAAAAATCCTCTTTTTTTACGCAAAGTATATGACGACACTTGCTCAAAATTTGACAGTAGTCTATTAACAGGTGGTACTTGATGGGAATAGTGTTGCATTTCATATAACTAGGAGGGAAGTTAAAAAAGTCACGGACTTATTGATATTTCTTATTAAAAAAAAAAAACATTTGAAAAAGGAACTACAATTCAAGTTGAATTTAAAGAAAATTTCAAACACTTGATTTTTAAGTTTTTGAATGCTCATTGGGTTAGAACTGTATTTTATATTTTACTTTTATAGATTAAATGACATGCGAGCCACAGATCGTTTAAAAAATGTATCCCCAAAAAGTTAAGTGCTACTTTTTATTCCTTTATTCCTTTATTATGAATATTAGCCCTAATAAATAATATCAATGTGCTAAAATCAGAATGGGTACATTTAGCATATCTTTATTAAAAAAAGAATTAAATGTTTTAAAGGTTTTAATTTAGAATGATACTGAAGCATATTTATGAATAAATATAGTCACATTGATGTTTCAAAGCAACTTTGTACAAACTGAATTAGGAAGAAATTATTGAAGCTAATTACTAAAATATTAAATTATATTTTTTAATCAAATAAAATCTAAATTTGACTCAAAATGAGAATATTAAATTTCGACAGAAAATGCTTCCTAAAAGAGTTTAACAAACCTATATATTTGCCTCTCAACCGATTTATTTATTAACATATTTGGGATAAATGGTCATACATTTATAAACATGTTTGATCGCGTAGCCGAAATAATATGGATTTTCAGGCTATAAGTCCACCGACAAAATGATAAGAATTAAAAGAGAATCGCTACGTCTCTGTAAGGAAAGCGTCTCATTAATTAAATTGCTCTGAATCTTTTATCAAATGAAATCAGATGAATTTGTTAAAGAATTATGCCTGCCAAAAGGACTACGGACTCAAGAATTTTATATCGCAGATGTTATGGTAAATGTCTATGATAAATCCATAAAATTTTTTGGTCTGGCAAGCTATTTGTACGTATTGGAAATCAAGCTCTTACATAAATAATAGCTCCATTAGTACAGAAATATACGTGAATAAGTAAGTGCCTCTTGAAAATATTTCGTACCATGGCGTAATTATATGTAAGGTAGTGTTAAAAGCACAGCTGACAATTTATTTATTTTTTGCTAGATAATAAAACTGTACAAAAAAAAATTCTATCGAAATGGATGCGAAAAATATCAATCTTATATATATATATATATATATATATATATATATATATATATATATATATATATATATATATATATGTATATATAATACATATACAAATGCACCTTGTTTCGTTTTTTTTTTTTTTTTTTTTTATTAAAATATATTAAGAATTTTAATTTTTCTGACCTGATCTTGTTATAGAATAAAAGGAATTTATAATTAATGTATGTAAATGTTTCGACACTCCTGTACATTAAGTCAAAATTACTGAACAAATTCATTGAATCAACGAACTTTTTCATTGTATTTATGTACCTTTCTGGTTCAGCGTAGAAGTAATTCAAAAAGCAATTTCACAACATTAAAAAAAAATGAATTATATTTTTTAATAAATCATTTTTAATCGAAATATTAACCTTCTAGTGCCCGCGTCAAAATGAGTAACACATATACCGGCGCAGGGTCTGTGGGACCAAAATTTTTACAGCTTATATAACAATTACTATTTAACGAATTAATATTATTTTTATATTTATTTTTATAAAAATCATAAAACAAATTCTTTTATTGGAAATTAATATGTCGGACTCTAGAGAATCCAAATGACATACACCAAATATTCGTCTTATTCAATCTCATAAAGATAGGTTTGTGTCATGGCTATTCTGGTGTTTTTTTTTTTTTTTTTTTTTGTGAAATTTTTTTTAAATTCTTTATTGTGCTTCCAAAAACGATTTTTTAGTGCTTTATTTTTTGGTTAGATTGCTTAGATTATATAAAAATAAAATATGTATTAATAATTATAAAATTAATTATAATTACTAAAAATAAAATTTACACCAAAATGTAACACCTATACCCGCGCTGGTCTGACAGACTCTTAAATGAAGCTAACAATTATTAATGAAGATATAATTGATCCCAATACGCTGACGTTTTCCATTTACAAAAAATAAACCAAATATTTTTGGCCGGTCTCACAGACAATACGCGGGTATAGAAAGATTAAGGAAAGTTAGTTAAATTACAAGTTTAATTTTTAAGCAACACACAAATTTTCTCCATATTTAATTCCTTTCAAATTCAATTCACTATCATAATATTTTCAATTATTTTATTTATTAAAAACCATTTTTATTATTTTTTTATTTTTTCAATATATATCCAAAACAATAATACTACAAAAATATCTATGTATTATTTACCTTTTTAAGCTTATTGTTGTTATTGTTTTTTTGTAGTTTTTGTAACCATATTATTTCATTTCATATAATAAATTTTATAATTACTGATTTGTATCTAAATATATATTTTTTTCTCTTTCTATAAATTTATTTATATTATTTGTATAAATTTGTTTATTTTCTATAGAAAATTATTTTAATAAATTGAATTTTTAGCTGCATTTAGAAATAAACATCTAAAATATAAATGCAATTTTCATTGTGGTAAATTAAAAAAAGAACAAATAACAGATTTGTGTGTATAGAAACACTATTAATTTAAAAGATACAATAAAATCTATTAAAATTAAATATTGGCAAAAAAAAAAAAATAAAAAATATAACAATAATGAAAAAAGTGTAGATATTTATGTTAAATCTAAAAATAAATTTCAATAAATATGTTAAAAAGGTAAATAGAAAACATAGAAATAAAATGAGCAAGAGAAGAATACATTGGAATTAATGAAATTGAAGTATTTATATTTTTTAAAAATTGTCAAATTGTGTAAGATTATTTACAGTATTTGTATTCAACAAAAAAATGTTCCAGTATTTTTATTAAATGTGCTTTTATCAAACTCATTCCTTAATATTAAATGACATCAAATCTCAACACATACAACAATCAACAAAAATTGAATTAATAATTGAAATATTAAATAAAAATGCCAATTACTCACTATCAAAGAAAACTGAAAGTTTATTAAAATTTGCATATTTAATAGTGCGAGAGTACATTGTTCTTTTTACCACAACCATATTCACATTGATGCAGTTTTGTTACCGGCAACTTAAAGTTGTGGTTTAACAAAAACCAAACAACTCTTCCTCTGATGAAAGTCATCATCATGCAGCACTGGCAACTGATGAGTTTTCATTTTATTTATTATAGAAAAACACACATCTGCTGTGATTTCAACAATATGCAACGACAATTGCAACGCTTCTTTTTTTTTTTTTTGCATACTCATTCTCTGAATATGACTCTTAGTGATGCAATTAAATCCAGTGATGTGTAAATTTAAAAATTAAGATAATATTTTTTTATATATATATTTTTTTTTTTAATGTTGTATTTATTATTTTTTAATAAAGTGCAACAATTCAATTTCATTATTGTTCAATTGTCTGTCTGGTCGGCGAAAAAACACAACAAAATGTTAAACAAAAAACCGCTAGACAATAATAATAAAAAAAAAAATATTAAAAAAAAATCTGGGCTATAAATGTATAATTCAACAGTTTTTTAACTTTATATGGATATTTTTCATTAAGTGTTTCGTAGGCAAAGCATGAGAGTCAATGCCACAGCAACCACATGTTGCCACATAAAGCAGAATGATGTGAATATGCAACGGGGTTTTTTTTTTAGAAAATTGTTAATTTTCTTTATATACAAAATTTCCGATAAATTTTCTTTATACAGAAAATTAACGATAAATTATATTTTTATAGAAAATGTTAGTTAAATTTTCTTTTTAAAAAAAACTAATTTAAATTTTTTATATTTCCGTTAAATTTTCTGTTTATAAAAAAAAATTCGTAAAATTTGTCTTTTTATAGAAAATTTACCATAATATTTCTTTTTATAGTAATTTTATAAATTTTCCTTTTACAGAAAATTTACGATAAATTTTCTTTTTATAGAAAATTTAAGATAAATTTTCCTTTTATAAAAAATTTACGATAAATTTTCATTTTATAGAAAATTTACGATAAATTTTCCTTTTATAGAAAATTTACGATAAATTTTATTTTGAAAGAAAATTTACGATAAATTTTCTTTTTACAGAAAATTTACGATAAATTGTCCTTTTATAGAAAATCTACGTTAAATTTTCCTTTTACGATAAATTTTCTTTTTAAAGAAAATTTACGATAAATTTTCGTTCTAAAGGAAAATTTACGATAAATCTTATTTTTATAGAAAATTTGCGATAAATTATATTTCTGTAAAAAATTTACGATAAATTATATTTTTATAGAAAATGTTCGTTAAAATTTCTTTTGAAAAAAATTTTCGTTAAATTTTCTGTTGATAAAAAAATTTCGTAAAATTTTTCTTTTTATAGAAAATTTACAATAAATTTCCTTTTTAGAGAAAATTTACGATAAATTTTCTTTCTATAGTATATTTTCAATTATACAAATTTTTTTTTAAATTTTCATTTTATGGAAAATTTTTGTTTATTATTTTTTTATATATTCTTTTCGTAGAAAATATTCGTTAAATTTTCTTTCTATAAAAATTTTTCGTTAAATTATCTTTCTACAAAAAAATGTTCGTCAAATTTTATTTACATTTTTGTTATTTTTTTTTTTTTTTTAGAAAATTTTCTTTGAATTTAGTTTTTATTAGAAAATTTTCGTGTAATTTAGTTTTTATAGAACATTCTTTAAATTTTAATTTTAAAGATAATTGCCTTTTTTGGTTAAAATATTTAAAAATAAAATAAGTACAATTACTAAAAATAAAATTTATACCAAAATGTAACACTTATACCCGCGTGTACGTTAAAGCGTGCCGCTTGTTCGAACTTTTTCATAACTCCATTAATAATGAAGATAGAATTGACGTTTTCCTTTTACAAAAAAATAACCCAAATATTGATGTCCGGTATCACAGACCACTACCCGGATATACGAAGGTAAAGGAAGTGTTGGTTAAATTATAATATTTCTTATTAAGCAAAATTTTCGTTAATTTTTTTTCAGAAAAGCTTCGTTGAATTTAGTTTATAATAGAAAATTTTCGTTAAATTTGTATATATACAACATTTTCGTTCAATTTAGTTTTTATAAAACCTTCTTTAAATTTTAATTTTATAGAAAACTTTCGTTAAATTTTTTTTATAGAAGATTTTCGTGAAATTTTCTTTTTATAGAAAATTTTCGTGAAATTTTCTTTCTAAGCATATTTTCATAAAATTTTCTTTTTGTAGTATACTAGCCTATAAACCTGCCAATGCCGGGAAAAATATTATATTCGTAATAATAAAAATATGCACAACCAAATTTTAAACCCTTTATAAAAAATATATGAAAAACATTTTACGCTTTTCCTCTCCCTAGTCAAAATTAAAAGATTTGAGGCCGTTAGAATTTGACGGATTAATAATGCTTAAAATTCTTAATTAGTAAACTTTTTAAATTAAAAAAATAATCTTCGTAATTGCGCTCCCTGATCAAAATACAAAATCAGTATCTGACAAGATATGGAGAGCAAACAATGAGTATAGCAAATTTAAAGTTCTTAAAACCAATACCGGCTTTAAAAAAAAATCCCGTATCCCCGCTCCCTGATAGAAATTTTGAAATGCGGCATCATTAGGATTTATAGAAAGAATAGTTTTATAAGTAAGCCAAAGTCAAGTTTTATTAGTTGCCTGGAAGCGTCAGAGAGCTGTGGAAAGAGGAAACGTGCTTAGAAAATTATATATATATATATATATATATATATATATATATATATATATATATATATATATACCCGGCAAAAACTTTTTGGTTTTCGGTAATGCCAACTACTTATTAAAGTAGTTTCTCGGTAATGAGGCGTCATTATTATTTGCCTACCCTGTATTACATAAAAAAGTACTCAATAGTATAATAGCACAGTAATATTGCAATCACATGGATGAGTTGGCTAGAGCGCTGGGTTTGCTGTCAGTTTTTTATAACAAAATGTCTAAAAAGATATTTTATACTAAAAATAGATTTTATCAGTTAGCAAATTAAAGGAATTGTTAATTTGTGTCCAATTTCAAATCTCACTGACGGCCAATATGTTTTTGTTTTTTTTTTTTTATTTATTTTTTTCGTCTAGTCCCTAGGGTCTAAAAATTAGTACATGAGTTTGTGGACAACTCGAACAAAAATAACTTGTTATTCAGGCAAAAAAGAAGTAGTTTATATATATATACGTTATTTATTTATACAACTTTCCAAGAGTTTTATTAATACGTTCAATTGTTAATTAAAACAATATTGATTTGATTTTGTTCTTAATTATTTATGAGCTAAAAAAAAATATATATTTTTTTTATTAATTTTATTAAGATTTTTCAGACTGTGGCTAACAACCGCTAAACAAACAAATAAAAACAAGTTCAGTTCTCGATGTTAACGCCTTTTTGAAAGTTATAAGTTATTTTTAATTACAATATTTATTTTATTTATTTTGCAAAATGTTAAAAAATTGTCAATATTTATTTATAGCTTAAAAACTTCTTAATAAGACATTAATTGAATCAGTTAAACTTTTAATTTAATATTAAAAGTAATAAATATTATTCGATTTATGCAAATTAAAATAGTCTGTGTGTTTTAAATAAACTCAACAACAGAAAAGGCATCGAGTTTAGGCAAATTATGGAAAAAAAACCCGTCGGAAGGAAAGAAATTGATATAAAAGTTTAAATTCTAAAGAGGAATTAAGAGAGGATGCGAATACTTTATTTTAGTTTTGTAATATAAACGGTTTAAAACATGTTAATGAAATTCCATTTTTGTTCAATAATTTTTATAATTCTTTCTTAAATATATTCCATTTTTATTTATCATTTACTAACAACTTAAACATCATCATACATGATGTTATATGCAACATTTTCTTGCCACTATTTCATAAAAATGATTTTTGCAACATGATAACATGTCACATGGCAACCAAAAGAGGAAAAGAAAACATTAAACCAAGACAGATACAAACCACAACAGCAGTCTTTAACGGCAGCTTAAACAGCAACCTAAAATCACTACCAAACAACAATGGAGCAGCAGCAACAAACACATCAGTATTGCCATCAACAACTTCTCTCCCAACACCATTGTAAGAGTATGTACAGGGGAAAGAGTATGTTGATGTTTATGCAAAAATAATAAGAACAAATTAAGCTTTAAAGCAACGATATATGTTATTGTTGTTGCTATTATTCCCATGGATTTTTTACAAGTATATACAAAAAATACACAACACATAGTTGGAGAACATGTTTGTTAGACTGCTCCAAAAACTCCCTCTAGAATTGTTCTTTTTTATATAATGTAATATGCAAAATATTAGAGTGACTGGATGTCGCTAACAGGAGTCGCATCGATCTTGATGTTTGTAGGGTGCATCTGTATATATATCTTTGTCTATGTCTATCTATATCTATATCTATTTCTATATCTATATCTATATCTATATCTATATCTATATCTATATCTATATCTATATCTATATCTATATCTATATCTATATCTATATCTATATCTATATCTATATCTATATCTATATCTATATCTATATCTATATCTATATCTATATCTATATCTATATCTATATCTATATCTATATCTATATCTATATCTATATCTATATCTATATCTATATCTATATCTATATCTATATCTTTTTTTTTTTTTTTTTTTTTTTTTTTTTTTGGTGTGGAATCTTCAAAAGATGTATCCAACCCGTATTGGAAAACATGCACGACTCTTACGTACTAAACCACACCCCCCTATCCCCTCAGAACCCCGCGGCACTGCCAATTGGTATTACTTCGCAGGGCTCGACAGCCACTTATGGCCTATACTCCATTTACTATTCCTGTATCACTCGGCTGCCCACTAGTGAGTGAGGCCTTGCGGAGTTTTTCAGCTTCACTAAGTTTCAAGTGGACTGCTGTGAGAAACGTGTTAAATGCATCCCAGTTTCCTTGGGATTTCAGAATTATACCAATGACATTATCCACTGTCAAGTTTTCGCCGAGGTGGATCAAAAGTCTTACTCTTATACTTTCAAACCGGGGGCAGTTAAATATTACATGTTCTGCATCTTCGATTTCCCGGGGACATTCCGGACACATAGGAGAGTTGTCGTGTCCGAATCTGTGGAGATAATTCCTATATCCTCCGTGTCCTGTGATAAATTGTGTCAGGTTGTAGTTTATCTCACCATGACGACGGTTTATCCATGTCTCTATACGTGGGATTAGTCTGTAGGTCCATCGACCTCTAGGAGAATTTTCCCATCGTCTTTGCCAGTTTTCTAGCGTCTTTTCCCTTTCAATTTTCCGAATATTACTTCTGAGGGCATTGTCATTTTGGGTAAATTGTCTGTAGACGTTTGCTAGTTCTTTGGCCAAGATGTCTATTGGAACCATTCCCGATACAACACTTGCCGCTTCCGCTGATATAGTTCTGTATCCGCAACAGACTCTTAAGCAGCTTCTTCTAAATACTGAAGACATCTCTTTCTTCGAGGAGCTTCTTAATGCCCCTTCCCAAATTGGTGCGCCATATAGCAGTACGGAGTTGGTAACTCGAGAAATCAGCAGTCTGCGACTGTGTCGTGGTCCTCCGATATTTGGCATCATTCTTGCTAATGCATTCGTAACTCCGGCTGCCTTATTGCATGCGTATTCCATTTGCCGTTTAAAGTTAAGTCGATCGTCGATCATGATGCCCAAATACTTTATGGCCTCCGACGAGGTTATTGAGATTCCACCTACCCTCACAGTTAGATACTCTCTCTTTCTCCTGCCGCTGATTAGCACTAACTCCGTCTTACGTTCCGCTAGGTTGAGGTTCATTGATGACAGCCAGTCTCCTATAGTTCCAATAGCTTCGTTGGCATAAAGTTGTACTTCGTCTAAGAATCTTGCCTGGACTAGTAGCGCAATATCATCGGCAAAGCCAACCACACAGGCTTCCTCAGGAATTTTTAAGTCAAATATTCCATCGTACATAATATTCCACAACAACGGTCCTAACACGGAACCTTGAGGAACACCTGATGTGATGTTATACGTTTTTATACCATCTTCAGTCTCAACCCACAGAGTTCGATTGGAAAAATAATTTTTGATTATTTTAATAAGATACTCTGGGACATTTATACGCCTTAATGAGGATATAATGTGGTTCCATCCGGCAGAGTTGAAGGCATTCTTGATGTCAAGAGTTATGACAGCACAGTATTTCCTTTCTTTGCCTCTTCCGCTTATTGCCCGCTTGGCCGACTCAATTACAAATGTTATGGCGTCTAGGGTTGATCTCGCTTTCCGGAATCCGAATTGTCTCTCGGAGAGACCATGCATGCTATCTACAACTGTCGATAATCTATTATATATAATACGCTCCAAACACTTTCCTATAGTATCTAACAAACATATGGGTCGGTACGATTCTGGGTCTCCTAGAACTTTTCCTGGTTTTGGTATTAGTATGAGTCTTTGTTTCTTCCAGATGTCCGGAAATATGCCTTCCATAAGACATTTTCGGAAGATTTCAACAAATAATGTCGGTTTCATCTTCAGGGCTTGTTTCAAAGCCTTATTGGGAATACAGTCTAGACCTGGGGCTTTATTATCCCCGATCTTCGAACATATATTGGCGATTTCCTCTTCTGCTATATATATATCTTGTTGCTGAGAACTGATTGTTATATCGGTGCAGTTCTCTCCGTCTGGAAATAAGACTTTCACTATTTTATTTATGAGAAGTGGGCAAGAAATCTGGGGGGACTTTGCGCCTTTTAGACGCGACATTACAATGCGATAGGCGTTACCCCACGGATTAGAATCGGCTTCGTTACACAGCTGTTTAAAACAATCTATATCTATATCTATATCTATATCTATATCTATATCTATATCTATATCTATATCTATATCTATATCTATATCTATATCTATATCTATATCTATATCTATATCTATATCTATATCTATATCTATATCTATATCTATATCTATATCTATATCTATATCTATATCTATATCTATATCTATATCTATATCTATATCTATATCTATATCTATATCTATATCTATATCTATATCTATATCTATATCTATATCTATATCTATATCTATATCTATATCTATATCTATATCTATATCTATATCTATATCTATATCTATATCTATATCTATATCTATATCTATATCTATATCTATATCTATATCTATATCTATATCTATATCTATATCTATATCTATATCTATATCTATATCTATATCTATATCTATATCTATATCTATATCTATATCTATATCTATATCTATATCTATATCTATATCTATATCTATATCTATATCTATATCTATATCTATATCTATATCTATATCTATATCTATATCTATATCTATATCTATATCTATATCTATATATATATCTATATCTATATCTATATCTATATCTATATCTATATCTATATCTATATCTATATCTATATCTATATCTATATCTATATCTATATCTATATCTATATCTATATCTATATCTATATCTATATCTATATCTATATCTATATCTATATCTATATCTATATCTATATCTATATCTATATCTATATCTATATCTATATCTATATCTATATCTATATCTATATCTATATCTATATCTATATCTATATCTATATCTATATCTATATCTATATCTATATCTATATCTATATCTATATCTATATCTATATCTATATCTATATCTATATCTATATCTATATCTATATCTATATCTATATCTATATCTATATATATGTAAATCTATATCTATGTCTATATATTACCTTAATGCCTTTGTGTTGCAAGGCATTAATAACAAATTTAAGGAAAAGTAAAAATATAACTTTGTGCTGTTGTTTTCAAATATCGATATTTCCCGTAGCGCTTCTTTTATTAACTCTTCCAGTTTTATTGAAAAATTAAAAAAAAAAATTGAAAGTACTTCTGAGCTTTCTGAAGCTCCTAGATACTATTCGTCCTACAAATCCTAACGTAGCCAGATTTAGAAATTTCTATCAGGGAGCTGAGATACTCAAATTTATATATAATTTCCTAAGCATGTTTTCTGTTTCTACAGCTTTCTGAAGCTCCCAGGCGACGTAGGAAATTTAAATTAAACTTACTTACATAACTCTCAACAGTGGCAGATTTTAAAATTGCTATCAGGGAGCAGAGATAATCGGATTTATATATAATTTACAAATTTACTACATATCTTAACGGAGCCACATCTTAAAATTTCTATCAGGGAGCGGAGATACGCGGATTTATTTTTTGATATTCTGTAATATTTTAAGTCGGTTTTAGTTTTAAAAAGTTTAAATTTGCTATACTCAATGTTTGTTTTTCAAATCTTGCCGAAACCTGATTTTATATTTCGATCAGGGATCGAATTTACACTGATTAATTTTTTTTTTGAAATCTTTTTGTTTTTCTTTTTTATTTTACCTTTTAATACTTTAAGTATTATTCACCATAAAAAAAGTTAAAATCTGTTACAAAATATTAAAGTTATTAGAAACTCCCCAGATCATTAACTTCTTTTGAATACTTGTGTAAGATGCCTACAGGTAAACTTTTTCATTTTTTTTTTAAATGTTGAAATAAAATGCTATTTTAAGGCAAAATTGAACCATAATTACTGAAAAAAAAAATCATTGAATTCTGCAGGATATATAAATAAAAATATATAAATATCTCTTATAAATTCCACGTATCTTTGAGTTGAATTTTGCGGATTTCGGCAAAAAGGCATTTTTTAGTGATTTTAGACTTGTGGAGTCAATTTTTTTTTTCATATTATTAAAAAATTAAAATATAACAAGATAATATAGATTATAGAAAATATATTTCGAAATTTTTAACGCATTTCAACAATATTAACCCTTAAAGCAAGAAGGTCAAAGGTCAAATTTTGGAATATTTGTGGATTATATCCGAAATATAACTTAAAATTATATATTTTTATATGGATTTCAAAGCAATGGTTTCTATTAAAACTTTAGTTCTATAATAATTTTAGCTACGAGTATCATTTTCTTTGTCCATGATATCAGTTAATAACATTTACTTTGCACATATTCAAGAAAGTAGGGAGTTTCCAAAAATGTTGACCCCAAGTTCAGTTGAGGGTTAAGTTTATGCTTTTGGAGGTAGATATCATCTATTATCTTTTAGTTATATTTTTGTAAAATTACATTGAAATCTAGCTAAAAGTAAATAATTTTGAGTTATATTTTCGTTAAAAATCTCAAATATTCCCAAATTTTACCTTCCTGTTTTAGAGGTTAACATTGTTGAAGTACGTTAAAAATTTTCGAAATGTATTTTCTACAGTCTATTTTATCTTGTTTTAATTTGCAATAATCTGTATACTAGTCTACAAAAATTTACTTCACAACACAAATATCACTTTTTTGCCGCAATCCGCAAAATTCAAATCTAAGGTACGGCTAATTTATAAGAGCTAACGACCTATTTTTTTTAATTTTTACTTTCTGTGGTGTTGTTTATAAAACTTCATAGTTTTTTTCCTATTTTTTAATAAAGCATGAAAAGGAGATTATGTTATTCCGCAGGATTTAAAGCTTTTTTTTCAGTAATTATGGTTCAAACTTGAGTTTGAGTAGCATTTTATTTTAATATTTCTAAAAAATTAAAAATTTTTCGTTACGTTGCTTACACAAGGGTTCGAAAACATGTTATTGGTCTGTGGAATTTCTAATAACCAATAATAAACGTTGAATAAAGCCTGTGATAAAATATTTATCCGTTTCAGAATAAATGAAGCATTTTGACATCGATATTATATATGAATATTTTTAGATATAGCGATTTTTGAAGCATATTTATGGCATATTTTGTTATTTTTAGAGCATATTTAATCCTTTTAGAGTATATTTTAACATTTTGAAGATAATTTTTTTTATATCTAATAGGAGCTTTTTTTAAATTTGATATGTGATGTATAGAAAAACTAAAAAATCCAAAAATATTTGGTAACTAAAATTAACCGCTAAAGTTCTTAAAAAATCTCAGAGGAGCTTGCTTTGTAGTAACAAATCATGAAGTTTTGGAATCATATTAATTGATTTTTATGAAAGCCATTTGTGAAATGTATAAACACAACAAGTCCGGATTCCTTTACATAGGCCGTATTGTTAAATTAAGCAAAAACTTAGACGGCAATGGAAAATAAACAACAATATTATTATATAAAGAAAATGATTTTCTTTTCATTTTTTTTTTTTTTTTTTTGTACTTCAAACTTTTTTCAATTTTGTTTAAGAAATTCATAAAAATTTTTTAAAAATATGGTAATGTTTTTTGTGAGAAAATAAAATCAATAAAAATCCGGAGAGAATTTAAAATAAAATTTCTTTTTTAGCCGAGCTAAATTGCACATTTTTCATACATGTTTGTATGGAAATTGCAGGACCGAGCTTGTTGTGCTTATACATTTACATTTTTACATTTTTTTTTTTTTTTAATGAAAGCTATGTATGTAAATTTATATATGAATCTTTTAATAATATCTAAACTACTTAGATGGGTAAGAAAATAGAAGATCAATATTATGGCGTTTCTAGAGCATATCATTTGTTTTTTACTATATATTTAACAAAACATCTTTCTTGAAGCATATTTGTGCTGCTAATAACTTTAATTTTTTTCTAACCGATTTTAACTTCTTTTATCTTGTTTGATTTAGTAAATATGTCTAAATTACGGTTCCTTTACATTAAATTGAAAAAAGGGTGATAATAGCAAATTAAAAAAAAGAAAAGTTACAAGTAAAAATGTCCCATATAAATGCACCCTACAAACTTCAGGGTCCATGCAACACGTATTAATGATATCCGATCTCTCTAATAATTTTAACACTATATTTTTACATAAAAAAGAAAAATACTAGAGGGATTTACGGTCGAAATTCGGAAGTCGGCTGTTTTTGGAGCAATCCAATGTTTAGATACCAGCAAGCGCTCTTCAGTATATTTAAAACTGCAAGAAAGTTTTTGTTTTCAATTGGAATATATAACAAGTATTAAATGGGCCCCTATAACAAGTTAAAACAATCCGACTATATTAACACATAATTCAGAACGTCTCCCTATTGGCTATCTTATGGCTTTGATACGGTATTAACTACGAAAGAACTTCGGTCTTTACTGGTTACATGAAGCAAAATATAACGAGGCCGGTACTTCAGTTTTTGTTGGAACTTCTCAGTTTTACTTAGTCTGGTTGTGTTTAAAAATTCCTTTCTTCTTAGGGTCCTCGGTCGTCGTCTATACTTGAAGCGCTAGATTACTTAGATAGTTTAGATAGTTAGAAGAAAATGTTACAAGAGACACAAGCACAGTAATATTATATAACGATAGATGCACCACAGTTGTCCGCATACGCTGAAGAATAGCCAGTTTTAGACGTCTTACTGACATGGAGCAAGGAAAAATATCTAAGAGTTAATTAAATAAATACCGAACTAATACTATTTATTAGAAAATATAAAGTTCGGTCAATCACGTTCATCACAATCACGTCAGTCATTGGAACTATCTTACATAAAATAGATTGACCTATTTTGGTGCATAGGACTGACTATTTTCTACCGAAGACAAATTTTGGGAAAACTTTCAATGCTGGGATCACATGTATATTTCTGTTTTCACTGACAGATCTAAAATAGAAGCTGGCACTGTTAGGGTGTCTTCTTTGATGATTTAAAACCATCTGCATTTCATGTACAGATTTCCAATTTAAAACCAAAGTGACAGCGATAAGAATTAAGAAATTTCACTTCTGCGCGTCGAACATTGACATATGGGTAGACAGTCTGGCCTCAATCAAGGCTCTAAATTCCAACATAATAAAGTCAATATGTCTTAACGATCGTATACGTTAGCTAAGACACCACTAGATCGAGCGATATGGTTTCCATTACATGCGTGTATTTAGGGCAAAATCGTTCTTCTATAAAAAGACATTCTTAATACCCTCGTTGTTGTTTGTTAAATGGACAGCTGCATACGGTCCTTGGGTCAGCCAAAAAAAAAAAAAAAAAAAAAAAAAAAAACTATTAAGCCTAGCTGATATGATTTCCGAGATATGCCGGTATTTAGGGCAACGAAAAAGCCGATAAATGTGCAGTAAACAGATCATGATGAAAAGAATCAGAACACTATTATCCTTTGACTGAATATCAATAAGGTTACCCGTACGTATAATTACAGAGCACAGTATGATTTCTTGGTTGTTTTAAATTGATTTTAATTTTATTTTAGACTTCGATTTTGGCAGAAACATCATACTTTCCTAAAGAGCTCAGTTCCGTTTCAAATGAGAAAATAATTCACAAGAGACCCATGCATGTAAACCTGGTAATCCTTAACAATGCAATATCAATGAAACAGTCCAGATCATAAAAGAGTTGTTTACTGAGAAATCTCAGTCTACGCTCTTGTAAGGCGGGGTAGTTGCATAAATGATGTACTGATTCTCCCTCGCCTAAACAGCTTCTACAGTGGTTATTTCCTGGTTAAGTTCCTAAATACGTCAAATCATACCGTGCTCTGTAATTATCTTTATATTAAAAATTAGGAATTCTTCAGTAAAACAAATGATATTAACCTCTGGAATGGCAAAATCAATGTCTTAATACTTGTGGATAATTTGATACTGAAATACACTGAAGGAAATCACATCAAAATTTTTAAATATCGTGTATTCAAGAGTTTTAAATAATCAGTGTCAAAAAGCCGTCACCGTAAAAAATTTTATGTGATATGTGTGATTAAAAATTTTTATGTGATATGAATTGTTCGTTGTTGATTTGAGAACGCAGTGTACAATTCTAACACTATTAGCAGAGAATTCTTTATGTAAAAATTATTCTTATTACGAAGATGAAAACTCTGTGTTTACTGGGTTATTACAAACATGTTTAGCAAGTGTTTGTGAGAGAAAGAATTGTTAAAACTGATTAGGCCATTTTGCGAACAAACCAGAGATTTGAAGATGAACAACAACCAGTTTTTTAAGGCAGACAATTACGTAAAATATTAAGAATGTTTTTAATATTCATTCACAGGAAAATAAAAATTTAATACTGATACAAAATAATATATATAAATCCATCAATAAACAGTGTGGAGGTATTTATAAAAAACGCGCGTTTTCTCAGTGTAGCATTGAATGAATAAATGTAAATTTACATTTTGATCATCATCAGAATTTTACAAGTTAACAATAATCTTCTGTTCAGTTATCATTTTTTTAATTTACTTTGTTTTCATTTTTATATTTAATTTATTTAAATTTTATCTTCATTATAGCCCAGAGTGAATAACTTGTCTTGTTAAATTATAGCACGCGTCATAATTGAAATCAACCATAAAACCAGTTAAACCACTCAAAATTTCAAACTTTATCTTTAACAAAAAGAATTAAAAATAAAATTAAGAAAATAAAATCAAGTCGCCCCCAATATCCGTAAAAATAATAAACTGATATCGAAAAACAAAGCTTTACTTATAAATTATCATAAAAAAACAAACGAAACATATGGAAAACATGAACTTCCAAACAAATTAAAATTAAATTTCTATCTATAACGACAATCTTAAAAAATATGATTTTTTGGCAAAAACTTGAAAAGCAAACAAAATAAAAAAAAATTTAGAAAGAACAAAAATTTATAAAAAATTTAACAAAAATATTTTAAGGAATCAGGGAGTTACTTTTAAGACCCTACAGTAGAAATAAAAACAAAAATAATATAATTTAAATAAAAATCGTTAATTATTTTAATATAATTAATATTTAAAAATTGCCGTAAAAAGTTACAAGGTTTATTTAGTAAAAGTTCTAATAATTATAAAAATAATTTATTTATTGACATTAAGGAAGTTATTTAATAATTAGTTTATAATATAAGATCATACTTATTAGGAGCATTAAAATAATGTTGAATTACTTAGAAAGCTAAACTCTAATCTCACTGAAAGTACTTTATTTCTTGCACAACTAACATTCTTCACATGCCTAACTTAATATTTTACACTTATTAAAATTTTAGATATATATTTTTTGCTTATGTTAAAGTTACTAAAAAAAATTCATATTGTAGCGTGCAAATCAAGGAATTTATTTTAATTCTGTCTACAATTTTAAAGCAAAAGCGTGATAGAAAAAATGTATAAAATAAATTTTAAATTTATGTTAATCAAAATCAAATTCATATCAAATTTGTGATAAAACACCATAAAGTTCTTAATGGCAGCAATTTTTAAAACAACTGGACTCCAAATGTCTATAGGAAATTTTTTTAAAGTTGTTATTATTATTAGTATTAGTATATTTTACAGGGTGGTACAAATTGAAGTCAGCAAATGGTAGCATTTTTTCAATATGTCATAACGACACAGATTACAAATAAATAGATAAATAAATAAATAATTAAATGAAAATAAAATAAATAAATAAATGAAAAAATTAATGAATGAATGAAAATAAAATAGAGAAAAATAAATAAATAATTGAATAAATAAATAAATTAATAAATAAATAATTGAATAAGTAAATAGATAAATAAAAATAAATAAATAAAAAAATAAAATAAATAAATAAATGAAAAAATCAATAAATGAATGAAAATAAAATAGAGAAAAATAAATAATTGAATAAATAAATTAAATTAAAGTATCATCAAAAAATAAAAAAAGTATATTTTAGAATAAAAGGTACCTTTTCAAAATAAAAAAGTAGGTATTTAACAGTGTTGCCCGAAAATCTTTAACTCATGTCCCCAAACCCGAAGCTAAAAACTCCCAAAAATCCCTATTTTAAAATATAAATTCTCAATTTTGTCCCAAAATGTTTTAATATAAAATTAAGTTTTTTTAAATTGAAAATTAAAAATTTCTATAAATATTTAATAATCATTAGAAATGTTTTATAAAGAGAAATTTAACGAATATTATTTTTAAAATAAATTTCCTATAAAAAGAAGATTTATCAAAAATTTCCTAAAAAAAATTATCTAATATTTCCTATAAAAAGAAAATGTTAAAAATATTCCCAATAAAATAAAATTTATCAATAATTTCATATAAAAAGGAAATTTGCCAAAAATTCATAAAGGAAAGGCATTTAATGAAAACTTTTTATAATAAAAACATTTATATATTATTTTTTTTTTCCTAAAAAATGAAAATTTTTCAAAAATTTTCTATAAAAATAAAATGTTAAAAATATTTTTCCATAAAAGAAAATTTATCAAAAATTTCGTATAAAATAAAAAGAAGATTTATCAAAAATTTCCCAAAAAAAAATTATCTAATATTTCCTATAAAAAGAAAATGTGAAACTGTTCCAAATAAAATAAAATTTATCAATAATTTCATATAAAAAGGAAATTTTAAAAAAATTTATAAAGGAAAGACATTTAATGAAAACTTTTTATAATAAAAACATTTATTTATTATTTTTTTTTTGTAAAAAAAGAAAATTTTTCAAAAATTTTCTATAAAAATAAAATGTTAAAAAATTTTTCCATAAAAGAAAATTTATCAAAAATTTCGTATAAAATAAAAAGAAGATTTATCAAAAATTTCATAAAAACTATATCTAATATTTCCTATAAAAAGAAAATGTGATACTGTTCCCAAATAAAATAAAATTTATCAATAATTTCATATAAAAAGGAAATTTGCCAAAAATTTATAAAGGAAAGACATTTAATGAAAACTTTTTGTAATAAAAACATTTATTTATTATTTTTCCTAAAAAAAGAAAATTTTTCAAAAATTTTCTATGAAAATAAAATGTTAAAAAATTTTTCCATAAAAGAAAATTTATCAAAAATTTCGTATAAAATAAAAAGAAGATTTATCAAAAATTTCCTAAAAAAAATATCTAATATTTCCTATAAAAAGAAAATGTTATAAAATAAAATTTATCAATAATTTCATATAAAAAGGAAATTTGTCAAAAATTCATAAAGGAAAGACATTTAATGAAAACTTTTTATAATAAAAACATTTATTTATTATTTTTTTTCCTAAAAAAAAGAAAATTTTTCAAAAATTTTCTATAAAAATAAAATGTTAAAAATATTTTTCCATAAAAGAAAATTTATCAAAAATTTCGTATAAAATAAAAAAAAGATCTATCAAAAATTTCATAAAAAATATATCTAATATTTCCTATAAAAAGAAAATGTATTGAATTTTTCTATAAATTAAAAATTGACCGAAAGCGGTGAGAGTCTAATGTTATGAAATAAGTTAAACATACTACAATCAGACTACAATTATTAAGACTATCAAGTCTTTATTTGGTTTTCGGAAAAAAAAAATGAAAATTGTTTTTGATTTGTAAGGGAAAATTAATGCAGTTCTTCATTAAGAAAAAACGAATGAAGCCAAAATATACTAGTTTTTATATGGTGTGAACGGCACATAAACAACAAATAGTTATTTAATATTTTCTATACACAGAAATCAAACCAATATTTTCACTAAATAAAAAATAATTCGACTTTATATATATAATAGAAAATTTGTTGAAAATTTCCTTTAAAAGAAAAGCTAACAGCAAATTTTTATAAATAGAATATTTAACGAAAAATTTTTACATATTAAATTCATCGCAATTATCTGCAAAATTTTAAACTTATTGAAGTTGTTCTTTAAAAATAAAAATTTGTCGAAAATGTAATAAATGCTTTATTTAATAAAGAGTCCCCATATTTTACGAAAATCCCCAAATTCCTCCCCACGAAAATTTGTCCCCAAATGAAAGTTTAAATCCCAAATTTGGGTACATATCCTCTCATCTGACAACACTGCTTTTTGAAATAAAATAAGTACCTTTTAAAAATAAAAGTACCTCTAAAAATAAAAAAAAGTACGTTTTAGAATAAAAGTTTACTTTCAAAATGAAAGGTGCCTTTCAAAACTAAAAAATATATTTTAAAATTAAAAAAACGTATCCTTTAAAATTAAGAGTACCTTTAAAAATAAAAAAGTACCTTCTAATATAAAAAGTACTTTCTTGATTAAAAAATACTTTGATTATAAAGGAGTCCTCTATTTGTATCACCATATAGCCAAAGAGCTCTGTATAGTTTTCTTAACGTTATTGTTGTCATTGTTTTTTTTTTTTTTTTTTTTTTTTTATTCAAATATTTATGTAGTGAATTTCAGAATTTTAAATAAGTCTGCAGCAAAAATATTTTTCAAGATATTATTAGAGATATTTTTGATTTTTAGTAATTGAAAGAGAAATAAAAAATGTAAAATAAAACAATAGTTTTGTTATTATTGTTATTTAAATATTTATCAGTGACATGCAATGACACTTTAATGATATTTATCTTGTATCACTATTTATACCAGTTTCTGTCTACTTTTTCCTTTTTACATTTCAACAATATTTTTTATAGTTTTATTTCTATTTTATTACAAATTCATGTTTATTTGTTGCTACTTTGTTGATAATACAGAAAATTCTCTTTCGATTTTTTTTTTTTAGTTTTTAATAAATACAAAGTTATTAACATTTTAATGATAAAATTTTTAAAATGTATTTAGTTGTTTGTAACAATTTTTTGTTAAGCAAAATACTTTGTTGATCGGCTACATTTCCGCTTTTTGTTTGCATGTTGCATTTATTAATATCATTTTTTTAAGATGTAAATCTAATAATGATTAGGGCTAAAAAGTAACAACCATGATTAGGAAAAACGTGTAAAAAATATTTGTTTGATATTATTAAAAAGTGCAATTAAGCCCAAGGTAAAGTTACTTTTATTCCATAAAAAATTATTTAACATTTTTTATTTAAATCTATTTATTACTTTGATATTATCTTGGCTTAATGAGGGAAATAAAAAAAATAAATTATCAAATTCTAGGAAAAATAGGGAGCCCCTTTCCTCACGTTAAAAAAGCGATAAAATACCAAAAAAAAAAAAAAAGTACGCCCACAATTAAAATAAATAAAATATTGCAAATAGCGATAAAAATATTTTAAAATAAATAAAAAAAATTGTACGTGTTGTTGTCGTTTAGAATTGAAATTATTATCGCCCTTTTTCCTCTTTCTCTTGTTATTGTTGTTGTACAAGTAAATTTTTGTGTAGAAGGTTTCTCATTATTGTTGTTCTGATAATAATTTTTATTGCCTTTATACAGAAGAAAGTATTTATTTGTAAAATAAACTTCACACACACACACACACAGCCAATATATTCTTAGTATTTGTGCAAATAACAGCAAAGATAACAAACGATTTCATTTTGAAAGTCAGTAAGTAAATAATGAAAAATAAATGCGAAAATGTTGAAAAAAGAGCGCGCAAAAAAATAAAATGGTGTTTATGGGTTTTGCTTAAAGTTGAGAAAATTTGCCAGGAGAACAAGTGAACAAAGCCTGAAGAAATCATATTGTAAAGGCTTTGGAAGAAGCTGAAGATGTAGAAAAAACTTTAAGCTAAACTAAAACTGAGTGATATCAGTTGAAAGATAAGCTTAAAATAAGAATACGAAATAAAGTAATTCATATAGAATTTTTGTCAGACTAAAATCAGCCTTACAATACAAACAAGAGTACGAGGGTGGGATAGAAATAAAGAAAAAAATATCGAAATATGTTGCATATCTTATACATTAATAAAATTGGAAAAAAATTAAACACGTTATTTATTTACTTACTCAATTATATACTTACTCAATTATTTACTTAAGCTATATTCACATTTGGCAAATATTTGATCAAAATTGCGTGATCACTAGTTTTACAAAAATACTGTTTGCCGTTGTTTGATCTTTGCGAATGTTTCGTAAGAGAAAGGAGTGTCAAAGAAAATTCAATAAAATGTCAGCTATGATTAGTGATAAGTAAAAAATGTTATCCCTTTAGAAAAGAAAAATTAGGAAATATTTTATATAGTGGTTAGGTCATTTTGGTCAAATATTTGACTAGTGTGAACGTACCTTTATTCTATTATTTATTTATGTATTTATTTATTCATTTATTTAGTTACTTGATTTATTTATTTTTATTGTCTATCTTTATTTTATTTATCGATCTATCTATTTATTATTTAATAAATAGGTAGATAAATAGATAAATATAATTTTATTTATCTATCCATCTATCTACCTATCTATTTATATATTTATCTATCTGTTTATCTGTCTGTTTATCTATCTATTTATCTATCTATCTATCTGTCTATCTATCTATCCATCTATCTACTTATCTATTCATCTATTTATCTATCTGGTTATCTATATATTTATCTATCTATTTATCTATCTATCCATCTATCTACCTATCTATTCATATATTTATCTATCTGTTTATCTGTCTGTTTATCTATCTATCTATTTATCTATCTATCTATCCATCTATCTACCTATCTATTCATCTATTAATCTATCTGTTTATCTATCTATTTATCTATCTGTTTATCTATCTATTTATCTATCTATTTATCTATCTATTTATCTATCTATTTATCTATCTATCTATCTATTTATCTATCTATCTATCTATCTATCTATCTATCTATCTGTCCACCTATCTACCTATCTATTCATAAATTTATCTATCTGCTTATCTATCTCTCTATCTATCTATTTATCTATGTATCTATTTATCTATCTATCTATCTATCTATCTATCTGTCCACCTATCTACCTATCTATTTATATATCTGCTTATCTATCTCTCTATCTATCTATTTATCTATCTATCTATTTATCTATCTATCTATCTGTCCACCTATCTACCTATCTATTTATATATCTGCTTATCTATCTATATATCTATCTATCTATTTATCTATCTATCCTATTTAATTCATTTATCTATTTATTTTATTTGTTAATCTATCTATTTTTTTATTTATTTATTTAATTGTTTAATTTATTTATTTATTACAAATTATATTCTAACCTAAAATGCCAAGAATAGAGTCTCTGACAGAAATCGACGTCCGCAACCTCTAGACTGATAGACAAGCTCGATACCACCTAGTCTACCGAGGAACACAATGGAAAAAATTACCTTTACAATAAAATACAAAGTACCTTTCAAAGTAAGAAGTACTTTTAAAAAAAAAATACTTTTTAAAATTAAAAGTACGTTTTAAAATAAAAAAACACTTTTTGATATAAAAAAACACCCTTTAAAATAAAAAATTTCTTTCAAAATAAAAAGTATCTTTTAAAATAAAAAGTACCAAAAATCCCTTTTTCCAAAAAAATAATTTTTTGCCAAAAAAAAAAAAAATATTTTTGACAAACTTATGTCTTTACATAGTTTCTTTCTAAAAAGATTTCTTTAATTTTATCTACCACCCTCGTTATTACACTTAGCGAAAACTCAGCAAAACCCTACTAAAGTTTACACCTTAAGATCATAAAAAAAACTTCCAAAGGGATGAAGACCAAATCTTTGAGTTTAAAAAAAATTTACATGTTTTAAAATTTTACAGAAATATCGCGTGTTTTACTAACTTTCAAGATTGTTTCAAGAGGATAAACCATGTTTTCAGGTGCTACTTCCACTATTCATATGGAAATTTTTTTCTACATTGCTTCTGCTGCTGTTTTGTTGTTCTTGTCTATTTCCTAAACTACATATGGAATAGTATGAATATATGCACATAGTTCTTAGTAGTAGTAGTCAAATAGTAAAAAAAAAAAAAATGAAAAATAAAAAATAATCTTTATCTGTTCTAGAAAATAAAATATTTGGCGCGAAACGTGTTCTTATGACTGTTTTTTTTTCTCCTGAGTAAGTTCTTATATTGTTGGTAAAATCTATTTATTTATTCTTTTATTTAAAGGTTTTAGTGCACGTTTCTTTTTTATTTGGTGCATTAAAGAAAAAAAAAAAATAATAATAAACCTTAGCTCGTTATCACCAGAGCAATTGCAACCAACCAATCGTGCTAAGAACATAATGAAATTGCCAATATAAAATACCGTATAGAAAAAAATATAATAAGAAGGATTTATTTTACACACTCTTACTCTTTCAATTTAGAGAAAGAAAAGAATAAGCAAATCTGGGTTGCATTTTACCATTTTTTCAAGTGATTTTTTTCTTTGTAGTGGAGACCATAGATGTAACTATAAATACGCCAATACAGAAAGTATAGTTGTAAACCAAAAAAGTTCTAATGCTAGAGATATTAGATAGGAGGATAAAATATATAATTTCTTTTATAGAACATTTGTATAATTTTCAACATTTTTTATAAAAAATTTTTGGAACATTTATTATTGAAGGAAAATTTTCATAGAAAATTTTCATTAAATTTTATTTTAACGAAAATTTTCTTTAAATTTGTCTTTTCTTTTAATATATTAGTAGCTGAATGTCCCTGCGATGCAAGCAATCTAGAAAGTTTCTCGCAATACTTCTCCTATTTAAACCAGTTTTATCGAAAAATTAAGAAAAATTTAATGTGTCAAAAACTGGATTTTTTTTATATCCTCTAGTTGCTTCCATTTAAAATTTTCGTTAGATTTACTTTTTATACAAAATTTTCGTTAAATTTTCTTTTTATACAACGTTTTCATTAAATTTTCCTTAAATTTTCTTTTTATGAATCATTTTCGTTAAATTTTCTTTTTGTAGACAATTTTCGATAAACTTTCTTTTCATAGCCAATTTTTCTGAAATTTTTTTTTATAGAAAATTTTCGATAAATTTCCTTTCAGTTTTATTTTTATAGACAATTTTCGTTGCTCTCCTTTTCTACAAAGTTTTCGTTAAATTTTCTTTTTCTACAAAATTTTCGTTAAATTTTCTTTTTATAGAAAATTTTTGTTGAATTTTCTTTTTGTAAAATTTTCTTTTTATAGAAAATTTTCGTTAAAACTTTTTTTTATGATCTTTTCCCTTAACCAACATTTTTGCTTAAAAGATTCAACAAATTCATAAATAGTTCGAATAAAAGAGAGAAAAAACAAATTCCCCAGTTGATGTTAATGCTGATGATGAAGAAGATTAATGTTTTATGATCATCTAGAAAACAACAATAAAAAAAAACAAAAGCACTTTTCATAACTCAAGCTAACAAAACACTCCTCCTATAACACCATCTTCTTTCTCAAACTTTAAGTTAATAGCAGAGTCTTTGTTCCGTCTGTCTTAATATGATCATAACACATTTTTTCTTGTTTTACCCTTTAGTCTCTTCAATGTTGTTGTAGCATTCTGAGTCGTTGTTTTCATGTTGTTTTCTGTTTTATTTATGTTCTGACCAAAACTGATTGATATTGACATCATCTTTATTTAACTCAACGAGCCGTGAAAGTGTTATAATGCAACCGTACATTAAACGCCAAAAGTCTTCGTTCCAAGGGACAGACAGACAATTTCTCATGTGGATTATAATATGATGATGGTTTATGAGCGACGTTGATGTGTTTGATGAAGACGCTTATGATGATTGCTGTGGGGATCATCATCATCATCATCATAATTTTCTTCTTTTTTTTTTTGTGCTGGAGTTTGTTTTAGCCTGGGTAAATGTTTGATTTTGCTTTTTTTCTGATTTTTTGATGTATTATTAAAATTATGTTGTCTTTACTATAAGATCATTGATGGGAGGAAGAGGATATAGAAGATCGTTTGAAAAAATTATGTACGTAAGATTAAGGTTGGTGAAATTTTAAGATTTTTAAAATTAAAAAAAAATAAAGAATATGAACAAATATTATTTTTACTCATGATTATACTAACAAGACTTTATTTTTAATACCCTCCAAGCCTTTTCTCATACATATATCACCACCCTCGTTTTTATAACCTTTAAACCTCTATTTGATATCAGTAATTTGTTTTAACCTCACTCTTTATATTACAAACAACTCAATTCATAAATATTAAGTATTTTTTTATAATTATATGTACTTGAACTATTGCAAGTGCATTTCAAATAATTTGTTGTACTAAAGAAAAAAACAAAATTTCAAACTATAATAAAGAAACAACTTAAATCGACTAATGATATTTAATATAATAAACGTGTTTTATAGTAAAAAGTATTAGAAAAAAAACAGATAATATTTTTTCTATATATATATATATATATATATATATATGTATATATATATAATGAAATCGTTTATTAAAAATCGTGATTAATTCACACCCCAACTAGTGAAAAAATAAATAAAATTTTTAAAATCTTAATAGCAAAAACAAGCTATAAAGAATAATAAAACAAATTTGCAAAAAATTATAAAATATAAATATTGTGTTAAAATAATTATACCTTGGGCTAAAATGATAAAAAAAAATAAAAACAAAATCAACCAAAAAACACCTTTTTTATTAAACCGTTAAGTAAAATAATAATAAAAAAAAACTGTTAGATACAACAACACCTTGTTTGAACACTTACACCAATAATTATTTCTGAAACAAGAAAAAAAAGATTGGTGAAAATTTGTTAAAAGTTTTTAATACCTAAACACTCCAACACCTTTTTCAAAACACCACATGAAACTTTAATTGTACTCGTGGTTGTTTAAAAAAGAAAATAATATAAAAAAAATAAATAAAACTATAAGATATGAATGAGCTGTTACCAAGCAAAAAAATAAATAAACACAAAAAACTAATTGGTAGTACAATTATTTTTTAACATGAAACCTTAGAAAGATGCCAACAATTTTTTTCTATAACAATAGATGTTAAGGAGTCAGCCACAAACTCCATGGAGGAGACAAGAAACAAAAAATATAAACCGTTAAATAGGTAAAATGTGTTTTTTTATTCGTTTCTTGTATTTTTTTTTTTTTTTTTATTTAGAAAATAACAGAAGTAAATATTTTCAACACTCGATTTTTTACCACTTCTTTTAAAAAATTTTAATCTACACTAAAAAAAAAAAAAATAATAATAATAAATAAATAATTAATAAAGAGATAAAAAAATGTATTGAAAATTGTCTATAAAACAAAAGTAAATAAATTTTATATAAAAAAGAAAATTTAAGAAAACATTTTTATGAAGAGAAAATTTAACGAAACTTTCCATAAAAAGAAAATTTTATGAAAATTGTCTACAAAAACATTAACGAAAATTTTCTATAAAAAGAAAATATAATGAAAATGTTTATAAAAAGAAGACTTGACAATAACTGTCTATAAAATGAAAATTTAACAAAAATTTAATAAAAAATTTTCAAAAAAAAAAAAATATTTTATCGAAATTTTTTTATAAATAATTTTTAATTTTCCTTAGTTAGGTTCAAGTTCATTAATGTAATAATTTTTGTAGAATACTGAAAAAGATTTATTAGACACTAGCAGTATCGAATGCATTTTCTGATCCGCTACGATCGTTATTAGCATGCATTGTGCGTTATAGTGTTAATTGTAAAGATCTTCCTTTTAACTCACACTTTTGAAGAAATATAATACTTCTTCACTTTACATATTCGAAGATCTTAAGTATTTAATAGCAATAAACTTTTACAAAAGCTTTTCATTATATTTATTGTATTCTACTTTATTACAATGTTGTAATTTATCATTTACGAAAATTTTTTACAAAAGAAACCAACGAAAAATTTCTGTAAAAAAACTTAAATTTTCTAAAAAAAAGAAAATTTAACCTAAACTTTCTAAAAATAAAAATTTAACGAAAATTTTCTAAAAAAAAACATTTAACGGAAATTTTCTTAAAAAAAGAAAATTAAATGAAAATTTTCCAAAAAAAGAAAATTTTATTTAATTTAAATAAAATTTTCTGTAAAGCAATTTAACGAAAATTTTCTAAAAAAAAAAGAAAATTTAACGAAAATTTTCTAAAAAAAAGTTTAACGAAAATTCTCTAAAAAGAAAATTTAACGAAAATTTTCTAAAAAAAGAAAATTTAACAAAATTTTTCTAAAAACAAAAGAAAATTTAACGAAAAATTTCTAAAAATAGAAAATTTAAAAATAAATTCTAAAAAAAAAGAAAATTTAACTAAAACTATAAAAAAAAATTAAAGAAAATTTTCTAAAAAAAAAGAAAATTTAACGAAAATTTTCTAAAAAAAGAAAATTTAACAAAATTTTTCTAAAAACAAAAGAAAATTTAACGAAAAATTTCTAAAAATAGAACATTTAAAAAAAAATCTAAAAAAAAGAAAATTTAACCAAAACTTTCTAAAAAAAATTAACGAAAATTTTCCAAAAAAAAGAAAATTTTACGAAAATTTTCTATAAAAAGAAAATCCAACAAAATTTTTCTAAAAAAAAAGAAAATTTAATGAAATTTTTCTAAAAATAGAAAATTTTAAGAAAAATTTCTAAAAAAAAAGAAAATTTAATCAAAACTAAAAAAAAATAACGAAAATTTTCTAAAGAAAGAAAATTAAATGAAAATTTTCTAAAAAAGAAAATTAAATGAAAATTTTCTAAAAAAGAAAATTAAAGGAAAATTTTCTAAAATAGAAAATTAAATGAAAATTTTCTAAAAAAAAAAGTTAAATGAAAAATTTCCAAAAAAAGAAAATTTAGGGAAATTTTTGTAAAAAATGTAAAAAGAAAGAAAATTTAAGGAAAGTGTTTTGAAAATTTTCTACGAAAATGAGAAATTTAAAGAAAATCTTCTATAATAACAAAATATAAAGAACTTTTTCTATAAAAACAAAAATTCTAAATAAATTTAAGGAAAATTTGTCCATAAATAAATAAAATCTAAAATACCCTATAATAAAAATTCAATGAAAATGTTTGTCAAAAAAATAAATTTAACCAAAATTTCCAATGAAAAAATTCAAAGAAAATGCTCTTTAAAAGAAAAATTACAGAAACTAAGAGAAACGATAAAAAATTCCGCAAAATTTCGACCCACCCCGAATTTTGATCATCACCGATTTTAATGAAATTCTACATATATAACCTAATCCTTTATGCGCTTCATATGGCGTAGTAAACTGCGCCATATCGCTAGCGGTTCATATGCTATGAACATCCAAATTTTGGCACCTCGAGCTTTTTTTTTTGTATAAATAAGCTTGAATAAGTTTTATGTGCATTATCAAATTTCAATAAATTTGGTATCATTGGAAAGGACTGAGATTCATCTTTATCATAAAGCCATAACAAATAAACTGGCGCAAGGACCTCTAAAATTAAAAATATCCATTATTTTTGGATACTCGAAAAAAGGGTCTTTTAATTCTCATTATTTTTTTTTACATGTAGGGTATTATATAGTCGATCTTAACAAATATCGTTTGTTTTTATCCTTTCCTACTTGTGTTGATACTAAATCTAAAATAAAAGTTCCAAACACTTCAGTACAGTTTTACTAATTTGTTAGTAAAACTGTACTAACTGCTATAAAAAAATATTTTGAAACTTTTATACTATAACGACAAATTGATTGTAAACATCATGTCAAAAAATAATGAAAATTAAAAGACTCTCTTTTAGGATATCCAAGGATAAAAGATATTTTTTGAATTTTAGAGGTCCTGAGGACGATGTGCAACTTTTATGATTTTATGATAAAGGAAATATTATTCCTTTCTAAAGACACCAAGTTTGTTAAAATCGGATATTGCACATTTATTTAACCTTAAACTTTGTTAATTTTTGACAAAAATGTCCGAGGTGTCCATAAAATATGAACCGTAAACGATATGGATTTATATGCGATAACATGCACGATGATTCTTTTAATAAACACCCCCAAATTTAAAACACAATAAATTTTTAAAACTGTAGTTTTGGGTCGAAAATTTTTAGAATTACTTTAAAAACAAAATTGAAAAAAATTTTTTATAAAAACAAAATTTAACGAAAATTTTCTATGGAAGGAAAATTTAACGAAAATTAACTGCAAGGAGAAAAATTAGCAATTTTTTTTTTATAAAAAAAAAATTTATTGAAAATTTTCTATAAAAAGAAAATTTAATTAAAATTTTCTATAAAAGAAAATTTAACCAAAATTTTCTGTAAAAAAAAAAAATTGACGAAAATTTTCTATGAAAAGAAAATTTGACGAAAATTTTCTATGAAAAGAAAATTTGACGAAAATTTTCTATAAAAAGAAATTTTCTGTTTAAAGAAACTAAAAAAAATTCTGAAAAAGAAAATTAAAAAAAAGAAAATTTAACGAAAAATATAAATTATGCTTATGCAAAAATGAAAGAAAATTTTTTATAAAGAGAAAATTTAACGAAAATTTTCTGTAAAAAGAAAATTGTACGAAAATTTTCTATAAAAAGCAAATTTAACAAAAATTTTTTTCTGTAAAAAGAAAATTTAAGGAAAATTTTTCATAAAAATAAAATTTAACAAAAATTTTCTATAAAAATAAAAATTAATTAACTAAAATTTTTTATAAAAACAAAATTTTATATTCTTTCTATAGAAAGAAAATTTTCTATAAAAAGAAAATTTAATAAAAATTATCTATAAAAAGAAAATTTAACTAAAAATTTCTATAAAAATAAAATAAGTTTCAATATCAAAATTCTTGATACTTTACTATAAAATATACCTACTATGTTTTAATAATCTGAAAGTTTCTTACAACATATAAAGATGCAACATATATTTTATTGAGGTAAAGAAAAAAACATTCATCTGATTGCTATGGATTCAATTTCATTTAATAAATTCTGATTGGTTCTCAAGAGAAATTTTTTAAATTAGTTTCAAATATATTTTATTTTCTCTCTCTAAAATTTCTTTCAGTGCCACAAAAAGAAAATAATCAATACAATCATCATCTTTTATTTTTTGGTAACGATTTTTTTTCTTTAATTTTTTTATGTTTTAGATGTCGAAGTCATTGTCAGCTTTAAATAAAATAAGAAAAAAGTGCAAAATAAAAACGAGTTAAAAAAATTTACACGAAAATATTTATCATTCATCACTTCCAATTTTTTCATAAAAAAAATAATACAAAACAATTGGAAACAATGAGTTACCAAAAAACAAATCACTACAAATAATATTATAAAAAAATTTTTCAATACATAACAAATAATATTAGAACAACAATTTAATATAATAGCAATAACAAAAAAAGGTTAAAACCCCAATCAACGTCATCATCATCTTCAGTATCTTAAATGAAAAAAGAAAAAATTTATACAAAAAGGACTGGGAGCAGAAATGAAACAAATAAAAACAATACTGGTGAAATGTTAAAAAAATTAATATCAAAAGTAGAATTAAATATACCCTATTTTCTAACATTATCCATATACACATTATAATTTCTAAAATTTGCATTTTTAATATGCAATTTAATAAAATCCGTTTTTATTAAGATTCTTTTCTGTAATAAAGAAAATTTATTATTTTCTAAATTATTAGCTAGAAACGGTAATAAATCAATATTCTTTAATATATTTTATAATGGGGAAAAAGGAGCTTGAAAATGCAATTTTTTTGCACTTTTCAATTTTATTTGTAGGAAAAATATTTATTTATTTATTTTTTTAATTTTGTAAGTTGATTGGTAAAAGTTAATTTTTTTAACTAAATTTTAATTACTTTATTATTAAAATACAATATCTTATTAACTATTAAAGGGCGACATTTTTATATTGTTGCCTTTTGATAGGACAGCATTTTTTGAAAATAAAAGTCGGCAGAAAAACGGTTTTTGTAAAAAAAAAAAATAAAATAAAAAGTATTTTAACATAAATACGACTGAAATTTCAATTAGACTAAATTGCAATATGTAGGGCAATTGTATAGGTCATGAAATTTCTAAAAACAATGGTTATATTTCGCTGTACGTTGCATAGTGGGGCAGAATCGAAATTTTTTGGAAATAACTTCTAATCTGCTGTTTGAATTTACATAAAATTTCACATAGGCGTAGCAGAGGAATGTATAATTTTAAGTTTGAAGGAGGTTCCTACATACCCCTCAGAGAAGGAACTGTTGGGGTTCAAAATAGAGTACCTCTGCCATAGAAAATTTTTAACTGTGTCAAATTTTTGTTTCTTATCCGATTTTAAATATGTTTATATCTTCTTAAAGCCCTCGATAAGGCCTATAAACATGTTTAGATATGCTATTTATCTCTTATAGTTTTAAATTTATTTGTATTTAAAATTTTAACTACCTGAATTTATTTTTCAATAGCCCAATATTTTTTTCAGATTTTCTAAAATTTTTATCGAATTAATTAAAGAACAAAATTATCTATCGAATAAAAAAAACTTGAATCCGAGTCAAAAATAATAATTTTTTTTGCCGAAAAAGTGTCTACACTCTTTTTACCCTAAAATGAAATTTCCTTTACATAGAGTCATATTATACTTTTCTGAAAGGTATTTTCACAGAGATGATACCAAATTAAAAACAAACTCAAACGCCTAACAGGACTAAGTACAGACGCTCCCGAATTTAACAAAATTTTTAATTTAGCCTATATGTTCTAAAATTCCAAAGGCTAGTTCTGCAAACCGAATGCAGTTTCGAAAGCTCTGATGTGTTCCAAAGAGTTTGCCAGCGACCTTTCACAAACCTGCAACAAATGTGGACTTTATGGGCAAAAGTCAAAACAAAAAAAAAAAAAAAATCATTTCAGTAGTTTTTTGGGAAATTTGGTATTTCTATTACAAAAATCTGAAATTTTTTAAATATTACAATTTGAATTGGCAAAGTCAACAATCACCGAAAATTTATACCCAACAAACATAAATGTTTGATATCAAATTGAGATTAATTTAATATCAAGTCCTTTCTGAAATTTCAAACGTTTGAGAATTATTTGAAAATAACTTGAAAATAATAACTTTCTCAACAAAAAGGGGAATTAATTGTCAACTTGAGAAATGCTATTATTATCGAAATGTAATTCTTAAACTTTTTTCAAATGTGGATTGTGACCACATGTAGAACATAAATAAAAGAAATTTGCATTTTTAATTTTTTGTAAAGTTTGTATAGACTTGTGTCCTATCAATATCCTCATACATTAATTGGAAAATATTTGATCAAATAATTTTACTTATTAATTTATTTGTATATATTCAAATTTTTTAATATAATGATTTAAATATCTTTAAGAATGATTTGATAATAGCATTTTATATCAAATTAAGAATATACTATTTTTAAAATATTTTTAAAGTTAACTTTAGGTTTGAGAATGATTTTTTTAACGTTTTTTCTCAAATGATTCTCAATTTGAAATCAAACTTAAAATTCACACCTTTACCTGCATTTGAAGCAAGTTTGAGAAATACTTTTGATATCAAACGTTAAAGTCATCATATTTGATTTCAAACAATTTTTTTTTTATTCGATTGATAATTTTGTTCTTTAACTAAATGGGTAAAAATTTTAGAAAATCTGACAAAAATATTGGCTATATATTTAAAAAACTGTACGAAGATTTGGCAAAATTGAGATAGTTTAAATTTTAAATACAAAGAACTTGAAAACTATAAGAGATAAATAGCACATGCAGGTATATTTTTCATAGACTTTATCGAGGGCTTTAATATGCAAAAAATATTAGAAATCGGATAAGAAACAAAAATTTGACAAGCGGTTAAAAATTTTCTATGTCAGAAGTACCCAATTGGAACCCCAATAGCTCCACTCCTGAGGGGTATTTATGGTCCACCTTCCAACCTTAAAATTGTACACTCCTCTGCTACGCTTATGTGAAATTTTATGACAAAAAAAAATTTTAGAAGATTAGAAGCTATAGATTTATTTCCAAAAAATTTCCATTCTGACCCACTGTGCATTGTGAACCAACATTTTGCCCTTTTTACTCTAAAACGATATTAAAAACAAAATATACGAGTAGTATTTTTGCAAAAAAGGTAAGATAAAATACTATTTGAACCCCAATAGCTCCGCTACTGAGGGGTATTTTTGGCCCCCCTTCCAAACTTAAAATTGTACACTCCTGTACTACGCTTATGTGAAATTTTACGAAGAAAATTTTTAGGAGATTAGAAGCTATAGATTTATTTCTAAAAATTTCCATTCTTACCCACTGTGCATTGTAAACCAACCTTTTTGCCCTTTAATATAGTATTTTTGCAAAAAAGGTAAGATAAAATACTTGTTTATTTTATTTAAAATGCAATTCGCACTTCATAAATCAAAAATCGTGTCTAATGCACATTATAGCTACAATAACAATAATGCTGACGATGCAGCTGATGATGCATTAGTTGTAAATGTAACAATATCGTCGCCGTTTCTAGCATTTGACTGGACTGACTCATTCGTTTCCTTTTGGAGATTGCTAAGAAGAAAGAGGAGGTGGTGGTGGTATGATTTTCTAATGCTTGTTAACAAATTTTAATGGCCTTTAGATACTTACGACATCAAAGTTTACAAAAACTTTTAAGATTGTCGTCGTTTTTACTTAATAACAATATAGAGTAGTATTGTTTTGGTTTTTTGCGGATTTGGGACATAAAGATCGTTTTAGGACAAAAAAGAAATAATTGTTACTTTCTAATTGTAACATTTCTTAATCAAGTAAACATGTATATGGAAGTCGTCTTACTCAATTAAATTTACCAAATTGCAATTAAGAACAAAGAATTTAAAAAAAATATTTTTTACGTTATTTCTAACAAAAACTAATATCAATATTCATTTGTTCTTTTGTCCTGTTTCACTTTGCTTTAGAAAAGAATAGTATTTCAATGAGGAACTTGATATCTTTTTTTTATATTTAGTCACCTCTAAAAAAACAAAAATACTTCATATGCATAGAACTATTTAATGATTCCATCTGATTTTAATCATTTAGCTATAAATCATTACAATATAAAAATTGTAGATTTTTTCCTCTTTATTTTTTTTTTTTTTTATATTCGCATTTGGCAGAAAAAACCTTTCAATTTATAGTTCATTATATTGATTACGAATCCCACCTTGCCATAAATAAATTTTCCCTCAAACTAAAAACTACAACTATGTAGTAGATGAAATCGGAGATCTTTTTCCACTGGAAGAAAAAGCTTTTCGTAGTATTTTAAAATAATCTTAATGACCATTAACCTTGATGGCATATTTTGCTTATTTTGATATCGATGTTCCTGAATATTATTGATATGTTAGAGCCACCGACAACTTACTGCTATTAACTTCTTCATGGATTCTGATAAGTAGGAAGTATCCTCTCGGAAAATTAAGATTAAAAACAAAATATTAATTTTATGTAAATGTCCCCTTCTCTCTTTAAATCAAATTTTCGAAAACCCTCCGAAGAACAATTTTGATTTTTGGAATCAGTTGATTTGATCCTGTTTCTTTGAAGAACATAAAATGTGTACTTTTTTCGGTGTACTTTGTACAACAAATAATATGGAACAGTGACCAAAAAGTACATCTAAACTAAGTATCTACATACACCCAACTAAAATTTAAGCAGACAAAACGATTGTTTTTAACACCCAAGAAAATAATAAAAAAATGTACAGAAATTTAAAAGAGAGATTTAATTTATGAAAAAAAAATCTTAAATACTTAAACCGGCTGCCAGCAAAATGGCCTTATGCAAAATCGCCCAAAAGAAATGAAATATTGCCCAAAAATAAAAAGTGGAAAGTTTAGCAAAATAGGTGAAAAAATACCTAAATCTTTACGACAAATCACCCATGCACAGTGGTCCAAAAACGCTTTTTTGGAAATAATTCTGTAACTTGTGAACCGTTGGAGATATCTAAATAAAATTTCGTATGGTTATAGAATTGAAAAAATGCATATGATATTTGCACCAATTATGATTCACTTATTTATATGGTGTGTTTGAATATAGCTTACATTTTTTGTTCTTATATATTCGTAATTTTTCATCTAGAGTCTTTTTATCGTCCCAAATTTGCTTCCGCTGCCTAGTTTTCCTTCAATGGTAAATCTTTATTTTGTCCCAAATTATCGTCAATCGTATCCGTTTATGTAGTTTCAACTATGCTTCATTTATGGATCTTTAATTGTCTCAATTCAGTTTTAAATTCTAGCATTTACATTGCGCCAAATTTGCTATCATCGTTAAAGTTTTACTGTCATTTTTTTTTCCTTAAATAGTAGATATTTATGTCGCATGGTGGTCCCAAAACGATTTTTTTTTTAATAATTCTGTAACTTGTGAAATGTTGGAGATATCTAAATAAAATTTCACGTGGTTAGAGCTGAGATTTTATCCAGCTGATTTGGAGAAGTACAGGTCCCTGGCGAGTCACGGGGGTAGAGGGTAAACCTCCAAAATTGTTCACCTCGGATATGTATTTTTTTTCAATTCACCAAAATGTAAAATGAAAAAAAAATATGTATAAGAAGTTATTATAAATCTCTATAAAAAATATGCTAAAATGTGTATTTTATCTCTTTTAGTTTAGGAGATTTTCAAATCGAAGCAAATTGTACCTCATTTTTGGCCGCGTTTTTTTTTTTAATTTAGGGTCTTAATTTGTATTCTGGAATTACTTGTAAATATTCACTGGTTTTCTTACAAAATTATAAATTATATTGCTGTAAAAATTATCTACCCGATAAAAAAAATCAAATTTTTTTGGGTTATTTTTAGGGTTTGTGGTTTCCGACAATTTCTTTTCCCAGGAAACGGGAACGAAAAAATCAATTTCCCGGGAATTTTTTAAAACTTTAGTTATAAGAAAAAAAGGCCATGATTTCTCATAAAGAAAATTATTTTTTAATTAAATAAAACGAAACACGAAAAACCGATTTGACGAAAAATAAAATAATACAAAAGTATAACGCCATTACTAAGATTAAACAAATTTTAAATATTTTATACGAATAAATTCGTAATTTATGTTAAAAACTATATCTCAGACTTTTACGTTATTGTGTTTTTGATGCTAAAACTTTTTAAAAGTATACAGTAATCTATTGCTTGCAATTTATTTCCACTATATTTCTCTAACTTACATTTTTTTACTAATTCTTACTGAATTAAACATAAATTTGGAAAATACTAAAAATTGATTCACAAAAATCTTTTTCGGATCAATCATAATGTTCAGAAATCTGATGAAAATAATCTCACATTCGTATGAATAGAACATGTTTTTTATAAGTATTTCGATAACGTTCTAGTTTTATTATATGCGTTGAACTCTCAATCTAATATCATTCTTTCTTTGATATACAGAATTTTAAAACTACGTGAATATATAATTTCCCGTTTTCCCCGGAAAATTTAAAAAAATTTCCTGGAGTATTTCGATAGGAAATTCTGGGATTTCCCCAAACCCTAGTTATGTTCCAAAAAGATGGTAATATTTTTTTAACTTCTAAAATATTTTTTTTTCCCGGACTATAGTCCGTAGAGTAATTCCATTTTAAATTTAAAAAAATTTGACCCTTGGTTACCGATTTAGGTAAAATTTGGTGTATGTGTAGAGGAGTATACAGAAGCATGTAAAATTAATTTTTCTCATTTTTATTTTGAGAAATGTGGAAACTCTATAGCTTTGAAAGTGATCAACATATATATTTTTTTTAAATGGCCATAACTTTTGTTATTTAAAAGATATCAAAGTATTTTTTTTTTTTTTTTTTTGTATTTTAAGATGTCATAAAAAAATTTGAAAATATTTTTATTAACGTATTTTTTGTAAGAATTTTCTTTAGTTCTTTTTAGTTAGGAAGCCTTATCGGTATACTTACTACACAGAAAATTTCAGAGAGGTGAAAATTTAAAAATTTAAAATGAAATTACTCTAGAGCAAAATCGGAGGCGCTTTTCAAAAAGTTGTTTAAATTTATTTGTAAAATTCCCAAAGTCAAAACCGAGATCAGTAAGAAAATATACATGTTTGGTTAAACAAAAAATATTTTCTGATCCACGCCTTATTCAACGGCTGGAAAAGTCATTTTTTAAAACAAGCTTTCCCCGGACAAGATTTTGGGTATTTTGTTTCGAAAAATTGGGAATTTTTTAATTCCCAGATTTTGAGACAAGTTTATCTATATTGTAAGAAAATTTCATTTGAATACCTCTATTCTTATAAATTTTATTTGGGTCCAAATATTATAATTATTTCTCAAAAATATACTTAAGTTCTAAATTTTTATAAAATTTTACCGTATTTAATTTATTTTTATTAGTTGTAATTCTTACTTTACTTTCCCAAACAAATTAAAAAATATAAAAGCAAAAAATTACCCAAAACTTCAGAAGTGATTTATCAAAAACAAATTACAGCTTAAAAATGATGTAATACTAATTTGTATGGGAATTTTTTGGGCGACTTTCTATATTTGCTTTGGGTGATTTTGCGTTGGGTCATTTTGCTGGTAGCCACTTAAAGCCTTAAGAACGATTTTTCCCCTTTATAACGAATAAAAAATGAGAGCCTTAAGATTATCACAATTAAAAAACCTGGAATTACTTTCTGTCCTATACTATCAGCACTACCAATTGCCCTCTCTAATAGGAAAAGTCATTTATGTTTATTCTCATAAGATCTTTGAAACAGCAACTTCAAGCAAATGGGTACCTAATTCGATTCATCTGAGTTAAGGTTGGCCAAGATTACCAAAAGAAGACCTTCTTTAAGCCTTGGTACTATCAATCTATAAACAAGTGATCATACATTAAATAAAACTAAAACAAATTTACACGCTTGAGAAAGAAATGTAGATTTATAAATTGTAATTTTTAATACTAGTTCCCGAACTTGTTTCTCGAAAATTTGTTTCAGTTTATAATTTTGTATAACATTTAAAATGAAATATAATTTCTCTTAACTCATAGAGAGAAGAATGCAATTATAGTTCATAATTTTTATCTGCTCTCTTTTTAGGGATCAATGCTTCAGAACATCTTTCAAAAAGGCAAAAAGAGAGCAGATAAAATTTTAATGTATTGATCAGCGTTTTTAACTCAGTGCTTTACAAAAATTTGGTCATGGAAAAATATTCAGTCAGTACTCGGTGTTTTTTTTTTTTTTTTTTAATTTCAAAATTTTAGTATTTAATAAATGATTCTTATAATGAAAAATTTTTATATTAGGTGCACAAAATGAAAAATGACATATATTTTATTATTAATTAATTTTTATATAATTAGTTTTAATTGAATTCCCTAATTTGTGGTATCAAATTTATACTCAGTTTAAAGTTAAAGATGTAAGAACACTGCTTTCCATTAATAAACAAATAAATACTTGCTCAGAGATTTTATTAAGATTTCTTAATGCTGCTCTGGTTTTTTATTGCTTTAAGGTGAAAAATTGTTGTGGAAAAAGTATGGTGATCACTGGTCACATTTGTTTTAAGTATCCTAATTTCATAAAAACTAATTTTATTTTTTTATTTACTTATTTATTTATTTTTTTTTAATTTCTTGCACAGTTTGTACTTCAATTCGGCCGTGTTCTTTAATTCCAAATCGCTTGAGATCTTAAGGTATATAAAGTCCTGTTATTTGATTTAAAATTTGGAAAATGTGTATAAAATTTTGATTTACAGAACAAATGCAATTCGACGTAGAAAAACAAAATGAAGTATATATATCGGTTTTTTTTTTTTTTGTGGGAAAATTACGCGTTTTTACGCTTTTTGGTGTGATTTTTGTTGATGCTTTATTACTCAATAGAGAAGAATTATCTTCTTTTTTGTTGTTCAAAATATAACGATATATATAAATCTTAAAAAAAAAAAAAAATGAATAAAATGAAATTTTTTTTCTGCGGCACGGCATATCTCAGTCAATTTGGACATGTACCTGTTATTATGAAGCACTAAACATCATTCCTTTTTTCTTTTTTGAATTGACTGTGGTTTTTGCGATAAATCGCTATTTGTAAAATTAAAGGGATTGCACTATATATATTGAAGCATATCTCTAAAACGTTTTGTCTGAATTGGTTCAGCAAAATATCAAAAACTTCGAATTTATTCGAAGTTGGAATTGACTTCAATTAATACTCTCATTAATAAGATAAAAAAAATAATAATAATAATAAATATATAAATTTCATCCAAATTCCAAAAAAAAAAAAAATCATAAAAATTCGAAAATGGCAAAAATGCAATATTTTATTCTTTGATAGTAAAAAAAATTGTTATAAATAAAACACAAATTCATAAATTATTAAAAAAAGAAAAAATAATAGAATATATTTTGTGATTCTTATATTTTTGTCAAATATTTTTGGTGTCTATCTATATCTCATTTTATAGATAATTGACTCAAAGAAGCTCTAAGACCTGCAAAATAGAGCACACGTACAAATGCTCTCTTAGTTTTTTTCCACACTTATATGCTCTTACAGTTTAGCAAAATCAATCAGTCTCGATTGGGCTTTAAAAATTTTTGGTAATAAAACTACATCTCCTAAAATAGTGGTCGGATCGAATTGAAATGTATGGAAGAGTTGTAGAAGAGAACCTAAGCTTTCAAAAAAATCTTCTTGTAGTCACCCTGTGATGGCACGAGATAAGTTGACTACCTCGATTATGTAAAAGTTTCAAAAAACATAACTTCACAAATCAATTTCGATTTTAAATATATTTATATTTCTGTAAAATGCTTGGCAAGATAAAGAAAAAATAAGCTTACTCATCTAAGTTATCTCAGTTAAAAAGATATTTACGCTTGAATTTGATTTTTTGCCTCGACTTTATTTCGTTTTTCGGGAATATGTAATGAGGTATATGAGGGATTGTTTTTTTTTTAATATTCTGTAATTTTTAATATATTCCAAAATAAAATGCTGAAAAAAATTGTGGATTGTCTAGACGAACTAGACGTGAAAAATACTCAAAGTCAGCACTGCGGAATTAGTATGAAAAATGGCTATTTTTTACAAAAATATAGTACAATTCTTTCACTTTTTTTAACAAAGTTCTGTTGATAAAAACCTATTTTCCTTACGTATTTTTCAAAAAAAAAAAAAGGCTTCATAAATGTTTAATAAAGAAATTTTAAATTGATTTATATTTATATTTGGTGAATTAAAAAAGAAGTTTCCTTTATATCGATTAATAAAAAAAGTGTCATATATATATATGATAAAAATAGACTTATCTACCAAATTTACTGATATATAACATGTTTATAAAGGATGTTGTAATAAACATAATATAATGGCCTCAAAACTACCAACTCACATCAAAAGTTGCAAAATCCACTTTTTCACTACATTTCAATTCGATCGGACCAGTAGTTTAGGAAATAAAGATTTATTAACAAAAGTTTTGCGTTTTAGCCCCACTGTGTGCTGTCGCACGATTTTTCATCACTGAAAGAAATGTTTAACGAGATATGGGATTGTGATTATTTAATAAATTTAACACATTTTTTGTACTTTTTTTAAGAACATTATTTTAATATTTAGTTATAGTTTTCACAATAGAAAATAAATTATTTAAGAGCAATAGATTTTTTTTAAGCGAAATATTAAATTATAAATTTGAAAATTTTTTCCGAGCACAATATAAGAGCGGGAGTGTTATATAGAACATATACAAATACAGAATGTGAGTTTTAAGAGCGATACGTTTTGATCTTTAAGATAAATTTTGAAAAATAACATTTAGAAATTATATCTATCTAAACATTTTTAAACTTTTAGTAATAATTTTAAACCTAAATAAAAATTATAAAGATTTCATTCTTTGTCATTTGGAATTATGCCAACAAATCGGGTTTTTTTTAGAAAAAAAAAATTTTTAAATCTCGTGTTTTTTTTTTTTTTTGTCTTCGTTGCGGTTAATCATGTTAAGATCTCTTGTTTAACGAAAAAGGAAAATAAGCAATTGTTTCGTGAACCTGATAAGAAATGGTGTAGTTTTTCTCACTCTTTAGAGGTTTATGAAAAAATAACAAACAAAATAAGAATAAGAAGAAAAAAAAGAGTTAAAGAGAGATGATCTTAACACAAACGATTGCAGCATAAAGATGCTTCTTATACTTAAAGAGTTACTAGTAGTAAAAGAAGTTAAAAAAGTTACTAACAACAACAGAAATGGAAACGAGGTTGCGAATGTAAAAAAGACAGTGCATTGAATTGCAATGCTGCTGATGATGATTATGAAGACGACGAAATGTATTTAAAGGTAATAACATGGTACAGGTACCCACCGCCAAATAACCCAAAATAAAAACGCCCCAAATATAAAGACCACAAACCCACTACTAAAACAAAAAACAAAAAAAAAACTAAACCACCAAAAGATCGACATCTGTAGTAAAGCAGCTGGGAATATAAAAAAAGAAGGAACGAAAATTAGGAGTTAACAATAAGACTTTAAATGTTTTTTTTTTTAACTTCTTAAGGTGAGAATAGATGGTAAATAACACTTGAAATTATTAACAGACTTAAAGAAGAACCTTTTTTCAAATTTTACATTAAATTCAAATCACAGTAGCTAAGGAGTAAAGGAGTTTTGTTAAATACTAGTTAGTATTGAAGTAAATAGTATTTCATATCAATTTTATTTTTATTTTCTTGTACAAAAATGTTGTAAGCCGATGTATTTGACTACCACAACAACATCATGCTACAGATCTTTTGTTAGCAGAACAGAAACAAAAATCTATTTAAATTCTTTTTTTCAATTTTCAATTCACATGTAAAACAAGCCAATTACATGAAAAAGAATTTCTATTTAAACGATATGAACAAATGAAAAAAATGAACAAAATCTAAAACTAAAATAAAATGAAATAAAAACTCCTCCTACGAACAAACAATCATTTGCTAAATGTTAAGAGAAGATTTCATACATAACAACATGCGAATTTAGCAACAACAATTGCTGAGGATCAAAATCTGAATATTGTCTGTTTATTTGTACAATTCCTGGTAAAAAAAAGAAAAAAAATCAACGACAACTATCGTCCGTTTTGTTCTGGGTTGCTTGCTGCCTTTAAAAGACGTTTGTTTTATTATTTTTATTTCCAATTTAATGTTTTTTTTTACTTCTTTTAAATCTGTAACGCAAAATCTTTGTGAAAAACAAAGCAGTAAGGAAAAAGAAATGAAGTGAACCAAGGTGTTAATTTTCTTGACTTAAATATTTTGCTACGTTATTACCACAAGCTTGAGCGTGTCAGTTCATAAAGGTCACTTGTGATCGGTTGGTCGTTCGATCGTTGTTTGTCGGTTGTTGTCTTTATAGTAAAGCAAGACAGACAGGCAAAGCTCACAGAGAATTTGTATACAAGCACAAAATTTTTGTTGTTATTGTAGATCAGTTGATGTATAAGCTACCCAAGATTAAATACTCGAAGAAAAATGTTAATCGAGAAATATAAAAGGAAATTTTTGATAAGTATCTTTTTTAAGAAAATTTTTGACAAATATCCTTTTGATAGAAAATTTTCAATAAATTTAATTTTTATAGAAAATTTTCGACAAATTAAATTTTTATAGGAAATTTAAAAAAAAATTCCCTTTTATAGGAAATTTTCAAAAAATTCCTTTTTATAGGAAATTTTCAAAAAAAATCCTTTTTATAGGAAATTCTCAAAAAAAATTATTTTTATAGGAAATTTTCAAAAAAATTCCTTTTTATAGGAAATTTGGGATAAATTTCCTTTTTATAGTAAATTTTTTATAACATTTCTATTTATAGAAAATTTACGATCAATTTTCTTTTTTTGAAAAAGGTACGATAAGTATTCATTTTATAAAAAATTTACGTCCAATATACTTTTCATAGAAAATGTATAATAAATTTCCTTTTTATAGAATATTTACGATAAGCTTTCTCTTTATAGGAAATTTGCAATAAATTTACTTTCTACAGAAAATTTGCGATATATTACCTTTTTATACAGAAAATTTAGAATTAATTTTCTTTTTACAAAAAATTTTGAATCTTTTTATCTATAGAAAATTTTCCATAAATTACTTTTTATAGAAAAATTCGATATATTTTTCCATAGGATATTTTCTATAAATTTCCATTTTAAAGGTAATTCCTAAAAAATTTGTTTTTTATAGAAAATTTACGATAAGTAGTCTTTATAGAAAATTTAAGATAAATGTCCTTTTTATAAGAAAATTTGCGATGAATTTCATTTTATACAAAATTTAAGATAAATTTTCTTTTTATAGAACATTTTCGAATTTTTTATAGGAATTTTCAGTAAATTTATTTTTGTAGGTAATTTTCGATAATGTTCCCTTTTATAGGAAATTTTCAATAAATTTTCTATTTAATAGGATATATTCCATAAATTTCCATTTTATAGGAAATTTTCAATAAATTTTCTTTTTATGGGAAACTTTTGACAAATTTATTTTTTTTTTAGGAAATTTTCCATAATTATTTTTTACAGAAAATTTTCGAAAAATATCATTTTTGTACGAAATTTTCGATAAATATTCTTTTCATATAAAATTTACGATAAGTTTTCTTTTATAGGAAATTTTTGGTGAATTTTCTTTTTACTGGAAATATACAATAAATTGTCTTTTTATAGGATAAATTTTCTTTTCATAGAAAGTTTTGGAAATTTTTGGAAAATTGCAATGTTATGGGAAATTTTGGATAAACTTCTATTTTATGAGAAATTTTGGTTAATTTTTCTTTTTATGAGAAATTTTAGACAAATTTACTTTTGCGAGAAATTTTTATTTTATATTTTTTTTTTTTATTTTTTTATTTTATATTTTTTATTTTTATTTTTATAGGAAATTTTAGATAAATTTTCTTTATAAAGGAAATTTTAAATAAATTTTATTTTTTTATATAAGACATTTCATTTTTATAGGAGATTTCTGATAAATTTCTTTGCTGTGGGAAATTTTATTTTTTATATGAAATTTTTATAGGAAATTTACGATCAATTTTATTTTTATAGAAAATGTATGACAATTTTTTTTATAGGAAATTAACGATAAATTTCCTTTTTGTAAAAAATTTACGAAAAATTTCCTTTTTATATGAAATTTTTGATAAATTTCCTTTTTACGGAAATTTTCAATAAATTTCTATTCGTCAAGAAATTTTCAAAAAATTTTCCTTTTAAAGAATCTTTTTATAAAAAATTTTATTCAAATTTCTTTTAAATAGTAAATGTTGGATAAATTTTTATTTTATAGTATTTTTTTTTTTTTTTTTTTTTTTGTCGAGTGTATTACACAATAATGTATCTGTACTCACTCCCCTCAGTGCAAACAAAGTCTCTTAATATTTAATACTTTTTACTCTTTAATATCAACAAATATTAAAATTTTAATACATTGTTTTTTTTATTTGTGTAGCATTAAAATTTTAAACGTTTTCTTTTAAACAAAGAAACAAATCATTTGATTGCAAATTGTCTAAAACTTTCGACTTAAACATTTATCTAAATGTTTTTTTTTTTACTTTTTTTCTTAAAATTTTTCCCGTTTAGTGGTAATTCAAGGCATTTTTTCTTATATTTTAAAAAATTTATAATAACATTTTGTTACATTCATTTCAAATATTTAACAAAATGAATTATCAGCGATTGTTGCAATTTTACTGCATGATTTTGCAGTTTTTTTTTCTTTTTTTTTTTTTGAGCAAGTGGGTTTTTTTAATAAATCTAACTCACGTTTCATGTTGACGTCTTTATTGTATTAAAATTATTTTTTTATTTATAATTTTGTTTTTTGTAATATTGGCAATTTGTATCTTAATTAATTACAGTTATTTGTTGTTGTGGCAATAAAGTAAATTTATATTTACAAAGTTTTCTTGTTAAGAGAGATACAGTGCACTCGCGGTAACGTGAATACCGTCTAACGTGAACACCGCCTAACGTGAACAAGATTTTTTTTACGTTGACTACTCTGTAACGTGAACAAACACAGAAAGCTCTATAACGTGAACAATTTTTTTCACTGTATGTTTATGTTTTCTAAGCATGTAGACAACATTGAAATACATACATTAAATTCGAATTTTAAAATTTTGGGAATCTCCTCATATAAATAATGAGTGAATATCCCCTAAATTATTTTGTTTGTATGGCAAAGAAATTTGAAGTTAGTTTCTTATGTGATGTGAATCAGTCGGCATGAGTGTAAAAAATCTAAATGTTTGGAGTTAAAAGAAAAGGCAGACAATATAGATAGTTTGCAAAAAGGAACAAGTGTGACTAGTTTAACAAAAAAGTATAATGTCGCTAAGTCAACAATATGCAGTATTAAAAAGAAAAAATAAGCAATTTTGAATTGTGTAAACAACACATACCAAGAAAAACTTTAAAATCATCAGAACTTCTAGTTATGGAAAAAACTCTTTACTTGGTTCCTCCGAATGCGTGATAGGAATTGGCCAGTAAGTGGTCTAATGCTAAAATAAACAGCTAAGGAATTACATTCCCAACTTAAAGAAAACGAGACATAATTTCCATGTTTATGCCACCAAATGTCACCCCCCCTAATCCAACCAATGGATCAAAATGCGATTAAAATAACAAAATTATACTACAGAAACAGCTTATTAGCTTCGATAGCAGCTAAAAACTCTGATTTGCTTCAATCAATGAGAAATGTAACTTTGAAAGATGCTGTCACCCTTTTTTCTGTCGCATGGGATCGGGTCAGCACAGAAACTATTGCCAAATGCTGGAAAAATATTTTAAGTTTAGTTGGAAACGAGGAGGTCCTTGAAGATAACATTTCACTAAGTATTCTAAAAGAAAAATTGGATGCAGAAATTAATTCATTAATGCAAATGTCAGCCGATCTCCTTCAGGACTTAAAACCTCAGGTAAGAATTTTACGATAAACTTTGAAATCACAATTAAGGCATTGTTTTACTAACTTTTAGGTTGAGTTTACCTTGCCAATGATTCAAGAGTGGAATAATGATACCTGGGTTGATGATACCACTGAAATCCATGAAATTGTGCAAAACGAAGAAAGTGATGACGATGATTGCATTGTCGATGATCCTGTTAAAAAAGTTGCCGCAAGTGAGGCAATTAAAATCTTTAACAAGGCATTGTAATGGGCAGGAGATGCAACGGTGGATCAAAGTGATATGAGTGTACTTAGACGCTTAAGGGAGAAAGCAGTATTTCAGCTTTAGAGAAGAAACAGCAGAAGAAAAAGATAATGGATTTCTTTAATGCATAAATGTAATGCGTAATTTTATTAGCTATGTAATTTTATTTCAAAAGATATTTTCTCGTGATCTCGTTTCGTTTTGTAATGGATTTTAATTAAAATTTTAGTTTTATATTTTAATAATGTAAATAATAATAAAAGAATTTCACGTTCAAGCGTGTAAAACACAGATTTGTATTGTAAAATTTGATATTTTTTTTCATGAAATTTGACAATCGCTAACGTGAACAATTTCGCTAACATGAACTCCATTGGTTTTAATTAGTTCACTTTACCGCGAGTGCACTGTAGTCATATTAATACTTAGTAAAAATTAGGTGGGTTTAAAAATATTTGCAATAATACCATGTACAAAAAGTAACTTATTAAAACATTTATGTTTTTATTTATTTATTTGGCACGAATATAATGATAGATAGTCGACGAGATGGATGGAAGGGCATCGTTAAATCGCCTCCAAAAAAAAAAAAATCACTTTCGATTTGTGAAGTGAAAGGTGGAGGCAAGACAATTCTTTCTATCCATTACATATACATAACATCTTTATAGCAAAATATTAATTCGTGTCAAATATTATTTTTTGAAAATTGCGACCTGTACTTTGTTCATATTTATATGGATAATTATCCATATAAACATGATTATAATCAGCCAACAAGACAGACGGAGGGACCCGCCGGCATACATACTAATTTACTACCAACTAGTCCTTTGAGACAGCCTCAACTTAAATTTGTTAAAATCTGTTTTTTTTTTAATTTTTAAACAGTTCGAGGAAAGCATTTGGAGGGGAACGGTAATTTATTTAGAGAAGAAATTTAAAAGAAGTACAGAACAAGTCTTTCACTCTAAATCATTCTTTAAATTCAATTTAGAACAATAAAAAACAAATGGAATGTTGATACCATCGTGCATTTATTTGATATTCTCAAACGATTTTCAATTCGTAAAATTTCTTTTAAATTCTAGTTTATTAATAAAGAGTCTTTGTAAGTAGAAAAGTCAAAGTAAACCGAACCACAGTGTTTGTTTTGGAGATATTGGACTGAAATTTTATATTCTGTTAGTAGACAAGGCCATAAACATTTCCACTAAAAATGGGCGTGTACAATCACTGCCAATTCCATACCGAAAAAAATATTTTTTTTTTTTTCTATGAATTTTGGACCTATTTTTATAAATTTTACTAAAATAAGGAATACTTTAAAGATAGGCCTGGCAGGATCTAATCACACCAATCTTAGTGTAATATTTGCCTAACAAATTTTTGGTCAATACCTTAATATTTTAAAATAATTCTTCATAAATTGCTAATATGAGGATTAGAACTCATTGGCACTTTTTGGTTTTAGTCCATTAAAAATAAAATTTGCAAAAAATATATATTTTTTAATATTAGAATTTATTTTAAATAAAAAATATATCTTTTTATAGTTTCAAAATTGATTTTTTTTTAACAGGACAAATTACAGTAAAATAATTTGGATACATTTATTATTACATACCAAAAAATTTTTACCAATATTTGCAGTATTTAGTGAGATATATGAAGTTAAAGTTAACATACTTCATTGCAAAAATTTTATATAACATTAAAATATTTTTAAAAATTGCAACTTTGAAAATCCACTTTCCAATATTCTAAGTATTTTTTCCTTAATATATGATACGTCTTCTAGTAAATGCGAAAAATTGCTACAATTAATAAACTTTTACTTTCATATTTTTTTTTTTATATTTTCGTTCTAATTTGGATAAATGTAACACTGTGCGACCGAAGATACCCTATAATTGTGGTACATGTGTGCTTTACAATGTATTTGGAAAGTTTCTGAGAATTTTCCTGCTAAAAAGTAAAGAAAAAAATAGCGACTAAATATCTAAGTAACGAGCAAATAATTTAAGAAAATCAAAATTAAAGAAATTTAAACTTGATTTTAAGTCTAATGAAGTTTATAAAATTAAAACCTACAAATTCTTCTATTTCTATAAACATTTCTTAAATAAATCCAAACACGTGCCATTGCTTAAAAATATCTTACTAAATATATAACAAAAATGACATTGAATTAAAAAAAATCATCTAAAAACTGCATCTTCCTGCTGCAAAAAGTATATCAAATTACAAAAGCTACAACTAAAAAACCAACTACACCTACATTCAAATTTTTAGTTCTAAATATAAAACATATATATCTGTCTTAAACAGAAACTTCATATGCTCCTTGCAACAGCAACCTTTTAAAGCAGACTTTTTTTTTGAGTCTGTTTTCTAAAGTCCAAAAGAGATACCATTGAAAATATTTTTAACTTTATGGTTGTATATCAATCAATCTTATTTTTTTTTCGTCTCTCAGACTTGGATAAAGAAAATCAAAGAGAAATTTTTTATAAATTTTATAATGGCCTTTAAGTGAGTTTCAATAATATTCTTAGGTTTATACACTATCTTAACCTGCCCAGCACAATGATGACAATAAAGATGATGATGATGGTGGTTGGTTAGTTCGTTGGTATTGGTTGGCTAGTTAGCCGTTTGCTAGACAGCTTTTGATATGGTTTATATAGTGGCAACATTTTATGGTTACAAATGTATTGATATGCTATGAGTTGCTCTTTCGCAAGCGGCGCTTAGTTATCAGAAAAAAAAACAAAAAAAAAAAAAACGAACGAACACAAATGTTAACAAAAAAAAAAAAAATAATAATAATAATGACCACCTTATATTGCACGTATATTTTGTTGACTTAAGAGTTTGTAATCTTTTGAAACATTCTTTAGCTTATTGAACTGTTATCTAGGAGTTTTTGATTTTTTTTTTAGAAATTCAGCTTTTAGGAATTTTTGAGATATATTTAGTTAATTTAGATAGACGACTAATTATTAGCTAAATTGAAAATAATAGTAAATTAGATTTTTTTTTAATTTCTTTCCATAAAATATTTACGATAAATTTTCTTTCTATAGAAAATTTTCATTAATATTTTGTTTTGTAATATTTTGTTAAAATTTCCTTTATAGAAAATTATCGTTATATTTTCTTTTTATAGAAAATTATTATTAAATTTTCTTTTTATTGAAAATTATTATTAAATTTTCATTTTATAGAAAACTACCTAACCCGGTCCTCGTTGTTGGCCCTAAGCAAACATTAGTGTTGTATTACCACACGATTTAAATAATGTAAATATTTTGTAAATAAACCGAAAACTCGGATTTTTGAATGCAACATTTCGAAAGTTTTAAAATTTTGATATTGGATCATTATTAACATAGGTTTTTTGTAAATATCTTCGGAACTACATAACCGATTTAAGAGTTTGAGATCTCGTTTTGAAAAACATGACAAAGGCTTTCAAAAAAAAAAAAAAAATAAAATAAAAAAACAAAAAAAAAATAAATAAATATATGTATCATTGGTGGTGCAATATGAAAATTGGATTATGCCACGCCCCTCCGCCCGCAGATCGAAAATCAAAAATCAGACTCCACAGTGTCACCCGCCTGAATATTCTGAAGATTCCCAGAAAATTTCATCAAAATACGTTACATACATACACACATCCTGTTTTATATATATAGATTATAGTAAAATTTTCGTTAGTTTCTTTTTATAGAAAATTTTCGTTAAATTTTCTTTTTATAGAAAATTTACGTTAAATTTTTTTTGGTAGAAAATTTAAGAAATTTTTATAGAAAAATTTTGTTAAATTTTCTTTTTATAAAAATTTTTCATAAAATTTTATTTTGGTAGAAAATTTTCGTTAGTTTCTTTTTATAGAAAATTTTAAATATTCTTTTTATAGACGATGTTCGTTAATTTTTTTTTTAATGAAAATTATATTTTTATAAAAAAAATTTTGTTAAATTTTCTTTTTATAGAAAATGATCGTATTTTTTTTAGAAAATTTTCATAAAATTTTGTTTTTATAAAGCATTTTCATAAAATTTTCTTAATATAGAAAATATTTCTTAAATTTTCTTTTTATAAAAAATTTTCGTTAAATTTTCTTTTTATAGAAAATTTTCATAAAATTTTCTTTTTATAGAAAATTTTCAACAAATTTTCTTTTTATAAAACAAATTTTGTTGAATTTTCTTTTTATAGAAAATGTTCGTAATTTTTTTTTAGAAAATTTTCATAAATTTTTTTTATAGAAAATTTTGTTTTATAAAAAATTTTCATAAAATTTTCTTAATATAGAAAATATTTCTTAAATTTTCTTTTTATAAAAAATTTTTGTTAAATTTTCTTTTTATAGAAAATTTTCAACAAATTTTCTTTTTATAAAAAAATTTTTGTTAAATTTTCTTTTTTATAGAAAATGTTCGTAATTTTTTTTTAGAAAATTTTCATAAATTTTTTTTTATAGAAAATTTTCATAAAATTTTCTTTTTATAGAAAATTTTCATAAAATTTTCTTTTTAAAGAAAATTTTCATAAAATTTTCTTTTTATAGAAAATTTTCATAAAATTTTCTTTTTATAGAAAATTTTCATAAAATTTTCTTTTTATAGAAAATTTTCATAAAATTTTCTTTTTATAGAAAATTTTCATAAAATTTTCTTTTTATAGAAAATTTTCAACAAATTTTCTTTTTATAGAAAATTTTCTTTTTATAGAACATTTTCATAAAATTTTCTTTTTATAGAAAATTTTCATAAAATTTTTTTTTATGGAAAATTTTTATAAAATTTTCATAAAATATTCTTTTTATAGAAAATGTTCATAAATTTTTTTTCATAGTTTTCATAAAATTTTCTTTTTATAGAAAATTTTTCTTAAATTTTCTTTTTATATAAAAATATTCTTTAATTTTCTTTTTATAGGAAATTTTCGTTAAATTTTCATTTTTATAGAAAATTGTTGTTAAATTTTCTTTTTATAGAAAATGTTCCTATTTTTTTTTTTAATATATTCAGAAGATTTTCTTTTTGTAAAAAATTTTTCTTAAATTTGCTTTTATAAAAAAATTCTGTTAAATTTTCTTTTTATAGAAAATGTTTGTTAGATTTTCTTTTTATAGAGAATTGTTGTTAAATTTTCTTTGTTTTTAGAAAATTTTCACAAAATTTTCTTTTGTAGAAAATTTTCGTTAAATTTTCTTTATATAAAAAAATTTTGTTAAACTTTCTTTTTATAGAAAATTTACGTTAAATTTTCTTTTTATAGAAAAATTTTGTTAAATTTTCTTTTTATAAAAAATTTTCATAAAATTTTATTTTAGTAGAAAATTTTGTTAAATTTTCATTTCACAGAAAATTTCCGTTAGTTTCTTTTTATAGAAAATTTTCGTTAAATATTCTTTTTATAGACGATGTTCGTAATTTTTTTATAGAAAAAAAGGTTCTTAATTTTTTTATATAAAATTTTCTTTTTATAAAAATAATTGTTGTTAAATTTTATTTTTATAGAACATGTTCGCTAATTTTTTTTATTGAAAATTTTCATTAAATTTTCTTTTTATAAAAAAAGTTTTGTTAATTTTTTTTTTATAAAAAAAAATTTTGTTAAATTTTCTTTTTATAGAAAATGTTCGTAATTTTTTTTTAGAAAATTTTCATAAAATTTTTTTTATAGAAAATTTTCATAAAATTTTGTTTTTATAAAAAATTTTCTTAATATATAAAATATTTCTTAAATTTTCTTTTTATACAAAATTTTTGTTAAATTTTCTTTTTATAGAAAATTTTCATAAAATTTTCTTTTTATACAAAATTTTCATAAAATTTTCTTTTTATAGAAAATTTCCTTTCTATAGAAAATTTTCTTTTTATAGAATATTTTCATAAAATTTTCTTTTTATAGAAAAATTTCAAGAAATTTTCTTTTTATAGAAAAATTTCAAGAAATTTTCTTTTTATAGAAAAATTTCAAGAAATTTTCTTTTTATAGAAAAATTTCAAGAAATTTTCTTTTTATAGAAATATTTCATGAGATTTCTTTTTAAAGAAAATTTTCATGAGATTTGTTTTTATAGAAAATTTTCATAAAATTTTCTTTTTATAGAAAATGTTCATAAATTTTTTTTTCACAGAATTTTCATACAATTTTCTTTTTATAGAAAATTTTTCTTAAATTTTCTTTTTATATAAAAATATTCTTTAATTTTCTTTTTTATAGAAAATTGTTGTTAAATTTTCTTTTTATAGAAAATGTTCGCAATTTTTTTTTTTTTTTGAAAATATTCAGAAAATTTTCTTTTTATAAAAAATTTTTCTTAAATTTTCTTTTATAAAAAAAATTCAGTTAAATTTTCTTTTTATAGAAAATGTTTGTTAGATTTTCTTTTTATAGAGAATTGTTGTTAAATTTTCTTTTTTTTAGAAAATTTTCACAAAATTTTCTTTTTAAAGAAAATTTTTGTTAACTTTTCTTTTTATAGATAATTGTTGTTAAATTTTCGATAGTTTCTTCTTATAGAAAATTTTCGTTAATTTTTTTTTTTAGAAAAGTTTCGTCAAATAGTTTTTTTATAGAAAATGTTTGTTAAATTTTCTGCTTTTTTCTTTTTAAAGAAAATTTTCGTTAAATTTAAAATTTTTTGAATTTCGTTAAGGTCTCTTTTATAGAAAATATTCGTTAAATGTTCTTTTTATAAAAAAAATCTTTAAATTTTCTTTTTATACAAAATTTTCGTTAAATTTTCTTTTTATAAAAAAAAATTCTTTAAATTTTCTTTTTATAGAAAATTTTTGTTAAATTTTCTGTTTTTAGAAAATTATAATTTTTAAATAGCAGACTGCGGAGGAAAACAACAAACAATCTGGAATAGTGTTACTTAATTCTGGCTAATAGTTTGAACGTTAGAATATTTCCTACAGACAGACGGAATGACAGCTAAGCAGCTAATGCGATGCAGATTATAAAAATGAATCATAAATTTAAGAATTTACATTTTCCTTTATTTTTTTTTTCTTTTATAGCTACAGCTATTCTAATTTAAAAATTTTTTGATTTTATTTCCAACTATATCTATTATAAAATTACAAAAATTCAACCAATACTATCGCAACAACATTACTCAGATATGAGTCATATTTTTATTACATTTGAATTGTAATCAGTCTTAAAATTTCCTTGATTGAATAAATTATTGGCTCATAAAAAAAAAATTACACCAAAAATAAAATAGAAAACTATGATTGTTTTTTTTTTTTTTTTTTTTTTTTTTTTTGAAATCAAGTGTGAGTTAATTGTATTCATATATACTACTCGTATGTATGCATGCGAGAATGTAGAACGACTATCTACATTAATTTAAGATTTCTTATGCCACACACTTTACTTGCCTTTAATACAAGTAATAATCATTATCTGATCTTGGAATCTAGAGTGCTGTGGCTCCTCATTTCCTTTGGTGTGTTTCTCTATCATATATTTTTTTTTTTCATTATTTTCTTTCTTTTAGTTTTTTTTTTTTTTTAAGGGTGACAAGTTTATGTTATTGTGGTTTGATTTTTAATTGTATTTATTTACTATTTATTAATTTGTTTATTTTTCTTATTTAGTTTCTTTGTCTTTGATTTGAGTCTTTTTGTAGTCTTGCGGTCTAAATGTCGGCATTTGTGTTTTTTTTTATAAGAAATTATAATTGATAAGATTTATTTTTGTTTGGTTTTTTGAGTAGATAGTAGCTTCAATTTGTTTACTTATATTAAATTTTGGGTTAATTAAATTAATTATTTTTGATTTTATTTTATTATTTGAAATACTTACTCTATGTAGATGAGAGATGGACTAACCTGAAAAGAGAAATAATATAAAAGATTGAATATTGTTATGATAATAAGCTAAATTTAAGGAAATATGTTTATTCAATAAGTGATTTGCGAAAATGGACCTTATATAGGTACTATCATATGGCCAGATCTTTCAAAAATTTTATTTATGTTTTCATTAAAATTATATAATAATGTTAATTGTTGTTTTCATTAAATTTTATTTTTTGTTTTCATTAAAATTATATAATAATGTTCATTTTAGGCATTTATGGGCGTTAAGATCCTATTTCCGTAAGACATTTATATGGGCTTATTAAAATAAAAAACCGATTATGAACTATTTCGATAAGCTTTTTTAAAATAAAATAATTATTTGTGCACAATTTCTTTGCAATATTTGTTTTACATGGACGGGTATCGTTAAATCGACTCCGAAAATTATTCTCTGTTGTTTTTGATATAACTATAAATGAAGGTTTGATCATTATGCTACAAATACAGAATACCCCATTAACGAAAATATTCTCAAAATTTATTACGAAATCTTAAAAATTGTGACCTATTCCTTCTTCACAAATCGACTTAGAAAAAAGTCTCTGCCCATACTCAAATATTTTTTTTATGCATTGTAAACTCATACTAGTTAGTTAAAATTTTATTACTATATTTTCAAAACTGCAGTCGACGAGACGGACGCACATAAATTATTAAATCGCTTCCGAAAACAAATCTCTTTCAATTTGTAAAGTTAAAGGTGGAGGCAAAACCATTTTTTCTATGCTTTCCACATGCAAAATAATATGAGTAAAATTTTATTACATCTTCAAAATTGCGACCAGTACTTTGATCAGCCGACAAGACAGGCGAAGGGACATCATTAAATTATATCCGAAAATAAATCTCAGACAAGTTTTTAAAACAAAAATGGATGTGCCACATTTTTTTATGTGCACTATTTATTATCCTTATAAAAAATATTAATTTATGTCAAATTTTATTACGCTATCTTTAGAATTGTGACCTGTATTTTATTTGTGATTATATGGACAGTCAGCCGACCAGTCAGAAGGACGGATGCCGTTACATTGACTCAGAAAATAAATCTCCAATGATCTGCATACTTAGCTAAAAATTGGAGGTATCACCATTTTTATGTGCATTGCAAATGTATAAGGATTATCAATTTATAATTTATCGTCCCAAATTTCATAACGATATCTTAAAAATTACAACTTGTACTTTGTTCACAAAATTTGCATGGGCAAACAATGGGTCAATAAGCCAAACGGACGGACATAGTTAAATCGACTCTGAAAAAAAATTTGATTACGATTTGTTCAAAACTGCATTTCATACTCTGTTACTTGAGTCAATAGTCGACCAGACGGATGGACGGACGGTGAAAATTCCAGAATTGGGATTTTTATGGAATTTTACCTATAAAGTTCATATTTATTATTCGTTATCAAAATATTTGAAACGCATTAAAATTTCCAAAAACCTCATTCCTTTTGTTAATCCCCGTTTTGGACATTAGAACATATGGGCCATATTCACAATTTTTATATAAAGTAGGTAGGAAAATTTCGGAAGACTACAAATGAACCTTGTTGGAAAATTGTATTTGATTTCTTCTTTAGAGTGATTTTTATAAAGATATCTTTTAGACAAGTAGAAAAATCATTACGTATTATTACAGAAAATTTTTATGTAGAAGCGAAGAAATGATTTCAATTTTATTTAGACCAAAAATACTGAAAAACACATAGTTTTCAAAAAATATCAAATCCATAATTGTTTATTTTGGATTCAGAAATGATAATGTCATTTTCTGCATATGATTAAGAAATTGGTTGCTTAACTAAGGGATTATATTTATATGAAATCGGATAAAAAATACTTCCTTTAAAAAAAAAACTGAATCAAGTTATTTCAAAATTATGAAATAATAACTCGAATACTATAAAAAAAACTATGCCTTTAAAAGGCTTTATTTAATAAAATAAAAAATATCTGAAATCGGATAAGAAACAAAAAGTTGACAAATGGCTTAAAATTGTTCATGTCGGAGGTGCTCTATTTATGAACCCCACAGGTCTGCTCCTGAAGTACATGCTGGGTCTCCCTTCCAACCTTAAACTTGAATACTCCTCTGCTACAACTAGCCTATTTAAAATTTCCAGATTTATTTCTAATTTTTTTTTTTTTTAATCTTGAAGATTTTGAATTTTGACAATACTCGTATTTAATTACCCTAAAAGCGGGCTATAAGGTAAAGAGCTGTAAGAAAAGCAAAAACCTGAGGGTTATGCAGGTTTCTCTTTCCACACATAAATTCGAATATTCCTCTGCTAAGTGTGTGTAAAATCCGCTCAAATGATTACAAGTTCAAGATTTATTTCCAAAAATATTTAAATATTGAGAATTTTGAAATTTGAGAATATTTGTATTTAAAATCGGACCATAATTTAATGAGTAAACAAAAATGCCAAATTTTTTGTATAAAAAAGAAACTTAAAAATTCCTAGATTGGATTAAGGACTTTTCAGATAAAAAAAGAAAAATTTTCAAATTTAGTTTCAGTATTTTTTTTTTTTTCAAATATAGAAATTTGGACCAATAAAAGCAATAGAGAGCTTTTTAAGAACTTTTTAGGTGATCAAAACTTAATGAATTTCAGTTTTTATTGTATGTCTTCTAATTGGAAATATATTTGGTTTTGAATAAAATATTAATTCCTTAATGAAAATTATATAAAAATATTTTATTTTCTAGAACATTTTGGTTTAAAATTCGTGAAAATTAAAGGATATATTACAAAGTTTATTATACTTATAAAAGACATAATAATGAACAATATTTATTACTCATTTGTTTCATTAGGAAATTACATGATGTTTCTATTATAGCCATCAGCTTGTCTCTAAATCTCCTGTAAACGTCTTTTAACAAAAGTACTCTAATTGTGGAATCAATTAACAAAACGGTAAAAATTTATTTTTTAAGAAAACTAGAGTTTTTTTATACCCTTCAACGCAGGTTTAACTTTGTCATACCGTTCGAAACTTTTACAATTTTCGTCTGAGACTAAAAATGACGCAGTCCTTCTGTCCGTCTGTGCGTAGTTTGAAACGTTGCTTATGAGGACACCCAGTAACAGATAAGATATTATTAATCGGTCCAGGTTTATTATTTTTATTTCTTTTTTTTTGGGTTTTATTATTTTTTAAAGCTTTATATACGAGGGCGGATCAATATTTCCGTGAATTTTCGAACTTCCCTCGTAGTTATATAAAATGCAACACTATTCCCATTCCACCTGTTAATAGACTACTGTCAAATTTTGAGCAAGTGTCGTTTTTTTACTTTGCGTTTAACAGCTGTTCAAAACATACAACCTCCTGTATTTTTCTAAAAATGGAAAAAAGTGAATTTCGAGTGCTCATTAAACATTATTTTATGCGAAAAAAAACCGACAATCAAACCAAGGAAAAGCTCGATAAATACTATGGGGACTCTGCACCATCGATTTCAATGGTAAAAAAAAGTGGTTTACTGACTTTCGTTGTGGTCACACAAGTACAAATGACGCTGAACGTTCTGGACGACCAATTGAGGTCAATACACCCGAAAATGTCGAAAAAATCCACGATATGATGTTGGCCGACCGAAGAGTAAAAGTGCGTGATATTGTTGATGCCATAGGCATTTCATATGGCAGTGTGGTTTCGATTTTATATGATCAGCTGGGTTTAAAAAAGTTGTCTGCAAGATGTGTGCCGCGTTTGCTCTCAATTAACCATAAACGTAAAGGTGTGGCAACTTCAAAGGATTGTTTGGAGTTGTTTAACCGAAATCCGAATGAGTTTTTGCGGCGTTTTGTAACTAAGGATGAAACATGGATCCATTATTGTACTCCGGAGACCAAGCAGCAGTCTAAACAATGGCTTTCTCCTGGTGAACCTGCTCTGAAGAAGGCCAAGGTAAGTTTGTCGGCCAATAAGGTGATGGCAACAGTTTTTTGGAATAGAAGCGGGATAATCCACATCAATTATCTTCAAAAGGGAAAAACATAAACGGCGAATATTATGCCAATTTATTAGACCGATTTAATGAGGATTTAAAAAGAAAACGACCCCACATGGCCTAGAAAAAAGTTCTTTTTCATCAAGATAATACACGGGTGCACACGTGTGCAGTCTCAATGGTGAAACTCTATGAATTGGGCTACGAATTGGTACCTCATTCCCCATATTCTCCGGATTTAGCCCCTAGTGACTACTTCCTATTTCCAAGCCTAAAGAAATGGCTCGGAGGAAAGAAATTCAGCTCCAACGATGAAATTATTGACCAAACAAATGCCTATTTTAAGGACCTCGAAAAATCCTACTTTTTGAAGGGGATACAAAAACTGGAGAAACGTTGGACTAAGTGTATTGAGTTAAAAGGAGATTATGTTGAAAAATGAATTTTTGTTTTGCAAAAAAAACTGTGTTTCATTCAAAAAGTCACGGACTTATTGATCCCCCCTCGTATATAGACAACGGGCTTTGAAAAAATATTATACATAACTATACAGCCAGTAATTTTTATATATCTAAAAGTTTTAATAAATCTAATCATTAAACATTTGGCCTAATTTAATCCTCAAATTATGTCATGATAAAATTTTGTCTTCTGTGCAAGACATTAAATCATTAAAAAATTACAAGTATTGAACAAAATTAATCAATCAAACCTCCCCCAACACAAGTCATGTAATTTCATTTGTATAATACAATTTCATTTTCTATTTTAAACTGATTTCAAAGTCAAATAAGAAAATTTATCTCTTAATTAGTTTGGTTATTTTTAATGTTTTTCTTTTTCGCTCTATACCTTACGTTCATGTCATATCAGACAATCATTCTAGAGGAGAAAACATGGCAAGAATCTAGTTAATAAAATAAAAATAAAAATAATAAAAAAATATGTATATTAAAAGAAATGTTATCTATTGGATACAAAAAACATGCACACATACATACATATTTACACAAATAGAAATATTGTACTTCATAGCATGTAATTTATCCATGTCAAGCGGTAGGTGATTAAACAATATTGAATTGTTAAAGGTGGGTGTATAAATATGAGTATATTTCAATGTATACGACACTATGTAGACTATTCTCGATATCCGTATATCTGTGTAGCTGCTTATCTTTTATGTTTTTTTTTTCTTTTTTTTTTTTTTTTTGAACACAGCAAAACTAAAAATGAAATTTACACTCTCAAGTATAAGAAAAATAATTTTTTAAATCTATCTTTTAATTGCAGTTGTTCAAGGCAGCTGTACAACAATACAATTGAATCATTCGAAAAAAAAATATAGTTTAAGGCAAAAGAAAAAAATTATTGAAACTTAAAATAGATACACAAGTGGTGCAAACTGATAAGCTAAATTAATCGTAGCACTTAGGGTAAAAGAGAAAAAATAAAGGGTTTTTATTTTCAAGTATAAATGATTTTCAAAATATCGATTAAATTTAAAAAAATTGAAATTTTTGTCTATATGGTACGTGTGTAATAGTTGTAATTAACTTTTGTTCTTTTTTTTTCGTTTCTAAACGTTTATCTTTAAGATAATTGTATTTGTTGTGTAATTAATTCTCTATTAATTAATAAATGTTGTTGAATTTCCTTAAATGATTAAATTTATACAAAAAAAAAAAGCTGAAGAAACAATGACATTGTTTAGGAATTTGGGGGTAGAATTGAATTTGGCGCCATCAAAGAAGCCAAATGAGATAATTTAAACGGATATTGGGGTAACGATCACCACGTTTGAGTAAAATAAAAAAATAATAAACAAAAAATCTATTTATTGAAAGACAATTTTCAATAAATTTTCGATAAATTTACGATAAAACGTTTGAGTAAAATAAAAAAAATAATAAACAAAAAATCTATTTATTGAAAGACAATTTTCAATAAATTTTCGATAAATTTACGATAAACTCCTTTCTAAAGAAAATTTATATTAAATTATCCTTCTAAAGAATATTTACGAAAAATTTTTTTCTAAAGAAAATTTACGATAAATTTTCTTTCAGACGGATGTACAGACATCCCTGTTTTGACTTGCTACCCCCAAGGACCTAGAATTTTTATGTATATTGGGGTCCAAGAAAAACATTTGCGAGATCCCTTAAAATATTTCTACCATTTGAAAATAGTTATGGATTGAATTTTAAATATAAAATTCTAATTAGTCGATTAATTTGGAAATTTTATTTCAAGAGACATACGGATGGATAGACATTGAAATTTAAACTCTTTATCCATTAGAGCCTAAAATATTTTTATGTGATCCGAGAAAAATATATGCAAGGTGTCGCAATCGATTATATTTGGATCGATTATTCAATATCATATTCTGATTCTGACTATTCGATTAATTTGGAGTTTATTTCAACAGACAGACATTTTCTTTCTATAGGATATTTTCGATAAATTTTCTTGCCAAATAAAGTTTTCGTTAAATTTTCTTTTTATGTAAAACTTTCGTTAAAATTTCATTTTATTAAAAAAATTTTCTTAAACTTTCTTTTTGCTTAAAAATTTAGTTAAATTTTCTTTATATAAACAATTCACTATACATTTTCTTTCTATAGAAAAATAGGAAATATTTTCTTTTTATACGAAATTTTTAATAAATTTTCTTTTTATAGAAAAGTTTCTTTAAAATTTCGTTTTATAGAAAATTTTCGTTAAATTTCATTTTATAGAAAATTTTCGTTAAATTTTTTTTTTTTTTTTTTTTGTAGAAAATTTTTGTAAAATTTCCTTTTTGTAGAAAGTGTTCGTTGTTTTTCTTTTATAGAAAATATTGGTGAAGTTTTCCTATTATAGAAAATTTTCGTTAAATTTTCTTTTTACAGATTTTTTCTTAATTTTTTTTTATGGAAAATTTTTTATTAAATTTTCCTTTTGTTTAAAATTTTAATAAAATTTTCTTTTTAAAGAAAATTTTTGCCAGATTTTCTTTTTATGAAAATATTTCAATAAATTTTGTTCTTATAGAAAATTTTCAATAAATTCTGTTTTCCAAGCAAATTTTTGTTAAAATTACTGTTCATAGAAAATTTTTGTTTAATGTTCTTTCTATAGAAAATTATCGTTAAAATTTATTTTTATAGAAAATTTTCGTTAAATTTCCTTTTTGTAAAAACTCAATAAATTTCTTTTTTTATTTAAAATTTTTTTATTTAACATATTCGTTAAATTTCCTTTTTTAGAAATTTTTTTATAAATTTTCTTTTTTCTTTTTATGGAAAATTTTCGTTAAAAATTCCTTTCATTAAAAAATTTCGTTAAATTTTCTTTGTATAGAAAAAATACGATAAAATTTCAATGTATAGACAATTTACGATGAATTTTCTTTCTAAAGAAAAATAAGAAATATTTTCTTTTTATACGAAATTTCCGATAAATTTTCTTTATATAGAACAGTTTCCTTAAATTTTGTTTTTATAGAAAATGTTCGTTAAATTTATAGAAAAAATTATGTTAGATTCTCTTTGTATATACAATATTCGATAAATTTTTGATATAAAATTTTCGATAAATTTAATTTCCGTTTTATAGAAAATTTTCGTTAAATTTTATTTTTATAGAAAACGTTCGTTAAATTTTCTTTTTATCGATTTTCTTTGTATATACAATGTTCGATAAATTTTTTATATAAAATTTTTAATAAATTTCCTTTTTGTAGAAAACTTTTGTTAAATTTTCTTTCTATAGAAATTTAATTTTTTTAGAATATTTTCGATAAATTATCTTTTTATAAAAAATTTTCGTTAAATTTTCTTTCTGTAGAAAACTTTCGTTAAATGTTCTTTTTATAGAAAATTTTCGTTGTTTTCTTTTAATAGAGAATTTTCGTTAAATTTTGTTTTTATAGAAAAGTTCGTTAAATTTTGTTTTTATAGAAAATTCGTTAAATTTTCTTTTTCTAAAAAAAAAACTTATTAAATTTTCTTTTTATAGTTAATTTTCGATAAAATTTCTTTTTATAGAAGATGTGCGTTAAATTTTTTATAGAAACTTTTCGTTAAATTTTCTTTTTATAGAGGTTTTAAAACAAATTTTCCTTTTATAGCATATTTTCGTAAAATTTGTTTATTAGAAAATTTTCGTTATATTTTCTTCATGTAGCATATTTTCGTTAAATTTTCATTTTGTAGACAATTTTCTTTTTATAGGCAATTTTCCATAAAATTTCTCTTTTAGAGAAAATTTTTGTTAAATTTTCGTTAAAATAATGAAACAAATTTAATTATTTATATTTAAAATTCCCCAAAAACCTTCCAAATTATAATGTTCCTCCGTACAAAACACGCATAATTTAATTTGTGTTACTTTTTTTAAAATTTGGTGCTTGAAGCTTAAAGAAAACATACATAATTAAAATGTTTTCATGCCACCGTTTTGTGTGGTTTACACCATTTAACATAAAGAACAGCAACAGCAAGAATAACAGGCATGCAACAAGAATTTTGCAGCCAATAAATTCCCCAATGGATTTAAAATAAAAAAAAATAAATAAATAAATAAAAACACTATAGAAGGAGCAACAGCAGCCAAAGAACAAACAAAAAAGAAAACAAGTTTTTGATCCTTTGATGTGAAATTAAACACACAAAAACATGTTGTTAACATTAATTTTCTCCCGCAGCATGGGCAAACAAACAATCAGCAACAACAACAAACAACAGCAGCAACTAAACACACAAGCACAAATAAACAAACAAACAAACACTCAATTTAAATTTATATGTAGCAACAAAAAAACACACACGCACAACTAAGAAAAGTGTAGAGAGACTTCTTTATTCATCCATCGTTCATGCCACATTATGCAGCAGCATGCATTTAATTTCTTCCCCATACTAGTTTAGTTTACGTTGTCGTCCTCATCTTCTTGGCCCATGGGTATTAAGTCGTTTGTCTCATTTGTATTGAACAGCAACAATAACAACAAAAAAGAGGCCAATAATAACAAAATTATATTAATAAAAAAATAACAATATTATGATGACCATCATTAATACTTGTTGTTGAAATGTTGCTTGGACACTTGTAGACCACATAATAATAACAATAACTTTACTCCATTTCAGTCTTAGTCCGCTTAAGCGGCGGCAATTATTATGTTAAATTTATACAAAGGGGCACATTACACATTTAAGCCATAAAGAATTGATTTCTTATGACGGCCAATTAAGACGGCAACCAGTCAGCCAGCTAAAGCAACAGCAACAGATGTGTTGTACATTTAGAAATATAAATGTGTGTAAGCTTTTGTCTGAGCTTAAAATTTAAATTATGCACTTGTTTTTTTTTTTTTTTTTTTTTTTTTGTCACATATATTTTTGATTGATCGAAATGTTTTAAAGGTTTCCTTGAGGTAATAAGCACATACTCTCATACATATACGTATATATAAAGGATAAATAATGCATTTTGGAATGACTGATCAATTTAGTGGTGACTGGTGGAATTATTACAAATTTATAAATATGATCATGATATTGATTATGAATGAAAACGAAAACAGGTTATTTTAAGATTTTATTTAAATCATAAAATCAAGTAAATTAATTGATTTAATCAATGAAAATTTTTAATCGATTTTTATAATCAGTTAAGAATTTGTTTATATATTAAACATACCTAGTGATCAGAACGTGATTCTTCAAAATAGAGTCGATTGTTGCACCTCTTAAATATTTATCTTGGACTCCATATAAACATTCTGGATTTTAATTGGCACATAGTTGAAATTACCATGTCTGTCCAACCGTCTGTCTGTTAAAATCAATTTTCGAAATTAATTGAATAATCATAAGAATTTAATATTAAAAAAATCAATCCATATCTGTTTTTGATTAAACAAAATAGTTCAAAATAGTTAAGAGTAAATATACTTTTTGGATTTCACATATACCTTCCGAGTCCTTATAGGTATACAGTTAATATAACGATATCTGACCATCCGTCTATCTTTTGTAATCAACTGTTCAAATTTATATATATCTTTACTGATCATAACCTTTTCAAAATAGTATTTATTGAGATACTGCTTGAATCTCATAAAAAGATTTTGTAATCTAATGGGTAAAGCGTTAAAATTACAATATCTGTCCATCCCTCTGTCTGTTGAAATTAAGTTTCGAAATTAAACGAATAATGACAATCAGCATTTAATATTAAAAAAATTAATTCATATATGTTTTTAATCAAACAAAATATTTTAAAGGCACCTAGTAAATGTTCTTCTCGGAGCCAATATATACGTACCGGATCCTTATAGGTAGACAGTTAAAATAACGATATCTGTCTGTTGAAATTAACTTTCCAAAATTAAGGAACAATCTGAATCAAAATATGATATTGAAAAATCAATTCAAATGTCATTAGGGGATAAGAACTAGACTATTCCAAACAGAGTCAATTGAGACACCTTAAATACGAGTATGTTGTTTTATCCCATATAAATATTTTGGGTCCTAATGGGTAAGGAGTAGAAATTATGAGGTCCGTCGATCCGTCTGTCTGTTGAAGTAAACTTACAAAATTAATCGAATAATCAGAACTATATATGATATTGAAAAATCAATCCAAAAATCGTTAGTGGTCATAACCAGATTTTTCAAAATAAAGTAGATTGGGATACCTCGAATATATTCTTTTTGTATCCCATAGAAAGATTTTGGGTCCTAATTGGTAAGAAGTTCAAATTGCAATGACTGCCCATTCGTCTGTCTTTTGAAATCAATTTTCTAAATAAATGGAATAATCCGAATATGATATTGAAAAATCAATCCATATCTCTTTTTGATTAATCAAATTTATTTTAGAGGCACTTCGTAAATGTTCTTTTTGGACCTCATATAAACATTATCTGTTCTTATGGGTAAAGAGTTAAAATAGTAATGTCTGTCCATCCGTCTGTATGTTGAAATCAACTTTTCAAATTAGTCGAATAATCCGAATATGATATTGAAAAATCAATCCAATTATCATTAGTGATCAGATTTTTCAAAATAGAATGGATTGGAACACTTTCTATATGTTCTTCTTGAATCCCATAGAAAGATTTTGGGTCCTAATGAGATCAAAATTACAATGTCTGTCCATCTGTTTGTCTGTCTGTCTGTTGAAATAAACTTTTCAAATTAATCAAATAATCTAAATTACAATTTTATAATTAAATAAATCAATTCATATCTGTCTTTAAATGATCGAAATATTTTAGGGGCATCTCGCAAATGTTTTTCTTAGACCTCAATGTAAACATTCTGGGTCCTTGAGGGTAGTAAGTCAAAATAATGATGTCTGTCCATTTGTCCGACGAATGTTCTAAATAAATTTAGTAATCAGAATCGGATTTCGATTTGAAAAAATTTACTATGAATGAGAACGACAAAAAGTTATTTAAAGGCCTTATTCAAACATAAAATCAAGTGAATTAATTAATTTAACAAATTATTTGTACATACGAGTATGAGCGAAAAATGTATATTACATTTAGGAAACATCATTAGTAATCGGAGTCTGATATTTCAAAATAAAGTAGACGCTAGCACCTCATAAATGTTCATCTTGGACCCCATATTAATATTTTGGGTCTTTATGTGTAAAAAGTTAAATTTAGGTTGTCTGTCCTTCCGTCTGTCTGTTGAAATCCATTTGCCAAATTGTTTTACCACTGAAAATCATCAAAATTAGTCTATATCTCTCAGAAGATTTCAATATATTCCCAGAAAAAACTAGCATTTTACCCAAAAACTAATTTTCACTTAAAAAAATTTATTTAAATAAACTTTAATCACTTTTTAAATGTCTTTAATAACTTTTAATTATAACTTTCTATAAACATTTACATTAAATTTATTCTTTCATCATTTCCTTTTGATTTAACAGATTATTTCAAACATAAAACTTTAGATATATTAAATTCTATCATGCGGTAGTAAACTATAAATTATAAGAGCCATTTACTATGAAAGTGGCCTAAGTCCATTTATCTTTAAATCGAGATATATAAAGCTTTGCGTTTCAATAAATTTAGAAAATTTGTTAACTAATAATATGAACATATAATGGTTTTTTTTTTTGTTTTTAAAGGTGACAAATTTGTCAGCCTAATCAACTTTATTAACATTTGGTTTCAGTAAATATGTTTTCTATGACTTCCAATGGACTTAGACCACTTTTAAAATCACTGAAACTAAGTTCCTAGTTTTAAAAGAAAGTTAAGTCCAGGATTTGTTTTTTTTGTTTTTTTTTTTTTTTTTTGAAATAATGTATATAACCCAGCAAAAACTTTGCTTTCCCGGTAAGCTAGCAGGTATAATTGGAAACAAAACTAAACTACTTATTTTTTTCCTGAATAACTACTTACGAGTATGTTCTAGTTGTCCACAAATTCATGTAGGTGTCTTTAGACTTTAAATCTTTAGACAAAAATATGTACCAAAACGAAAATAAAAAACAAACAAAAAATTTGCCGTCAGTGAGATTTAAACTTGGAAACAAATTAACCATTAGCTTTTAATGACTAACGTCTTAATCAGTACACCAGCTTGCACTTAATCTTATAAGTGACAAAAACTTTTTTTAGTATAAAATATCTTTTTAGACATTTTATTATAAAAAACTAACAGCATCAGAATGGGGGTTGAAGCAACAATCTTCTGTTTTCTAATCCAGTGCTCTAGAAAACTCATACACGTGATTACAATACTAATTTGCTATTATAGTATTGAGTACTTATTTAGGTAATATAGAGTATTCAAATAATAATGATGCCTCATTACCAAGAAACTACTTTAATAAGTAGTTGCCATTTCAGAGAAGCAAAAAGTTTTAGCTGGGAATAAATTTGTATGTTATAATAATATAAACATTTTCAACTTTTATTCCACATTTGACAAAATTTTCTAAAACTATCGTTAATTTTCGTGTGCAGAAGCGATTTAAAATAATGATGTAGAGAGTGTTTTACTTAGGGAATACGTATTTGAAATATGTTAAACCAATTAAGACTTTTTCCCATTTACAAATCGTATTTTTTTCAAACTTTTTTCGAAATAAAATCTTGCATTTATTATATTGTTCTTTAAAGATAAACCATAAATTATCTGTTACTAACTCAATTTTTATAACGTTAAAGTCTCAATTATTAGATATTTGCTACAATAATAAAAACCTTGTATTTGATAAATTCAATCATTTTTAACAATGTGAAAATAAAAGTCACATTGAAGTATGCATTCATTTTGTTGCTGATTCACAATGCCAGACTGTGGGAAATGAATGCGTTCCTTTCTGCATAAATATACATTTCAATAAAGTAATGTACCGTTATAACTATAAACAGTTAAAAAAAAAATAAATAAATTTGTCATTTCCTCCATATATTAGATACATATAATGATCCAGCTATCTTAAAATGGGACTTAACCACTTTCAAAATAAACAATTTAATGGTTCTGTTAACTGATGTAATTAAATTATTGCAAAACTTTTTAATTTTTTATTAGAAAGAAAAAAAAATTAATTAACATAAAATTATTACGTAAAAATGTAATAACTGCAATTTCTTACTTGATTTTTTCTGATAAATGGACTTAGACCACTTTCAAAATAAACGGTTCATATAAAACTTTTATTTATTACTTTGAGAATTATCTTTTGATTTTGGTTTTTGTGCTGATATAAGCATCAATATTTGTAATTTTTTTTTTTTTTTTGATAATTTATGCCCATAAATTCATAAGACAATTACACAGAGCAAACAGATAGTTCTTAAGCATTCTATAAACAATTTGTATTGATAGTACAACCCCACTAGAGACTACAACAACTTTATGGGATTTAATAGGTACATCACAGCATGTAATTCATAATACTAAACAGACTAAAATCTTGTATTAAATAATTTCATATACTAAATGAAGTTTTGTTGTATTGATTCATCAATTGATTTGAAAATTTATGACATTTATAAACCAAAAAGATAATTATAAATGCATGAATGTATTTCTTTTTTTTATTTCTTGAATAAATGAAATTAATACAGAGATTTTGATGACAAGAATAAAGTACAGGATATGTACATGAATATAATTGTATTTATTAAGGATGTTACAACCGTTAGAAGTTTGAGGATTGCGCTTCATAAGAAATTAAATAATGAATAAACTTTCGAATTGCTGAATAATAAACTGGCCAGTTGTATTTTCAGAAGAAAACTGTTTGTAAACACTCAACAAAAATTGTTAGTTCGATATTTATTATAGGAAACTTTTGTTAATTTGTTTTTAGGAAATTTTCGATACATAATATTTTTACAGAAAATGTTAATTGAATTTTATATTTATAAAAAATTTTCGTCAAATTTTCTTAAAGAAAAATTCGATTCATTTTCTTCTTTTTATAAAAATTTTAAACTTTTGCTAAATTTTATTATTAACAATTTTCGTTGAAGTCTCTATTTATAAAAAATTTTTCTTAAATTTTCTTTTTATAGAAAATTTTCGTTAAATTTTCTTTTTATAGAAAATTTTCATTGAATTTTCTTTTTATAGAAAATTTTCATTAAATTTTCTTTCCATAGAAAAATTCAATTTTTTTTCTTTTTTTTTTTTTTGTAGAAAATTTTGGATAAATTTTCTTAAGAAGCATTCATAAGATTTTCATTTTATGAAAAATTTTCGTTAAATTTTCTTTTTATAGAATATTTTCGTTAAATTTTCTCTTTAAAGAAATTTTTCGTTAAATTTTCTTTTATAGAAAATTTTCGTCAAATGTCCTTTTTAGAGAAAAATTTCGTTAAATTTTCTTTGCACAGAAAATTTTCGTAAAATTTGCTTTGTCAAATTTTCTTTTTATAGAAAATCTTTGTTAAATTTTTTTTTATAGAAAATCTTTGTTAAATTGTCTTTTTATAGAAAATTTTCCCTAAATTTTCTTTTGTAAAATTTTCTTTTTCTTAATTTCCTCTAAAAAAAATTTATACAAAAATTCTGTAAGATTTATTTTTTATTAGAAATTTTCAATAAATTTTCTTTCTGTAGGAAATTTTCGTTAATTTTTTATTTTTCTTTGACTTTTTTGTTAAATTTTCTTTTAGACAATATTTTCGTTAAATCTTTTTATAGACAATTTTCGTTAAATTTCCTTTTTATATACAATTTTCGTTAAATTTCCTTTTTATATACAATTTTCGTTAAATTTCCTTTTTATATACAATTTTCGTTAAATTTCCTTTTTATGGAAAATTTTCGTCAAATGTTCTTTTTAGAGAAAAATTTGGTTAAATTTTCTTTTTTTAGAAAATTTTCGTTAAATTTCCTTATACAGAAAATGTTAGTAAAATTTTCTTTTTATAGAAAATCTTTTTTAAATTGTTTTTTTATAGAAAATTTTCGTTACATTTTTTTTATAGAAAATTTTCGCTAAATTTTCTTCTATGAAATTTTCTTTTTTTTAATTTTTTCTAAAGAAATTTATACAAAAATTCTGCAAGATTTATTTGTTATTAGAAATTTTCGATAAATTTTCTTTCTATAGAAAATTTTCGTTAATTTTTTTATAGAACATTTTGGTTGTTTTCTTTTTAGAGAAATTGTTAGATTTTCATTTTAGAGAAATTTTTCGTTAAATCTTCTTTTTATACAATATTTTCGTTAAATCTTTTTATAGACTATTTTCGTTAAATTTCCTTTTCATAAACTATTTTCGTTAAATTTCCTTTTTATAGAAAATTTTCTTTTTTTTAATTTTTTCTAAAGAAATTTATACAGAAATTCTGTAAAATTAATTTTTGTTAGAAATTTTCGATAAATTTTCTTTTATAGAAGATTTTTGTTAACATTTATTTTAATTTCATTTGATATGAAAATTAATGTCATACTACTATTTGAAAATAGATAAACTTATCTTAGACACTCATTTCATATATGTCTCATTTATCGATGTCGAATTTTTAGAAAAGGGAGGACAAAACAAGAATTATTATTTTACATTTTGATAGCAACAGAAATGATAATTTACTAAAATTCATATTCGCACAAATTTCCAAAACAATTTCAAATTAGAAACAAGCAAATTGATAGGCTTCTGTATGCTGTTTTAAAATAATACAAGAAGCTGGGTAAAATACATAAAATAGCAGCAGCAATTAGATGCTTGTACTTGCTTCTGTTATTGCTACATTTTGCTGATATTAGCAAAACGAGAGAAACGAAAAGAAATAACATGAAATATTATTATGAATTTTCATATGACATTATCTCAAGAATCCTATCTAACATCTCAACAACATATTTACTTTTTTTTTTCTTCGTCTTCAAAACGACTACAATTGTCATCATGAACAACAGTAGTAGCAGGCAGTCAGTAAGACTCAACAACAAGATAATGAAAATAAGAAAATAACAACAATTACTGCTATTAATGCTACTGCTGCTACATGCTACTGCTGTTATTGCCATTATAATTTTAATGTTCTTAATTAAATGAAATCGAAATCAAAACTGATAGCATCCGTTTTGATGTAATTTTTTTTCGAGTCTATTTATTTGATATTTGATAAGGTTTTTTTCTTTTTTTATATTTATATATGTATGTATGTATGTATGTATGTATGTATGTATGATTTATTTATTTGTCATAATTTCATTTCACAGAGTTTTGAAATGTTGTGAAAGTCGAGATAGACCAATTGATAAGTGTGATAATGAATATTTTATGGTTGATTTCATTGCTTTAGTTAAAGATTTCTTCTTGCTATTTATTGGGAAACAAATAAACATCTTTCCTATTTGCCTGGAGATAGTATAAAGAATATTAAGATTTGTATTGAAGATTTCAAATGAACTTTAGTCTTTATTTTTTGTATATGTCGAAGTTGTTTGATAAGAGGCTGTTGGTGATAATGTTGTTTAATTTTAAACGAATTTAAGTTTAGAAAGCTTGCAAAGAAGAAAATTTAATATTAGAAAGACAATACATAAGTTTACGGTGTTGCACATCAATAAAATCTACCAAAATCCATTCTTAGGCACTTCGTCCTGATTATGATCTTTCCAAAGTCTGGATACTTCCAAGATCTGTTCGCTCTATGTCGCTGAATTATTTGATAAGTTTAGGCAATAGTTTTTCAACATTAAGTTCACTAAATTAAAGTTTTTTTCCCCATCCAATATATCTTACCTTCAATTTTTTTTCAAAATTTCCAAAGCTTTACTTCAAATTCCCCCCTAATCTCAAATCCTTCTCTCTTATATCTGTAAATCAAATAAGTAATTAAAATGAAATTTTTATTTCTTTTTTTTTTTTTTTTTTTTTTTCTTAAACAAAATCATTTAAATTCTTCAAGTGATAATTCAAAAAATAATCTTTCAGACACCCAAAACAAAAAAAAAAACCAACAGAAAATCTGAAAACTTGTTCTTGACTACAAGAAGTTTGTACTAGTGGTTGTTGTGGCGATTAGTTTGACATTAATAAGATTTTGTACAACATTTTAAAACATTTTGTTATTTCAACGATTTTACCTTTTTTTCTGGCTCTCTTAATATTTTAGTTAATGTTGTTGTATTTGTGGCAGCAGTTAGCGCAATAATATTTATGGCGTTTTTGTTAGTGGCGCTTGTTTGGTTGCCATGTAAATTATACTTTAAACACTTCGCTTACTTTTTTACTTCAAAACTTAAACTTGAAACTTATACTTGTAAATACAAATGAGTTTCTGTTCCATAATACGAGTATACTCCTGGTTGTTTCTGTATTTGAATGAATGATGCTGCTTGGAGGCTGATGCATCAACACTACTGATAATGATGCATACCAAAGCATCTTCATCGTGAAATGTGATTTTTTCTCTTTAGTGTTTCTTTACATTTCTTGGGTGAATTTTATTTTGTTTTAGTTAAGGACAGAATTGGAAAAATGGGAATTTTAATATGGTTTTGACATAAGAAATAGTATTATATATTTTACTTTTTATATGGAAAAAATTCTTTTTAAAAAAATTTTTGGAAAATTTTATTTTTATATATATAAATTTTTCTATTTATAAAAAATTCTTGATCTTCTTCTTATACGAAATTTTAGACAAATTTGTTTATAAATTTTTTTCTGTGTTTGAAGGGTTTTTTTTTACACATTATTGTACTCCATAGTGTCGAGAATTTTGGTATTACAATTCAGCAAAACTCGCTTACGGAATTATAAGCGATATTCCACAGCAGGCTCAAAAATTTTTTATAAAAATTTCTGGACTTCTTTTCAATTTTAGTAGTAAATTTTCGTAATTTTTTATTTATAAGAAATTTTTAAAAAAATTTCTTTTATAACAAATTTTCGACAAATATTCTTCTATAGAACCCTCGATAAAATTTTAATTAAATTACTTTTTATAGAAAACTTTTAATAATTTCTTTATAGAATATTTTTAATAAATTTTCTTTTAAAAAAGAATTATTGAAAAATTTTATTTTTAAAAAAATATATAACAATATTTTCTATAGAAAATAGAGCGGATAACAATATTTTCTATAGAAAATAATGTAGATAACAATATTTTCTATAGAAAATAATGTAGATAACAATATTTTCTATAGAAAATAATGTAGATAACAATATTTTCTATAGAAAATAATGTAGATAACAATATTTTCTATAGAAAATAATGTAGATAACAATATTTTCTATAGAAAATAATGTAGATAACAATATTTTCTATAGAAAATAATGTAGATAACAATATTTTCTATAGAAAATAATGTAGATAACAATATTTTCTATAGAAAATAATGTAGATAACAATATTTTCTATAGAAAATAATGTAGATAACAATATTTTCTATAGAAAATAATGCGGATAACAATATTATCTATAGAAAATAATGCGGATAACAAAATTTTCTATTGAAAATAATGTGGATAACACTATTTTCTATAGAAAATAATGTGGATAACACTATTATCTATAGAAAATAATGTGGATAACAATATTTTCTTTACAAAATAATGTAGATATAGAAAATAATCTGGATAACAATATTTTCTATAGAAAATGATCTGGATAGCAATATTTTCTATAGAAACTAATCTGGATAAAAATATTTTCTATAGAAACTAATCTGGATAAAAATATTTTCTATAGAAAATAATCTGGATAACAATATTTTCTATAGAAAATAATGTAGATAACAATATTTTCTGTAGAAAATAATGTGGATAACAATATTTTCCATAGAAAATAATGCGGATAACAATATTATCTATAGAAAATAATGCGGATAACAAAATTTTCTATTGAAAATAATGTGGATAACACTATTTTCTATAGAAAATAATGTGGATAACACTATTATCTATAGAAAATAATGTGGATAACAATATTTTCTTTACAAAATAATGTAGATATAGAAAATAATCTGGATAACAATATTTTCTATAGAAAATGATCTGGATAGCAATATTTTCTATAGAAACTAATCTGGATAAAAATATTTTCTATAGAAACTAATCTGGATAAAAATATTTTCTATAGAAAATAATCTGGATAACAATATTTTCTATAGAAAATAATGTAGATAACAATATTTTCTGTAGAAAATAATGCGGATAACAAAATTTTCTATTGAAAATTGGATAAAGATATTTTCATTAGAAAATAATGTGGATAACAATATTTTGTTTAGAAAATAATGCAGATAACAATATTTTGTATAGAAAATAATGTGTATAACAATATTTTATAGAAAATATAATGGATAACAATATTTTCTTTAGAAAATAATCCGGATAACAATATTTTCTTTAGAAAATAATCCGGATAACAATATTTTCTATAGAAAATAATGTGGATAACAATATTTTCTATAGAAAATAATGTGGATAACAATATTTTCTATAGAAAATAATGTGGATAACAATATTTTCTATAGAAAATAATGTGGATAACAATATTTTCTATAGAAAATAATGTGGATAACAATATTTTCTATAGAAAATAATGTGGATAACAATATTTTCTATAGAAAATAATGTGGATAACAATATTTTCTATAGAAAATAATGTGGATAACAATATTTTCTATAGAAAATAATGTGGATAACAATATTTTCTATAGAAAATAATGTGGATAACAATATTTTCTATAGAAAATAATGTGGATAACAATATTTTCTATAGAAAATAATGTGGATAACAATATTTTCTATAGAAAATAATGTGGATAACAATATTTTCTATAGAAAATAATGTGGATAACAATATTTTCTATAGAAAATAATGTGGATAACAATATTTTCTATAGAAAATAATGTGGATAACAATATTTTCTATAGAAAATAATGTGGATAACAATATTTTCTATAGAAAATAATGTGGATAACAATATTTTCTATAGAAAATAATGTGGATAACAATATTTTCTATAGAAAATAATGTGGATAACAATATTTTCTATAGAAAATAATGTGGATAACAATATTTTCTATAGAAAATAATGTGGATAACAGTATTTTCTATAGCAAATAATGCGGATAACAGTATTTTCTATAGAAAATAATGCGGATAACAGTATTTTCTACAGAAAATAATGCGGATAACAGTATTTTCTATAGAAAATAATGCGGATAACAGTATTTTCTATAGAAAATAATGCGGATAACAGTATTTTCTATAGAAAATAATGCGGATAACAGTATTTTCTATAGAAAATAATGCGGATAACAGTATTTTCTATAGAAAATAATGCGGATAACAGTATTTTCTATAGAAAATAATGCGGATAACAGTATTTTCTATAGAAAATAATGCGGATAACAGTATTTTCTATAGAAAATAATGCGGATAACAGTATTTTCTATAGAAAATAATGCGGATAACAGTATTTTCTATAGAAAATAATGCGGATAACAGTATTTTCTATAGAAAATAATGCGGATAACAGTATTTTCTATAGAAAATAATGCGGATAACAGAATTTCTATAGGAAGTAATGAGGACAGCAGTACTTTGCATTTTTTATAGAAAATAATGCGGATATCAGGATTTTCTGTAGAAAATAATGTGGATAACAATATTTTCTATAGAAAATAATGTGGATAACAATATTTTCTATAGAAAATAATGTGGATAACAATATTTTCTATAGAAAATAATGTGGATAACAATATTTTCTATAGAAAATAATGTGGATAACAATATTTTCTATAGAAAATAATATGGATAACAATATTTTCTATAGAAAATAATGTGGATAACAATATTTTCTATAGAAAGTAATGTGGATAACAATATTTTCTATAGAAAGTAATGTGGATAACAATATTTTCTATAGAAAATAATGTGGATAACAATATTTTCTATAGAAAGTAATGTGGATAACAATATTTTCTATAGAAAATAATGTGGATAACAATATTTTCTATAGAAAATAATGTGGATAACAATATTTTCTATAGAAAATAATGTGGATAACAATATTTTCTATAGAAAATAATGTGGATAACAATATTTTCTATAGAAAATAATGTGGATAACAATATTTTCTATAGAAAATAATGTGGATAACAATATTTTCTATAGAAAATAATGTGGATAACAATATTTTCTGTAGAAAATAATGTGGATAACAATATTTTCTATAGAAAGTAATGTGGATAACAATATTTTCTATAGAAAGTAATGTGGATAACAATATTTTCTACAGAAAATAATGTGGATAACAATATTTTCTATAGAAAATAATGTGGATAACAATATTTTCTATAGAAAATAATGTGGATAACAATATTTTCTATAGAAAATAATGTGGATAACAATATTTTCTATAGAAAATAATGTGGATAACAATATTTTCTATAGAAAATAATGTGGATAACAATATTTTCTATAGAAAATAATGTGGATAACAATATTTTCTATAGAAAATAATGTGGATAACAATATTTTCTATAGAAAATAATGTGGATAACAATATTTTCTATAGAAAATAATGTGGATAACAATATTTTCTATAGAAAATAATGTGGATAACAATATTTTCTATAGAAAATAATGTGGATAACAATATTTTCTATAGAAAATAATGTGGATAACAATATTTTCTATAGAAAATAATGTGGATAACAATATTTTCTATAGAAAATAATGTGGATAACAATATTTTCTATAGAAAATAATGTGGATAACAATATTTTCTATAGAAAATAATGTGGATAAAAATATTTTCTATAGAAAATAATATGGATAACAATATTTTCTATAGAAAATAATGTGGATAACAATATTTTCTATAGAAAGTAATGTGGATAACAATATTTTCTATAGAAAATAATGTGGATAACAATATTTTCTATAGAAAATAATGTGGATAACAATATTTTCTATAGAAAATAATGTGGATAACAATATTTTCTATAGAAAATAATGTGGATAACAATATTTTCTATAGAAAATAATGTGGATAACAATATTTTCTATAGAAAATAATGTGGATAACAATATTTTCTATAGAAAATAATGTGGATAACAATATTTTCTATAGAAAATAAGGTAGATAACAATATTTTCTATAGAAAATAATGTGGATAACAATATTTTCTATAGCAAATAATACGGATAACAGTATTTTCTATAGGAAATAATGCGGATAACAGTATTTTCTAAAGAAAATAATGCGGATAACAGAATTTCTATAGGAAGTAATGAGGACAGCAGTGCTTTGCATAGAAAATAATGGGGTTAACAGTATTTTCTATACAAAATAAAGTAGATAATAGTATTTTCTCTACAAAAGAAAGTGGATGATACTATTTTCTATAGAAAATAGTAATATTTTCTACAGAAATTAATGTGGAGAAAAATATTTTCTATAGAAAATAATTAGGATAAAAATATTTTCGATAAAAAATAATGCGAATAATATTTTCTATACAAATAACACGGATAGCAATATTTTTTATAGAAAATAATGCGGATAACAATATCTTCTATGGAAAATAATGCGGATAACCATCTTTTCTGTAGAAAATAATGTGTATAACAATCTTTTCTATAGAAAATAATCTGGATAATAATATTTTATATAGAAATTGATGCATTTAATAGTATTCTCTACAGAAAATATTGCGGATACAAGTATTTTGTGTAGAAGATATTGCAAATACCAGTATTTGCTGAAGAAAGTAACACGGATAACAGTATTTTCTATGGAAAGTAATGTGAACACCAATATATAGAAAATGTCAGTGTTTTCTGTATAAAACAATGCGGATATCAATATTTTCTGTAGAAAACAATGTACTTATCAGTATTTCCTATAGAAAACAATGGGGATGTCAGCGTTTTCTATAGAAAATAATGCGGATATAGACATTTTCTATAACACAAAATGTGGGGTCTCCGCAAAAAAAACGTTAAGTAATATTCTCTATATGAAATAAATCAAAATTTCAATAATTTGCAGTTGTAGCTAATTTCCCATTCCTGTTTCATTCAATATTAAAAACAGTTGTTGTTATTCCAAATATCCTCTGCTTGTAATAATGCTTTTGGAGTAGTCACTCGTTTCTCAACTGATAAAAGAGAGTCGCTGATGATGATGAACAAAATAAAAATTTTATTCTAAAAATCCAATATACATTTTCTATACTCAAAGTAGTGTATAGAGTGTACAGAGTATGTTTATATCTTCATATAATAATGATTGTGTCTGTTAGTTGTATGTGTATGTAAATGTGTATTAGTGAGACTGCAATCCATTGCATTGGCGACATTCGATTACTTTTGTTGATTTTATTCAGTTGTTTTACTTAATTTTCCATTTTTTTATTCCTGCATGATAACAGTGTGTGTGTGTAGAGGGAGCTTCTACAAAATTGATATCTTTGTATCATAATGGAAAACGAGACTGTAAGGCTGGCATTTAGATAAGCGGGTAATTTTTTTCATTCAAATTCTGTAGCTGTGCTCTTCTTATGTTCTTTTTCTTCTTATGTAGTAAGGCTTTAAAAAGCCATCACCATCATCAGCGTCATCATCATCAGGCAATATCATTATCAACGGTATGTTGATGTTATTTACAGAGTGGGGTTATTGAGTGTGTAAGGATTAAGGTTTACTTTATTAGTGTTTTGTATTTTTTATACTTTTTTCTTTTGGTATTAAGACTCTAATGTCCTATTGGTTAATTTAAACAAATGTAGACTTTTTTGCATAAAAGTTGTATATTTTATTTCAGCAAAGAGATAAGTAAATGGTTAACTAAGTTGCTTTTCCTTTGTACTAAGAAAATTTGTTATAATATTAAAATATTTAGCTAAAAGGAATTTATAAGAAAAAATATTAGAGATTTTTTAAATCCGTTTCTTAAGTTTAATTTATCATTTACTTTTTTCTGTATTGACATTAACTTGATTTTTTTCTATAAATATGACTAACGAAAAATTATTTTACTATTTCTAAATTAACGATTTATCTTAGACAACTACCTGTGTCTCAAAAAATTACTTAAACCAAAGGAATGTGCCTGATGCCACGCGCTGATAAAACAAAAAAAGAAAAAAACGTTAAACCAAAAATATCATCAAACAATCTTTATGGAAACTTGTACACTTTTAGTTTTTGTTTACAATTTTTTTACACCAGCACATACCAAAACAGAAAACGACCTGCTTTCTATCTTTAACAAAAAAAAAAAATTTTAAATTACTACAATTACTAACATTATTTAACAAAATAAAAGCAAAAACAAATATAATTAAATATACTGTTTTTTATGGAATTGTAAATCAAATTTAAAAGATTAAAAACAAATCAGTCATGTTTTTTTTAAACTTTTAAGTAAAACCGCAAACTGCAGACAGATGGACAGACAGACGGACAGGCGTCTATCCGCCAGAAAAAATAAATTACAAAATTCTAATCAATAGTTTAGCATCTAACATTAAACTAATAAATGCTTTAAAACAATTACATTTATTTCTTAACAAAATCTTTTCAAAATAAATGAAAATTTCTTTCATTATTTTTTATAAACAAAAACATTAATTGATGATATTAAATATAAAAAAAAAATCTAGATTAATCTATATATACCACATATAATAAACTCGTAAAAGCATCAATTACGACAAAAAATATAAACAAAAATAAAGAGATTTTTTTTCAAGACTTTTAAACGTTGCTTTTAAAAATAATTATTTTTTTATATTTTTGTACGAATTAAGAAACTTAATACCTGTATTTAAATTGACTTTTGTACTTTCCTTATAAAAAAAAACATACACACATTTAAATAAAAATATAAAACATTGAAGACTTACGTTATCAATTTATCATAAATCATTCCCAGAATTGTTGTCAAAGATGTTCCAAAAATAACTAAAAGCAAAAAATTATACAAATGTTTCTTTTTTTTTTTTTTTTTGTAAAAAAGAAAATCAACAGGAATTTTGAAAAAAGCGAATTCAAAATAAAAGTGAGCTAAATTTGTTTAAAACTTTTTTGACTTTCAATAGAAGGTACGTTATCGGCATTATGATACACAACACATACTTAAAATATTGTTCTCCGCATGATTTACTAATTAAAATGTTCTTATCCACATTATTTTCTATAGTAAATATTGTTATATATTATCTTTTATAGAAAATATTATTTTCCCCATCATTTTGTATAGAAAACCCTATTATCCGAAATGCTTTACAAAGAAAATCCTTTTATCCGTATGATTTTCGGTATAAAAAATGGAAAAAATGTTATCCGCATTATTTCTTATAGAATAAATATATATATATATATATATATATATATATATATATATATATATATATATGTAAAATATTGCGGATGTCAGTGTTTTCTATAGAAAAGATTGTGGATGTCAGTGTTTTCTATAGAAAAGATTGCGGATGTCAGTGTTTTCTATAGAAAAGATTGCGGATGTCAGTGTTTTCTATAGAAAAGATTGCGGATGTCAGTGTTTTCTACAGAAAAGATTGCGGATGTCAGTGTTTTCTATAGAAAAGATTGCGGATGTCAGTGTTTTCTATAGAAAAGATTGCAGATGTCAGTGTTTTCTATAGAAAAGATTGCGGATGTCAGTGTTTTCTATAGAAAAGATTGCGGATGTCAGTGTTTTCTATAGAAAAGATTGCGGATGTCAGTGTTTTCTATAGAAAAGATTGCGGATGTCAGTGTTTTCTATAGAAAAGATTGCGGATGTCAGTGTTTTCTATAGAAAAGATTGCGGATGTCAGTGTTTTCTATAGAAAAGATTGCGGATGTCAGTGTTTTCTATAGAAAAGATTGCGGATGTCAGTGTTTTCTATAGAAAAGATTGCGGATGTCAGTGTTTTCTATAGAAAAGATTGCGGATGTCAGTGTTTTCTATAGAAACGATTGCAGATGTCAGTGTTTTCTATAAAAAAGATTGCGGATGTCATTGTTTTCTATAGAAAAGATTGCGGATGTCAGTGTTTTCTATAGAAAATATTGCAGATGTCAGTGTTTTCTATAAAAAAGATTGCGGATGTCATTGTTTTTTATAGAAAAGATTGCGGATGTCAGTGTTTTCTATAGAAAAGTTTGCGGATGTCAGTGTTTTCTATAGAAACGATTGCAGATGTCAGTGTTTTCTATAGAAAAGATTGCGGATGTCAGTGTTTTCTATAGATAAGATTGCGGATGTCAGTGTTTTCTATAGAAAAGATTGCGGATGTCAGTGTTTTCTATAGAAAAGATTGCGGATGTCAGTGTTTTCTATAGAAAAGATTGCGGATGTCAGTGTTTTCTATAGAAAAGATTGCGGATGTCAGTGTTTTCTATAGAAAAGATTGCGGATGTCAGTGTTTTCTATAGAAAAGATTGCGGATGTCAGTGTTTTCTATAGAAAAGATTGCGGATGTCAGTGTTTTCTATAGAAAAGATTGCGGATGTCAGTGTTTTCTATAGAAAAGATTGCGGATGTCAGTGTTTTCTATAGAAAAGATTGCGGATGTCAGTGTTTTCTATAGAAAAGATTGCGGATGTCAGTGTTTTCTATAGAAAAGATTGCGGATGTCAGTGTTTTCTATAGAAAAGATTGCGGATGTCAGTGTTTTCTATAGAAAAGATTGCGGATGTCAGTGTTTTCTATAGAAAAGATTGCGGATGTCAGTGTTTTCTATAGAAAAGATTGCGGATGTCAGTGTTTTCTATAGAAAAGATTGCGGATGTCAGTGTTTTCTATAGAAAAGATTGCGGATGTCAGTGTTTTCTATAGAAAAGATTGCGGATGTCAGTGTTTTCTATAGAAAAGATTGCGGATGTCAGTGTTTTCCATAGAAAAGATTGCGGATGTCAGTGTTTTCCATAGAAAAGAATTCAGATGTCAATATCTTCTATAGAAAATAATGCGGATGTTAGTGTTTTCTATAGAAATAATGCGTATGTTAGTGTTTTATATAGAAAATAATGCTGATATTAGTGTTTTCTATAGAAAATAATGCGGACGTTAGTGTTTCCTATAGAAAATAATGCACATGTCCGTGTTTCTACAAAATATAATGCGGGCGTTAGTGTTTTCCATAGGAATGAGGATAACAGCATGTTCTAAAGAAAGTAATGTGGATTGTACGATTTTTTATAAACAACAATACAGATATTGGTATTTTTTATAAATAACTAAATATATATAACAAAGATATTCCAAAGGTGTTTTCAACCAAATATAATAAGCCCTTCAAAACCAACTACACGCTACATTAACCTAATAAATGCATCACCACTTAAAATGTCTCTCGTACATTTTTTAAAATAGATTACAATCATCACTCACTACAGACTAAAGATTTGCGCTAAAACTAAGAAAAAAAAAAACTAAGACCACATTAAAATAGTGTTGGTCAAAACAAACAGTCCTATAACTAAAGATATAAAGCAAGACAGACATATTCTACTTAATATAGTGCAAAATTCATTTTATTACATATGTACAAAAACTTTAAGGTTAACAAAGCAAGAGGTGGTTAGGAATGATGAAAACCAACAGACGAGTGACAAAGATGATGATCATTGATCTTGTTTCTTTTTTTATTTTTGTAGAACAAAAAGAACTCATGGTTGACCATTTTTAAGGGTCCTTCGTGTCTTTAATTCATTATCACATCTATACGAAAATTCTTTTTGGACGTTCTGTTAAACAAACTAAAAAACTAAAAGTTTCCAATAAATTTATTCGTTGCTTAATTAAGAGAAGAGTAAATGAGTGAGTGCAGTCACCAATATATAAAAAATGAAAAAGATCTGATCTTTATTTCTTGCTTTTAGTTGTCGTTTATTTTTATAAAAAAAAAAAACGTTGTTTTGTTTGTAAAGTGTTTTAATTCTTTTTTAGCTTTTATCAATCTTTATTTCAAGCTTATCGCTTTTTGAAAATGATGAAGAAAAAAAGTTCATGAGGTCCTATTATCTATTCCAAGCGATCTTTCCCGGTCATTTTGTCTTACCCTCTTTCTCCGTTTCTCTCTATCTCTTTGCATTCGTGTTTAATTGACCATAAGATCAGACTAAAAAAGAAATAATAATCACAACAATAATAAAACAAAAGCAAAGAATAATTAATGAAGTATTTTCTTTAGAAAACAAAAAGTAATCAATTAGCAAAATAAGAAATTAATATTACTTTTAAATTATGAACCAAAATTTGTTAAAACATTTTGAATTCCTTTTTTTTTATTATCGCCTTCCGCTTTAGTTGTGTTTTTCATTTATAAACTTTATCTTGTACTAATTTCTATAAAATTTCTTTTATTCACCTTTAACTATCAAAATCAAAATTGATCGATTATTTTTGATATTTTTTGTATATTTTGTTAATTATAAACCATTCAAATTTTAAATATATATATATATATATATATATATTAAGTTACGTGAGATGCATACAAACTTTATCTCTATAACAATATCACTGACATAAAGTCTACTTTAATTAAAATCATTTATAAAAAATCGAAATAATAAAAAACCGCTACTCAAGGCACTTAAGTTTAAATTAAAAGAAATTTGTATGAAATACTTGAAAAGATTAAAATTTCTATATAAAATCAAAAAATCTTTATAACTAATCAATATTTTCATAAATGATAACCTTTTTTTGTCAAATACACCCAGTATGAAAATTAAAAAAAATTAATAATAATAATAATAATAATAATAATAATAATTAATAAATCTCTGTCACATTTTTTTTTTATATCCCAGAAAAAACTTTTTGTTTCCCGGTAATAGCAACTACTTACTAAAGTAGTGTAAAAATAATGGACCGAGAATAATCATTTCAATAGGATGTATCGTTATACCAAAATAGTTATATGTTTCAAATTTCATCAAATTGTCTTTAAAATTACAACATCATCGAATCAGAAAGTGATTCTGAGAGTCTACTGGTATACTTTAAGGTGGATGTTGTAATATATAATAATAAGTATTTATTAAAATTGTTCACGATTACGGTTTGAAATAGCAAAATAAAAACGGAAATGAATTGAAAATGTTAGACGTTAGACATTAATCGTTTTATGAAATCTGTGCCTGTTATATTCCATGTCGTTTTATCGCTTTCACAGATCTTTGGGTTGGCTATATATTGAAGTCTATTAATAGTTTTATTTTGATTATTTCGTTTGGTTTTGTATATTTTTCGTTAATCAATAATGAAATAAGAGATTAAAATAAAAAAATTAAGTATTGAAAGTGAAACGTTCTGGTGTTATCATTTATGAATAAGTAGGTATGTGTATACACGTTTGACTTTCTTTTTTTCGATAGAAATATTATAAATATTTTTGTTGATAATTTATTAAATAAAAATTAAAATCAACTTAATTAACTTAAATATTTTATAAAAATAAATATTAATCAGTTAAACAAATGGTGGAATATATGCTACGAAATTAAATTACAGTACTCAAACTTTTAGATGTCGAACAGGAAATATTTAAGTTTTTTTTTTTTTTTTTTGAACACCTGTTGACTGATCAAACGAAATAAAACTTTCCACACTGAAAAACGTTAAAATTTTTATACTGTTTTACCGACCATAACTCAGATATTAATATCAAATTTAAACCAGCACCTTTTACTCAAAATGTAATGTTGTATTCAGCCTATATTCTTAAATACAGAAAACGATGTTGAACTCAAACTACATTTTTAAACTTTAATCACAATTTCCTAGTCAAATTAAAGACTATTGTAAAGACTATTATAAAGACTATTGTCTTATATTGAAATTTATATTAGCCTCTTATACTCAAACATAAATACTAAATTTAACCACTCCCTTATACTCAAACTATGTCTTATGCTAGATTTACACGATTGAAATTTTCTTCAAAATTGCTCTTCAAAATGCTTTAAACTCGTAAAACAGCAAAATTTCTTCAAAATTTATTGATCAAAATTTATTGAACAAAACTTTTGAAGATTTTATTGATGCCGTGTATATAAGCATCAAAATCGCATCTGGCAATATTAATAACTATAAATAATTTGACCGATGTATTGAATCTTTTGATTCAATACATCGGACTCTCTACCCTTTGCACCAACGTCGATGTAAACAAAATTTGTAGTTCGCGTCCACAAGCGCCATCAAAACAATGCTGTTTTGATGTGCTGGTGCTATCGATGTGTTTTCCATCTAATACCCCGATTGAATTGGGAAAATTCCACATTTTATTTATACTTTGGGAAACACTCTCCCATTCCTTCTCTGTTGCTGGCATCTGTACCAATAGATATTATTTTTGAAATGTTTTTTTATTTAATAAATTAGGTTTTACCTTTAAAAATTCATCTTTTAATACTTTATATAATGCAGCGCAGACTTCAGGCACAATATTGCATATCGATGATCTTGATCTTTTAAACAAGAACATCAGACTTGCGTAACTGTCCCCAGTCGCTAAAAATCTCAAAGTAATTGTCAGGCGTTCTCCGGGGCATATAGATTCCCGCATATTAGTATTGGCCTTTTCTATTGATGGGGCGACGAGATTAAGCAAATAATCAAAATCGTCTGGTGACATTCGCACAAAGTTTTTGTATAGGTCGGGATCATTCCTTTTCAATCGCTCCCTAAAAGAGACATACATACCATTACCTTCCAAAAGAAAAGGTCGAACCCAATGTTCCTTTTGTTTTATTCTTTTTTTTTTTTGCATTATTATCAGCTACTTCTTCCTCCAATAATAAAAATGTTGATGCTATGATGATTGTGTCATCGTCCATACTTATTAATGGTTTTTTTTTTTTTTATATTAATAAATTATTTTTTATAATAATAAATTATTTCACAAAAGAAGCAAAACTGCTGATCAAAGTCAATATTTTCAATATAAAAAGTTTACCAATAGCGTAAATTAACTTCAACAAATTTTGATCAAATTTTTATCAAAAGATTTTGAAATATTTTGAAAGAATTTTCAAAATTTTGATAAGACTTCAAAATACCTTCAATCGTGTAAATCTAGCTTTATATTCCGCATTCATTCTCATAAGATCTTGTACAGTGTTGCCAAAACCTAAGTGGAAAAAAGTGCTAGAATTTATAAAGAAAAATGCTAGAAAGTGCTAAAAATAAAAAAGGTGCTAAAAAAAACTGCTAAGAACCAAAACTGTTTGTATTTGTAAAAAAAAAAAAGATATTTTATTTATTTTCAGGGTTAAAGCTAAGAGAACATTAAAGAAAATACTCGTAATAAAAACAAACACACTCTGAAATTGATTCTTTAGAAATTAAACAAAATTTATGAGTGGATTTCTCAAAATTCTAATTTTATCATAAGTTATCCAAGTATATATTATCTAAATTAGAGTGTTATATGTATTCCATTTTGACGAACTAAAATTTTCTTTCTTTTACCGAAAATTCGAATTTTAAAAACTTATTTATTATTAAAAACCAGAGACAGTATAACACTCGAGAGTCTGGATAATTATTTCTCTTTAAATCACTAAGTAAATGATATTCAACTAATATTAAAAATAATTTTAACTAAATAAACTTTTACCCAAAAACCAATATTAAGCAAAAAATATAATTTTCGAAAAAATTTTTATTCAGAAAATTCTTTAAAAATGTAACAAAATACTCACAATAATATTTTTAAAAATAAAATAAAACATGATAAGTCTGCTAACATATGAAATTCTAAGCAAGTATTGAACCATAAGCATATATAAAATGATATTCTTTTCACAAAAACTAATCATTTTGTCTACAATTAGGCCTAAAATTTTAGTTAAAATTTGATAAGTTAATGGCCATAATGTTATATTATGATGTTTCAAATTGGGTAAAAAGTTGTTTAATTATGTATAAATATTTTAGTTTTCCAAAAGATTCGAAATTAATAAAAATTGTATTTTATTTTAATTAACGACGTCGATTCAGTTAGTTCACAAATAAATTGGAAACTAAATTTAAAAATTAATAAGTTATTTTATCATAATTGCTTCTTATAACAAAAGAATTATAGTTTATTTAAACCTGTAAAAGAAGTGCCAACAATAATTCGAAAAGTGATAGAAGAAGTGCAAGAGCTAGATTCATTTTTTCCGTGCTAAATTAGTTTAAAAAGTACTAGATCTAGTGCTAAAATTGCTAAATTGGCAACAGTGTACTCAGATCAGCATCTTGTTCTCAGAAGACCACAATTTCTTATTTAAATTATTACTTTTACTGAGTCCTCCGTCCTATGGTCGCTATGTTAAAAATATTGTCTTATACTAGCTTCTTAGACTACTACTATGTTACACTTAAATTACCATATTATAATAAAACTAAAATTTTATATTCGTACAGGCATTACTCTCTTGTATTCAGATTACATTCTTATACTCAGGGGAACTTCTTATACTTATACAATCATATTCTAATCAGATTGTCATCTTATACTCAATCCTTCTTCTTATACTGCGATAACAAAATTATACCAAGATTGTTGCCTCTTAACTATACAGCTTAAATTCTTACACATAGAATCTTATACTTAAATTACCGCATTATACTCAGATTACCAGCTTATATTTTGAGTAACTTCTTATACTTATCGAACATTCTTATATCTAAATATATTATACTTAGAATTATCTTGTTCTCAACATACTCAATATATTCGACATAGTTTACAGCCTACTTCCTTAAGGTGTGCATTCGAATAAAACATAACACACAAATGTTGATATAAAAGTTGACTGGAATAAATTACAATTATGAATGAAACAAAAAAAATCATAAAGCATATGATTTTTTACCTTTAACAATAAAGAATGAATTAATGATTAGATATGCATTTTTATTATCTTTGAAATACCAACCATTAGTAATTGTACTTTAGGTAACTTTTTTGAGACCAGCTGTCACAGCATTAGTCCTCCTTAATTTCCTTGTAACAGAGCCCAATATCTTTTAATTTTCCAAAGTTCCGGATAGTTTGGACGTTTAGCATTTTTCGGAACATTATGTTGACTGTACCATTCTAAAGTACTTTTGCTATAATGGCACTTTGCCAAATTAGGCCAAAGGCATGTTGAGAATTTATATTTTCTTATAAATTGAAGCAATCTTTTCTTTAGACACTCCTTGAGTTTATTGTTACATACAATTCACTTTAATTTACGTCAAGCCTTTTAATAGACGACAAGGAGAAAAATCTTCAGAATGTTTAAAGGCGACACCTTGGAATTTTAGGTTTGTTCATTCACAGAAATGTCACATATGTTTACGATAGAGATAAATGATTAAGTACGATTCAGATGAAGATACTGTTATTGTTGTAATAAATATAGCAATATAATTCTAATCGGGGGGTTCTGCTTGAAGATCGAGACCAAGAAATTGGGCTATTTCTACGGGATAGATCCACAAATCGATTGGACTGAGCAAAGTAGGGATGGCCGCGCAGCTAAATATGTGATGAAGGCATGAGGACCATGACCACATGCTAGACAGCACGGTGTTTGTGAAACAACACAGCACGTTCTATATGAGATCTATTGCTCTATCGCGATCATAGTTGTGTTAGAACTACTCCTATTTTATTCGGCAGGTTCTACTCATCATCTGCGATAGCCATAGGGCTGTTAATGCGGAATTTGTGGTGATCCTAAGAATGTCGTTCAAAGCTGCCATATACAAGCTGTGATCAAACGGATACTGCACATACCTCTATATGTTCTCCTCATTAATGCGAAGGTGTCTTCTGACATGCCTCTGGGAAGTCTCCACCTGTGCGATGTTAACGTTTGGATGGCTCCTCCGATGACACATTCGTTTCCTCATGTAGGTGATAGAATAAAGTAATTTGTATGCAGCATGTTACAGTTCTTATTTTATTATTTACCAGTTTTTCATATTTCCCCACTGGGTGTTAGCGAAGGGATTCACACAATCGTTTTATATGTAGCTATTTCTCGAAGAAATCTAACTCAAAATATCAGCATGGTTATTTACCGAACATTGAGTAAGGTATCTGAACATGTACTCTGCGATTGCCCCACAATGAAGATTCACAAGGAGGCCCAGTGAAGTAATGAAATATTCCTTCATTGGGCCTCTTCCTGGCGTTATTCGAAGACGGAATTATTTTTAAGATTAAAAGATTACGTCGCTTAGAGTATCTATATAGCTATGTATGTATTCATCGAACTATATATATATATATATATATATATATATGCTCACAATCTACCCCACGCTTATGATTTTATCATTAATGAAGCCCAACAAGGACTAATTCATCATTTCTTTAATTTTCAAGCTCTAACTAAAACGTACGCGGTTAGACGCTTCAATTCTATTTAACAGCTCAAGATTAAATAAAAAAATTACACTGCTTACAACTGCATATTCTTGATAAATTTTTTAATTACTCATATTAAAATTGTTGAATTTTTTTACAATAATTCCTCAGAAAAAAAAATCACTTTATTTATTTATTTTTCAGCTGATTACAGGAAATGCCAAAAGATAAAATAAACCATAACACACTTATACTCTCTCACGCACACACACACAAAAAACATCTAGAGATTTGCATATCGAACAAATACTTGACTGAGATGTAAAACAGAAATAAACAAATTAAAAATTGTACAAAAAATAATAATAATAATAAAACTACACTTGAAATAAGCAACTGTGACTTCACCCAAAGCAACAAATATGAATGTATGTATCTAGAACAATAACAAAACTAATGCAAAAAAATCCAATTTTATCAGTTAGAGAAATTATTATTAGTTATTTTTTTTAAATTTAGATTATTCATAAATAATTCAGGGAAAAATTAATAAATAAAAATAAATAAATGGGACATTTTTAAAATAAAAGCCAAATTATATAATGTCAAGTAATTAAACACAGTGACCAGCTTAATTTAAAGTTAGATAGCTATTAAGGGAATTGCCAGATTATTAATCAGGTAAAATAATATGGTAACTTCTGCTACTAAAACAGGTAAACAATTTAACTAAAATATTTGTTAAAACATTTAAAATTATTTCATATCTTTTGAATAATTGCTTTCTTCTTTAAAAGTCGCTATAATTAATTTTTCATTTAGTAGATATTTTCTAAAATGTTATCTAAATTGTTAATTTAAATTTTAAAAAATGTTGGCTGTCACTTATTTTCAAAAAGACATACATTTGTTCAAAAAGAATTCTAATAAAATTTAGATTTTTTAAAAAGATAAAATACAATTGACCAAATACAATTAAAATAGCATAAATATTTAATTTATTTATTGTTTCTAATATATAACCAACCAAATCATGATTTAACTTATTAGAGGTATTTTCATTTTTTGCCACTTGTATTGAACAATATTTGTATTTCTATTTCATTTTATTTTTAAATTTGTTGACATTGCAGCAAAAATAATTAATTCTGTTATTATCATTTAAACAAATCAAAATAAAATCGAGTTACTGAAAATATTAATGATGCCAGATGTTGATAGCAAAACTAATGGGTGACGTATAGAGAAAGAGAGAGCAAAAAAATATGGAGTGTGTGACAGCAAAAGTGATGGGGGAAAAATTAAAAAAAATACAAAATTTTTGCTAATGAGAGGAGTTTATAGAAATAGGATGACATACTTTCAATAATTTATTTCAAAACAATTTTATATAAAAATAAAATTTATCTAAATTTTTCGAAAATTTAACAAATTTTTTCTATAAAAAAGAAATTTAACGAAAAGTTTCCAGAAAAAGTAAATTTATCTATGCAACTAAAATTTAACAATAATTTTGTATAAAAAGAAAATTTTACAAAAAAAAAATTTACCAAAAATTTTCCAAAGAAATATAATTTAACGAAAATTTTTTATAAAAATACAATTTATCGAAATTTTTCTTAAAAACAAAATTTAAATTATATTAAAAAAAAGAATATTTTATCAACGTTTTCTATAAAAAGAAAACAACGGAAATTGTCTATAAAAGGAAAATTTAACGAAAATTTCCTATAAAAAATTTAACAAAAATTTCCTATAAAAAATTTAACGAAAATTTCCTATAACAAATTTAATGAAAATTTTCTATAAAAAGTAAATCTAACAAAAATATATATAAAAAGAAAATTTAACGAAATTTTTCTATAAAAAGAAAATTTAACGAAATTTTTCTATAAAAAGAAAATTTAACGAAAATTTTCTGTAAAAAGAAAATTTAACAAAAATTTTCTATAAAAAGAAAATTTAACGAAAATTTTCTATAAAAAGAAAATTTAACGAAAATTTTCTATAAAAAGAAAATTTAACGAAAATTTTCTATAAAAAGAAAATTTAACGAAAATTTTCTATAAAACAAATTTTATGAAAATTTTCTATAAAAAAAATTTAACGAAAATTTTCTATAAAAAGAAAATTTAACGAAAATTAATAAGAAGAAAATATAAAGAAACTTTTTTTATAAAAACGAAATACCGAATATTTTATATAAAAAGTAAATTTAACGAAAATTTTCTATAAAAAGCAAATATAACGAAAATTTTTTATAAAAAGAACATTTTACCAAAATTTTCTACAAAAAGAAAATTTAACGAAAATTTTCTACAAAAAGAATATTTAACGAAATTTTTCTATAAAAATGAAAATTATTTAGAAAAAGGAAATGAAATTAACGACAATTGTATATAATAAGAACATTTTACGAATATTATCTATAAATAGAAAATTAAACGAAAATTGTTTATAAAAAGAAATTTAACGAAATTTTTTTTATAGAAAAAAAAATAAAGAAGATTTTCTACAAAAAGAAAATTTAACAAAAATTTTCTATAAAAAGCAAATATAACGAAAATTTTCTATAAAAAGCAATTATAGCGAAAATTTTCTATAAAAGGAAAATTTTAACAAAATTTTCTAAAAAAAAAACAGCAAAATTTTTGTAGAAAAAGAAAATTTAACAAAAATTTTCTATAAAAAGAATATTTAACGAAAGTTTTTTATAAAAGCTAAAAGTATTTAGAAAAATGAAACGAAATTAACGAACATTGCCTATAAAAGAAATTGTTCTATAAAAAGAATATTTAGCGAAAATTTCCTACAAAAACGGAAAAATTAGAAAAATGAAATTCAGCGAAAATTTTCTATAAAATTTTAATTTACCGAAATTTTTGTTTAAAAGAAAATTTATCGGAAAGTTTCTATAAAAAGGAAATTTAATGAACATTTACTATAAAAAGAATATTTAACGAAAATGTTTATATCAAAATTTTTATTTAAAAAGAAAATATAACAATTATTTTCTGTAAAATGATAATTAAACCAAAATTTTATGTAAAAATAAAATTTATAGAAATTTTTGTTTAGAAAGACAATTTTCTATAAAAAGAAAATTTATCGAAATTTTTCTATAAAAAGAAAATTTATCGAATTATTTATTTATTTACTTATTTATTCTTTTTTCGAGATAAAGACCCGGAAATTGATTATCTATGTATCTATTTATCAATTTTATTTAGCAAATTTTAAGATTTTTTATAAATAAAAATAAAAAACCCTGGAGTTGTCCTTTAGCAAAATTTAGTATCCCTTTTGCCGTCACCCTCGTTTCTGCCATAAAGTAATAGTTTTTAATTTAATTTCTAGTTTTTTCTCTTATTTTTTATTTTTTTTTATTTTTTTATTTTGTCATAATTTATCTTTGAATATAATCAATTATTCTAAATGTGTGTATGTTTTTTATATTTCTCAGTGGTTTGTATCGATTTTAATTTAAACAAAACTTGGCTATAACTATTATATCTATTGCTGCTGCTATTATTAACGTTAACGTTGCTGTTCAATCGTATGTCTATTTGATTTTCAAATGTTGAAATAAACAATAAAAATAATGAAACATATGAATAAAAAAAAATTAATAACAAAATCAGTAATAAAAAAATAAAGTTTTAGATTTCATTAGCAAGATAATAATGTCAATATGTATTTTTAAATAAGTTTGTGTGTAAGTGTATTTGAGTTAACGATTTTTAATCGATATCACAAATGTGGAATCTGATTTTTTTTTCAGTTTCGTTGTAATTTAAAATACTTGTTAAACTTGGTTTTTTTTATTATTTTACTGAATAGATAGATGAATTTAATATTTAGATCGAAACTGGGAATGTGTAGTAATTAAAATGTTTTCTAAGTTTTATCAGGTATTAAATTACAATTATCAGATATTATAGACGGTTTATTAAAACATAATAAATATGATTTTTAATTTGGGTGAAATGTTTAACTATGAAAAAATAACAAGTGTTGTTTCTGAGAATGAAATTGATCAAAAATTTTCCATAAAAAGAAATTTTAAAGAAAATTGTCTACAAAAACAAAATTTAACGAAAAATAAAATTTAAGAAAAATTTTTTATAAAAAGGAAATTTAAAAAAATCTCAAAAAGAATATTTAAAAAAATTTGTTTATAAAAAGAAAATTTAACGAACATTTTCTATGAAAAGATTATACAAAGAGGACATTCAACGAAGTATTTCTACAAAAGGAAAATTTTAAGAAAATTAAATAAAAATTTATCCAATATTTACGATAAAAACAAAATTTAACGAAAATCCATATAAACTAAATTCAACGAAATATCAATAAAAAGAAAATTCAACGAAGATTGTCTATAAGAAGAAAAGTTAACAAAAATTGTTTACGAAAATAAATTTAACGAAAATTTCCTATAAAAATTAAATTTAGCGAAAACTTTCTGTAAAAGAAAACTTAACAAAATTTTTTTAGAAAAAGAAAATTTAACAAAAATCTTCGATAGAAAGAAAACTTAACCAAAGATATCTCTACAAATGAAGTTTAACGAAAATTATCTATAGAAAGAAAATTTAACAAAATTTTTCTATAAAAAGAAAATTTAGCGAAAATTTTCAATAAAAAGAAAATTTAACGCATATTTTCAATAAAAAGAAAATTTAACGCATATCTTCTATATATATAAAAATTAAATATGTTTGTCTGTTTGTTGGCTTATAGACTCCTAAACGACTGAATCGATTTTCCTGAAATTTTTACAGTAACATCACATAAACCCGAAAATAAAATAGGCTACTTATTTTTTCGATAGGTTCAGGGGAAGTGATACCCCCTATAGGATATCAATATTAAGTATCGGATAACTTAAAAGTCGCTGCTCCCATTTTCTTGAATTTTTTGTAGTAGGATCTTCTGAGCACCGAAATTGAAGTAAGATAGCTGCAGGGGGAGTGGTACCCCCCATAGGACGCCAATGTTTAATATCGCATATCTTAAGAACTGTTATAGTGAGAATGTTCAAACTTGGTAGGAGTTACTCTTGTCTTAAACTACACCTTTGAAAATTAAAATAAAGAGATTAGTATGATGAACATATTAAATATCGTGTAACTGAAGAACGTGGTTAAAGTCACTGTAATGGAAAACTATAAATTTCAAAATAAACATGAGCTAGGTGGACAGATCATAAAGCATTACAATAATCATTAATAATAAGAATTATTTAATTGAATTAGTTGCTATTGATAATATAAATAAATATATATTAAAATAAATTTTTTGTTAAAAGTGCATATCTACAAAACAAGTTGAAATACAATACGTATGAAAATAAAAAATTAAATCATAAAAAAAATATATTTGTATTTTTTCACACTTATTTTATTTTAACAGTGCAGCGAAGCACACCGGGTTAAGCCAGTTTTCCATAAAAAGCAAAAATTCTATAAATATAAAATTTATCGAATATTTTCTATAAAAATAATCTTTAATAAAAAGTCTCTATAAAAAGAAATTTAACTAAAATTTTCTATAAAAAGAAAATTTAAGAAAATTTTGCAAAAAAGAAAATTTAACAAAAATTTTTTATCAAAAGAAAATTCAACAAAAATTTCCAATAACAAGAAAATTTAGCGAAAATTATCTAAAAAAAGAAAATTCAAGGAAAATTATCTATAACAAAAAAATTTTCTATAAATAGAAAACAACGAAACTTTTGTGTAAAAAAAGAATCCAGTATTTTCTGCAAAAAGAAATTTTAACGAATATTTTCTTTAAAAAGAAAACAACGAAAATTTTGCTTAAAAAGGAAATTTAACAAAAATTTTTTATCAAAGGAAAACTCAACAAAAATTTCCAATAACAAGAAAATTTTAAGAAAATTATCTATAAAAAAATTTAACGAAAATTATCTATAACAAAAAATTTTCTATAAAAAGAAAACTTAACGAAACTTTTGTGTAAAAAAATTATCCAGTATTTTCTGCAAAAAGAAAATTTAACTTATATTTTCTTCAAAAAGAAAAGTTAACGAAATTTCTACATAAAAAGAAAATTTAAAGAAATTTTATCGAAATTTTCTATAAAATTTAAATTTAAAGAAAAATTGTCTATAAAAATAAAATTTAACGAACATTTTTTATAAATAGAAAATTTAACGAAAATTTTCTATAAAATGAAAAGTTAAAGAAAATTTTCTATAAAATGAAAAGTTAAAGAAAATTTTCTATATATTCTATAAAAAAACAATTTTATGAAATACACATATGGTCATTAAAATAGGTAGAGCATACAATTTTTATAAAAGCCCTTTTTTGCGAATGATTTTCGTTTAATTATTTATTGTATCAAAGGGTAGGTTAACTAAATTAATTCATTAGACGTAGGTAATATATTAAGGATCTAATGATATGGACAAATTAATAGATATGTATTGTCTTATGTGTCCTACATATTTTTGGAATAATTTTTCTATTCTATGGGACAAAGCAATCCCAAGAGTATTTTTATCAAGAGTCTTGTAATTTTTTTCTGACAATCTGATTTATTTTGCTGAATCTTTTTATGATAAAATTTTCTAGATCTAATGGAAAGATTTCTATAGGGATTTAATCCAGTTATTGACTTGGTTGGTTCAAAATTTCAATTACAATTTTTAAGAGCAAGTTATTTTTGTGTTTAGCAATGCGTTGAAGTCCTTATCATATTTAAAACACCATCAAGCACTGATATTATTATTAGCATAAGATAAGTTAACTTTCATACGATACTTTAAAATTACTACGATAGAGATTGATAATACATATCCTTTTTAAAAATCCTCATTCTTGATGTGCTAAAAGTGGTACGTAAACTCGGAGGTGAAGGAGACAAAACAGGATATACTGTTCAATAAAACATGTTAGATCATTAATGGGCCAATATTTGACAAAAATATTTATAAAGAAATTGTTAAGCAGAATGGCGTATATGGTATAGAATAGTAGTACAACTCCTTTGACGAAGATTGGTGTCATAATACCTATTAATGTTAAAAATTTAGGAGAAAAATTTAAGATAATCTTTATTGAACGTTAAGTTATCTTATCCTGAAGAAAACATTTAAGTTCGGTGGGGTTTCAGTAAAATAACAGTCAAAAATTATACCCAAAACCGTTGAATAATTAATTCCAAATTAATCAAATGGCAGTTTTTCGTTGGCTAATTTGACCACTGAATTGAAGCCATTATGGAACCTTTCAAAAAGATCTGAAAAAAAAAAATATTTACAAAAAATTTCGCGGCAATAACTTTAAAATTTATGAAAAAATACAAAATTCTTGATAAAAACATCTTTAGATTTCTGAATTTTATGGCTTATTAAATATAAAAGTTATTTCAAAAAGGGCAGAATACATAGGAAATTTTAATTTTTCTTAAGATAGTTTATTCCGTACCTATTTTAATGGCCAGGTGAGTTTTGATTTTTGGTCAATATTAATAGGTACTAATGACTTAACTTCTGCCTAGTTAAAGAATATTGTAAATTTTTCCTAAGATATACCAAATAATCAAAAACAAATGGGTTTTAATAACTATTATTTAAAAAATTTTAATTTTTTTAATTATTATTTTATTATTTTTTTTTTTTTTTTTTTTTTTTGTAGTACCTATTTTAATGACCATCATGTCACATCCACTGTACTTATAATTAACAGCATTACTGCAGAGTTTCAGTTTTTTACTCTTTTTATTATTCGAAAATTCTAAAAAGTATCGCAAGTGTGCAAACGATATTACGATAATTTTACAACAAAAATTAAGAATTATCTATGCACTTTAGAACCAACTGTAAAATAATAGTAAACAGCAACAACAGCAGATAGTAAAACAAAAATAAAACAATTCCTCGTGTTTGTTTTGTTCGCTTTTTAAGCCGTATCTATAACGTATAAAAAAAGCAACAAAACTTTAAATGTGAATATTAAAAACAACAAAAACAGCACCAAAAATGGTGGTGGCATGAAGTTTTAGTAGAATTTTATCAACATTTTTGAATTTTTCAAGTAAAGCTTTTTGTTAGTTTTTATATTTTATTTTTCATTTATTTTATTTTCAAAGTAATAGATAAATTTTTATCATTTCAAAAAATACGTATTTAAACTATAAGAGAAAAAGAGTAGGAAAAATTAATTTTCCTTAAAGAGAAAAGGAGATGCAGATAGAAAAAAAAATAGAATTTAATGTTTATTTTACAGCAATTCAAAACTCTATCAACCAACACATTTATTTTGAACATTATTTGTGAAGTTTAACCGTTTCGTTTTAGATAAAGTCAAAAATTGTAGCAGTTCTTTTTTATATTATTTCATTTTATTTTTTTTTTGCAGTAAAAGTACACAAGTATTTTGTTTGCTATTTTACTTTTAATTTTTATCAACAATTTTATGTTAATTATAAAAAAGTATTTCTATTTTTTTTTTTTTTTTTTTGCTGTTGCTGCTGTTTGTTGTTCAGTTACACTACACATGTTTTCAAAGTTGCTTTAACGGTTGGCTCAAATCATGTTGGTTAAATATTATCAACATGTTGTTGTCAATTTTGTTGTTGTTATTCTTGTGCATAATGAGTCTAAAGTATCTATCAGTCAGTAAACGTTGCAAAAATGTCTGAAGTTGTAATGAGCCATCATAATAAAAAGTATGATTAAAATCATGCAGGAGAAATAAAATGTTAAAAAAAAATTATTAGGAAGCCCGCAAGTTAGAATAAACGATAAGAAACTAGCCTATTAGCATTTCTGCAGCTTAATTATTTTTTTGCTAATTTTTCTTTTTAAATATTAGTTATGGATTAAAATGTATAAATGTAAATGTAATATATATAACAAAATTTAAGAAAAATTTTGTAAAAACTTTTTATAAAGATAATTTTTCTCATAGAAATTTTTTGTATAAATTTTCTTTAAAAAGTTTTTAATAATTTTTAAATTCGCAAAATTTTGTTTTCATAGAAAATGTTCATTAAATTATGTTTTCATAGCAAATGTTCGTTAATTTCCTTTTTATAGACAATTGTCGATATATTTTAATTTTATACAGAATTTCTAAATTTAGGACAATTTAAATAATCTTCTTCTAAGAACATTTTCCTAAAGTTTTCTTTTTCTAGGAAAATTTTCGTTAGATTTTCTCTTCAGAAATAATTTTCGTTAAATTTTCTTTTTTTTTAATATTTTCGTTAAATTTGTTTTTATAGAAAATTTTCGTTCAATTTTCTTTTTATAAGATATTTTCGCTAAATTATCTTCTTATGAAAAATTTTCCTTAAATATTCAGTTCAGAAACAATTGTCTTAAATTTTTCTTTTTAAAGAAATTTTTCATTAAATTTTCTTTTTGTAAAATATTTTTCCTTAAATTTTACAAAAAATCGCCCATTTAGAAAATGTTCGATTAATTTTCTTTTTATAGAATATTTTCGTTAAATTTTCTCTTTATGAAAAATTTTCATTAAATCTTCTTTTTATACAAAATTTTCGTAAAATTTTCTTTTTATACAAAATTGTCATAAAATTTTCTTTTTATACAAAATTTTTGTTAATTTTTCTTTTTATAATATATTTTCGTTAAATCTTTTTATGGAAAATTTCAAATAAATTTTCGATTTATTTGAAAAATTTTCAACAAATTTCCTTTTCATACGAAATTTTCGTTAATTTTCGTTAAGACCTATTTTTATAGAAAAATTTCATTAAATTTTCTTTTTGTCAAAAATTTTTGTTAATTTTTTTTAAAGAAAATTTTCGTTAATTTTTTCATTAAATTCTGTTTTCTTATGTTTGTTAAATTTTCTTTTATAGAAAATTCTCAGTAAATTTTCTTTTCATAAAAAATTTTACAAAAATCGTCCATTTAGATAATTTTCATTAAATCTACTTTTTATACAACATTTTCGTTAATTTTTTTTATAGACATTATTTTTTAACAGAATTTTTAAAACATTTAAAATTGCTTTTGATAGGTTTACGACAATTTTTCTTATTCATTTATATTCCATTATAATAACCTGTCATACAAACAAACAAATGTATGTAGGTCACAACAAAATAATTGAAATTTTATTATTTCTAATAACCCCTTTAACCCTTAATTCCCACACACATTCAAACACACACAACCTTCATTACGATCATGATAATAATAAATTTCTGTTATTTTTTCTTAAAATGCCGAAACGAAGAATGGTTTTCAAAAAGTTTCCTTTTAACGGTCAAGTTTTAAAAAGAAATACATACTGCTGGTGTTTTAAAAATAATTTTAAATAATGGAAAACTTTGCCTTACAAACAAAAAAGGTAAGAAATATAATAAGGTTAGGCACACCTTTCAAACATAATGCAAAATACTTTGGCCACAAATAAATAAAATTGTCTTATTAGCTTGTAACAAAGCATTTTAGACATGAACAAATAAACAAAAAATGCATTTAATTTTGTCATTTGTAATAAATTTGTATAAAACAAATTACAAGGAATTTAGAATAAATATTTTTTTAATAACATTTGTTTGTTATGTAAAATTTGCAACTTTCCCACATTTAAACTGCTTAACAGAGGGATAAAAGAAGGGAAAGGCGACCACAAAAACTGCGTGTTAGAATTAAATACAAACAAGGGGAGGAGTAATACCATCCCATAGAAAACAAGTTAGAGCATTATATTCGGCTGTGTCGAATCTTTTATACCAGGGGTTCCCGCAAGCTTATGCTTCACGACGCATTTGGGACGATACAACTTGAGAAAGACTCACCGCAATTATGGAGTAACAAATTAGCAGCATATCACCAAAGTCAAACATTTGAAATATGATATAATATGCTCAACATATGTACTCCAAGTTGAATTCTCAATGATGAGTGTTTTTTTCTGAACTACATGATGCGAAAAAAAATTACACAAAAAATTTCTTCGTTAGCGCACCAACGAAATATTTCAGATAGGAATATTGAAAAACATTTGAAAATTAGATTTTAAATGAGAAAAATCGAAAATACGTTCTTAGAAGACTTTTCGGTTTTCTTAGCGATATCTTGGACCGATTTTACTGATTTTTATTAGTGTCATTCTAAGGAATATTTCCTATATACCCGATAACTGGGGCTTTCTAAAAACTGATTTCAGTAAATAAAAAATATATACTTTTTGGGGTCTTAGATGAAGATTGTAGAAATTACAAACGGAATGATAAACTTATATATGGGTCATTATCAAAATTATTAATCTGGCCAAAACTGACTTAAATCTTTAATAAGTTTTGTGGTAATACTATTTTGAACAAACATTTTACAGATTTGAACTTATAAGACTTGAAGAAAAAAACACAGAAAATTCAAATTTAATGGGGAATTTTTATTATCATTTGAAAGAACATTCTTTGGCATTTATTTTTTCAAAGATTATGTCCATCAAATGTTGGCCGTTGCTACGTCGTAGATGGTCCATCCGTTAAGTCCAATTTTCGATGACTCGCTCGAGCATTTTGACTGGTAACTGGTGAATGACACGCGTGATGTTTTCCTCCAAGGCCTGAATCGAAGCGGGTTTGTCCGCATAAACTTTAGGTTTTACATATTCCCACAGGAAAAGTCTAACGGTGTGATATCACACGATCTTGGTGGCCAATCGACGGCCCAAAACGTGAAATTATGTGCTCACCGAAGTGGTCTCTCAATAAATTCATTGATTGATGCGATGTGTGGGAAGTGGCGTCGTCTTGTTGAAACCAAATGTTGCCGAGATCACGAGCTTCAATTTCAGGCATCAAATAGTCGGTTATCATGGCACGAAAGAAATATGGACTGATGATTCCACCGGCCCACAAACCACACCAAACCGTTGTTTTTTCTGGATAAAGTGGCAGTTCTTGAATCTCTTCAGGTTGCTCTTCGTCCCAAATGCGGCAATTTTGTTTGTTTACATACCCATTGAGACAGAAATGGGCTTCATCGCTGAACAAAATTTGCCTCGAAAACGTCGGATTTTCTTGCAACTTTTCAAGAGCCTATAGAGCGAAGCGATGTCGCTTGGGAAGGTCGAGCGGCTTCAGTTGTTGCACAAGCTGTATTTTGTACGCTTTAAATTTAAGATCTCGACGCAAAATGCGCCAAGTCGTTCCATACGTCAGTCCGAGTTGCTGCGAATGGCGCCGAATCGACTCTCCACGGTCTTCGTGTACACTCTCAGCTACGGCCGCTCTATTTTCTTCACAGCGTGCTTTACGTGGTCTATTCGGTCGAATATTATCCAATAATGAATGCTGGGTCTCAAAATGGGTGATGGTATTGCGAATAGTACGCTCAGCAGGCCGATTATGTTGACCATAAGTTGAGCGAAGTACACGAAACAAATTCCTCACAGAACGTGAATTTTCGTAATAAAGTTGAACGATTTGTAGACGTTGTTCAGGCGTAAGTCTTTCCATTATGAAATGCCAAACAATACTAAACAAAAATAATATGACAGCCAGACACGACTCACACGTGATCTGTTAAAAAAAGGCTATTGAAAAAAGTATCTCTACTTGAATCACACTTTAAAGTGCAAAATTTTAGCACCGTAGGTTTCATTTTTCTCATTCTTCTAACTTTTTGTTCGTGCGTTTACACTTTTTAATGGCATGCGATCACATTTAAACTAATCGGACTTCTTTGTTGTTGTGCAGACTTTCAACAGTTACATACATAATATTTCATAACCTAGTCTTTTTTGCCATAATCGGTCACAAAATTCTACTTAACAAAAATTTTGATGACAAAATTTTTTTAATTTTTTGTTTTTTGCGGGATCTGTGCACGCCTTAAATAAAATACAAATTTTAAAATAGGGATTTATACTTGCTATAATTATGCGTATTTTCCGCTACATCTCATTGATGTTCCCGAAATAGTCAACATGGAATACTGTGTGAACTTGGTTTTTTGTTATTTTACACAATAAAATCGTAGGAGCATTAAAAATAAATTTAATAAACAAATTTTATGGATTTTTTTTAAATTACGTAAAAATTGCACCTTTCGTTTTTGTACTTTTATACAGCTAATTGCAATTTTTAAAAATCTTGCATATATAGATATAGGAACTGCGATAAATATAATTGTTCGGGACCATAAATTTAAGTCAAATGTCTTTGATAGCTGAAAACGGGACACTTCTCTCAAAATAGATTTTGCTAAGGCACATTACTTGGGAAGCTCGAAATTTATCATAATTCGCATAAATAGTTGGAGTTTTTAATGCTTAAAACATCAAAAAATTTCGAAATATAATAATTTTATGGACCAAAAAAATTCAGTTGGATTAAAAAGGGATCACAATATTAAATAACATTTCTTTGTAAAAACAAAAACTCTATTTCATTACATTTTTGTATAATATATGGAGAAATAACTTACATTAGATCCACATTTTTCGCTAAATTTTTAAAAATCGCTATTTTTGGTATAATGAAATTTTTTTTAATTCTACTGCAAAACCTTAAAATATGTCACACTAATACCATCAAACATTGAAAATATCATAAATTTTATTTGAATAACTCAATAGGTTTTGATATTACGCTTAATTTTTACCAGAATTATACATAAACTTTTAGTTTATAAAAATGTTTATATGTTCAACTTAAAACCGCTATAACTTCCGCGCCCTTTCCACAAAATGATTAACACGAACTTATTCTACATGCGTTCGAGTCACTTTATATTTATACAAATGGATTTTAATGTGTCGTCAAAAAATAAAATAAAAAAATTTAAGGCCTAAAATAAACAATTTTTGATAATGACCCATATACCTTTTACACCTGTGGTGAAGGGTATAAAAACATTCATATATATATATATATATATATATCACCTAAAAACATTCCACAAGTTTTAGTAGCCACAATTATTGCAAATCAATTGAAACGTGCTTTAGTATTATTTTTCAATGGAAATTTATGCTCTAAAGATTATTATTAAATTCTACTAAATTCTAAATGAATAATAAACGAAATACGATTTACTTTATTTTCTTATTGCAGGTTTCTTCTTGCATTTAATTTTAATTTCATTTTTAGTTTTTTTTTTTCTTTTTCTTATTTTAAAATCACAAAACTTGTGTGCAAAATTGCTCATTTAAGTATGTGTGATAAAAACAATTTTGTTATTAAAGTTTAATTCAAAAAAAAAAAAAAAAAATTGTTTAAGATAAAAACAAAAGTGTTTGGTTATTTAACACACGTGTAAAACGGTCATTGATACCAACGACAAAATTAAAATTCATAAGAAATTTAAAGAAATATAATAATAATTAAATAACTTTCGTTTGTTTTTAATGAAATGACCAACAAGTTTATATATCAAACGTTTAAACTTTATTTATAATAAGAGCTAATGTAACATTTTCATTTAGTTATTGTTGTTGTTGCCATTGTCGCCTGCATTTTATTATTGTAGCTGTTAAGATGAATTTTTTTCTTTTTTTTTTTGTCATAATTTTAATTTAACAATTGCATTTTTGCTGTTATCATATTTATCTACGTCGCCGTTGATGTCGTCAACGTTATAGTTTAACTTCCTCTTTCAAATACTGGTTTTTTAAATGAAAATGTTACAATGTTGTTAGACAGTTTCTTAAAAGAATTAATTTTTTTTTTAATTTACCCAGCAAAAACTTTTTGGTTTTCGGTAATGGCAACTACTTATTAAAGTAGTTTCTTGGTAATGAGGCATCATTATTATTTGCCTACTCTATATTACATAAATAAGTACTCAGTAGTATAATAGCACAGAAATATTGCAATCACGTGGATGAATTGGCTATAGCGTTGGGTTAGAAACCAGAAGGTTGTTGGTTCAACCCCATTCTAATGCTATTAATTTTTTATAACAAAATGTCTAAAAGGATATTTTATACTAAAAAAAGTTTTTGTCACTTAGAAAATTAAGTGCGAAATGATGTACTGAGTAAGACATTAGCCATTAAAAACGAATGGTTAATTTGTGTCCAAGTTTAGATCTCTCTAAATTTCGGTAAGGAGTTCCTATATAGGAAGTATGGTCAATTGTGGACCGATCTGTTTTTTTTTTTGTTTGACAAATCTTTTTTAGTGGAGAAAAACAAAACTTTACAAAGGCAAATGTGTATTCCACTTACAAAACTGCAATCTCAAATCACTTTTAAGTTTGCCATTAGACCGAAATCCAAACTCATTTAGACCAACAATTGGACTTTTTGTAGTACAGTACAGAGCTTGAAAATCCTAAATCGAATACGCAGGGAAAAAACATGGTTACATTATCACTACAACAACAATATTATGCTCTCATTGTTAATTTTCTTGAATTTTAATAACTCTGTGTACATGATAACAATGTTTTTGTTTAAATTTCGTCATTTAATGTTTACACTCAATAAAAATTTTAATATGGTTGACTGCAAAAATTGTATGTTTTTAGATATTTTTAGCAGAAACAAAATTTTATTAATATGAAAAATATCATTACTTCTACAACCATTAAATATTTGCAGTCTTTTTCTTGTTCTTAAACTTTATTGTTTTTAAACCGTATTAATATTATTATGCCATGACAATAAAATGTTTCAAATAAATATAATACTTATCCTTTTCAAAAACTTAGTGTTTGTTTCTCAACTTCGTTGTAATTCTCATTTAGTTTATATATGAATAAATATAAATATACTCGGTGTGATTCAAGCAATATAAGATATTGATTAACTACAATTAAAGGGTTTAGTTAAAAACATATATTGCACTTGAACCACATATTATGGTATAAATGAATATAATTGTTGAACAAATAATATGTAAATATTATTCCTCTTCCTCCATTATTATCGATAAAAAAAATTGTAAAAATAATTATTTTTTATTAACACCTCTTATTTTAATATATGATAAGATGGAATAATAACATGACAAGATGAAATAATATTATGATAAAATTGGATAACTATATGATAACATGGGATAATAATATGATAAAATGGAATAATATTATGAAGAATAACATCATAATATTATAAAATGGAATCATAATATGACAGTGTGATATAATATTATAATAAGATAGAATAATATTATAATAACATCAAATCATAATCTGATAGAATGGGATAATGATATAGTAAGATTGTTCAGTTATACATAAAACTAGGATCATAATATGAAAAAAACAAACTCTAAAATCGGACATAATATGACAAAATGGAATCACAATAATCCAATTCCAATAATCCAGTTCCAATCATAATATGTTGCTCGTAGATTATGTTCAATACAACTATATTTTTTCTTTGCGTGAACCATTCCAAACTCTTAATAAAGCCGAATTTTCAAGACGACTAAAGAAGGGTTCAACTAGGAAATATCTTCTTCTCTTCGACAGAAATCGAAATGCATGAATCCAAATCTGAGAGCATCAGCCATCAATAAGACGGTGACTTGAGGTATTATAGTTCGGTTTGAACTAAGTTCTAGTCAATATTCAAACTTTTCCAGAAATATTTGGTTCTCGAATAACCAATTCTCCGTCATGCAGCTTGCTTGTAGCCATTGATATAATTACCTTATTCTTATCCAGAAGGATCTATGTGGTAGTACATTATCTGGCGACAACGTCGGATAAACAATTACTCTATATATCACTGTATACTGGTAGCCAAATGTAGATTGTACTGCTGACTGATCTCGTTCAGAGATCTACGGCAATCACTCTGAACGACAGAGTATTGGTCGTAAAATCGTTGATAGCTGCTTGTCTATGCGAGAAGATATTAATATCCTTATGAAGAATATTCCTACTAGGAATCGGTCGACCTCATAAATAACCATCATTTTCGCCTAGAAGACACTGTAACATTAGGATAGGTAGAAATCGCCGCCTATCTCATTGCCAAGTGAAAAGCCATTAGTCAAGAAGTTTATCTTACCCTTGTTTCAGCTTTCTTCGTACGTCCAGCAGTCCCCACAAAATCCATGCGTGTCCATATGAATTCACCGCCATAAAGCAAAGAACAGTGTCCGAACCTAGAGTCTCTCCACTATCTATTTGCTTTTACCCAAATAGACGTATTCAAATCCAATTCCTCTACCTATTAGGTCAATGAAAATAAGATGCAAGAACGCCTTTAGATAAGCATTATGAGTGGTTATGAAAGCTACGGTAACATACAGCGCCGCAGTTCTTTGATGCCAAATCACCATTACTAGTTATAAGATTATTGCCTAGATCCTCATCACTGTCCGTAAAAACGTCAGGAAAATTCGAACCCTGAACATGGCAAACTTCAACTTGTCGAAATTTGCGTAATTACTTGTTTTGAACCAGTACAACATCTGATTCGGGAGATTAAAGTGAAAAACCATCATTTGCAGAGAAAAGCATTTTTGAACAAATGGCTTTGTTAAGTAGCAAAATTACCGTTCATGGGAGGACGACAGAACACACGATATTCACGAGGTGACAGTGCATCCACAAAACTTACTGTTTTGTGCAGATTAGTTCATACTTTTTAGAAAACGAGTTTGGTGAGACGACTACCAATATCGTTTAACCTACATTGATGTGAGAAATCTGCTCCTTAATGCAAATCGTATAATTTTTGATTATCAGAATTGTATGGAGTCCGATAGCTTAATCAGTTTAGCAGGTACAATAAGTTAACCAGTATTCGAAATTGTCTAGTCCATATTGGAAGAAAAGGACCATCGAGGAGGCTATGATTCCAGCAGGGATGTTGTTGACGCACTTTGGTTGCTATGGTTTGGACCTAAATTACTGAGATTATTCTGCCGGTCTGGTGTTGCATAAGAACACAAGTCCCCAAAGTACGACCCTCTGAAGGCATATATATATTTATATATATAAAAGTGGAAAAAACTCGAATTTACCGATATTATACCATTTATTGAAATAACAACAACGACCCTGTTTTGAATTGAGAGAATTGTCTGAGAGACATGAGAACACTGTTGCCAGCTTTGACGATTTATCGTCATTTTGACGATTTATCGTCATTTTTACGATTTTTGATTCTAAAAATGACCTGTTGACGATTTGACGATGAGCTATTTTCATCATTTCTTATAAATATATTTTTCTTTAAAAGTAAATTTATTGGTGCAAAAAAATTAACAATTTATTCTTAAATACTTAAATTTATGGGAACCAAAATAATAAAATACCTTATTTGATTCAATTGCTTTATGCTTTTTTATGAATTGGTGAATAAACACTTTAGAAATTGACAAAATCCTTTTGCAATTTTTAGAAAATATTTCACTTTATAGTTAATAGATACGAATATTATTTGCAAAAACATAATGATATCTTAGCCTAAGACATTATTGACGAAATATCTTAGCCTAAGACATTATTGACGAGTCATCAATAAAGTGTGTGACATTGGTTGAGGACCCTCAGAAAAATCTTTTTTTATGAAAGGGAAAATTCAAGTTTCTCCCGAATAGTGCTTCGAAAACCAGTGTTATCATTTAACATCGCTAATCTGTGTAAAATTCTCGATTTCCAAAATATTTTGATTTTTCTTCATCACGAAAAGGTAACGTAAACGTAACGATCAACAATCCTCTAAAATTTCGAGCTTAATAAAAACGACTTCCTTCAAAAATTCGTTGCACTTTTTTAAACTGCAGAAATTCCCGCTTTGTTAAAATTGTTGTAAAAATTTAAAAAACGTATTATCATTTCCGTTTAATTTTTAACTAAATTTTAACATTTCTATTATATATATCCAGGGTCTGTTACTAATTCAGAATAATTTCTTTTAATTTTAAGCTATTTTTAAACTTTACATATTAAACAATTACATACATATTTCTATAAATAAAATGTTTAAAATAAAATTCAAATTATTCGCTTTTTTAACCCTTTACTACGCCGTGATGCATATATGAATCAACCATTTTTTCTGTTATAATATTTTAATCGAATAACACAGTTCCTAAAATATTGAAGTCGGTATTTTTGTGATAGTTTTTTTGGCTCTCTGATTCATATATGACTCATTAAATTTATTTAAAAAAAATTTCCTAGTTCTTACATAAATTTTGCATCGAATAAAAATTAGTTTCGCTCAAAAATAAAAAAAATGCGCATTAAAGGGTTAAATTGTTTTATTATTTTTGTTACTTTTTTAGCTACAAACTTATCGAAAAATTCCTCCAATGACTTTGTATAGGTTTTTATTGTTGTAGTAGTTATATTTTTATATATTTATTGTTGTTGCTATTTGATCGTTTTAGCTTATAAAACAATTTTTTTCTTTCTTTCATTCTTCATACTTATCAGTGACGGAGGGACATTTTTATGTGTGTGTATAAGTGCGTTGGAGTCATTATTTTACCCCATGACTCATTGGAATTTGTACGTGTGTGTGTGTGGTACGTTAAAAAAAAACTTTAGATTAAAGATTATAAAAAACTCCAATCGAATTAAAAAGGCAACTTGTGCAAAGCTTAAAAGCTTTATTTGAATGCATTTACCGACGGTAATGCAAACTGTTAGTTTTTTGGGAAAATGTTGAAAAGTTAAGATGAGGAATAGTTTTTTTTTTTTTGAATTTTAAATTAAAACAAATTTTGCTTCAAAGAAGACTAAAATTTTTATTTACAATTTTAACGGGTTGAAACTATAGTTCATTTCTAAACCGGCAGTCCCGATTTGCTCTCTCCTGCACCAAGATTATGGATATTAGAATATTGATATAAAATAACTTTTTCAACTCCAGCTGCTTCTGGGAGCATTGAAATGATTTTTCTCTTTTTAAACGTAGAAAGGAATTCTTATAAATTAAACGGTATTCAAGTGTTGCACAAAAACTAATCGACTATTCACTCAAAGGATGGGGACAAAAATTACACTTCCAACTAAATCTAAAAATATGCATACATTCCCATTTAGTTTGTTTTAATTTATGCGTACTTAAGAAATTAAGTTCGAGATGTTTGTTTTGATCGAAATTCTTTCTTCACCAAAAGGCATCGCAGCCATAACCAGGGCTGTCAGATGTGACGATTTTTCGCCAAACGTGGCGCTTTTTAATTGCTTTTGGCGACTAAAATTTCTGTTTGGTGTCATGGCAAATTGTTTGACGATTTATAAAGTGGTGGCGATTTATTTTGCTAATTTTAAAAATTTTATAAAATAGGTATTTGTGGAAAAATACGATTACGTATTCTCAGTAGCAATCGACTATTTTCAATATTTTCTTATCTAACAAAACGAAGGGCTTTAATTTATAAATTCAACTTCAACTTAGATTGAGAAATGTCAGGATTTTGGTCGAAAATTCAACAATGCACAAACAAGTTCAAGACAGTGGAAACGCTTTTCACTCAGTGGAAACATAGTATAAGAGAACAAATGTTGTTATACAATGCCGGAATTATTATTATTTTTTTTTATTAATAAATGTCAATAAATTTTTAAAGTTGTTATCCTAAAATGGAAATATATGTGTATATGTCAGAAAAATGCATTTTAAATTATAATTTGATTTTCTATTCAATTACTATTAGCTACTGCAATTATCACTGGCTTTGTTAAAGGTGAATTTACATGTATACTGCCTGCCACTTGAATAAGGAATCACATTTTTTTAACTTTAATTAAGTATATCTCCTAAACTAAAGTTCAGAAAAAAATAACTTTTTGCGCAACCAAATTTCAAAGTGTTGGCTTTAGTTTCCTGAAGAAATAAAAAATATATATATTTTGTTATACTAAAATTATGCATTTATTTAAAGACATTTTAGTGGTACTATTTTGTGTGTCACTTGAATAAGGTATTCTTTTAATATTAATCAGGAGGGCTATGATTTGAATTTCTTTCAATATAAACGGCTAGAGAATTTTTAATTTGATAGTTTTTAAATAGTTTTTATTCAAAATGAGACGTGGTAAGGCTCTTAATAACTCTGAAAAAGAAAAAATTCTGACTTTGAAATCTCAGGGTCAGAATCCGGTTCAAATAGCCAAAAACATTAATAGAGGAAAGACAGTTGTGTACAATTAGTTATATAACGTGGAAAGATTTGGAAAAAACATGAAAGGGCGGAAGAAAATGGCAACAACTCCAAAAGAAAGACGAAAAATTCTTAGAACTGCATCAAATTCTGCCATGTCGGTATCAAAAGTACGTGAAAAAGTGGAGTCAGTGCCAGTCTAAGAATAGAGTACCGTATTTTAAAGTCGTGCCCACACATAGTCCGACGAGAACTGCAAAAAAAAACACCACTTAATGAAAAACACAAATCACAACGTCTACAGTTTACCAAAAATACAATGACATGGTCCGACAAATGGTTTAAAGTTGTATTTTCCGATGAAAAAAATTTAATATTGATGGTCCCGACGGGTATAACTATTACATCCATAACCTAAATAAGGAGGAATTATTTTTGAGCCGCAGACACAGCCGAGAGGGCGGAATAATGGTATGGGGTGCCATTTCGTATTATGGTACCATAGAATTGGTTTTTGTATCCAACAAAATGACTGCAACGACTTACAAAAACATTCTGGAGGAAGCATTTCCTAAATTTAATGATTTCTTTGGACCCATACCTTGGATGTATCAACAGGATTCAGAGCAGTAAAACAATGGATTAATCAACAAGGTGTACAACTGGAAAATGTCTGGGGTTGGCTTGCAAGGAAAGTTTATGAAAGAGGAAAACAATTTGAGATGATAGAATCCTGAAAGGATGCAATAACGAAAGCATGGTGTTCAATTTCGCTAAATTACTTAGATTCATTATACAAGTCGATGCCAAATCGCATTTTTGAGGTTATTTCTAAACATGGTGGCAGTACTCATTACTAATTGAATGCTAGAAGATAATAACTTTCATTTTTATAACCTAAAATTTAAATAAATTACAGTTTGTTTGGTTTCAAATATTCCTCATTCAAGTGACGCACGAAAAAGTACCACAGAAATACATGTCTTTAAATAAATGCATAATTTTAGTATAACAAAATATGTACATTTTTTATTTCTTCAGGAAACTAAAGCCAACACTTTGAAATTTGGTTGCGCAAAAAATTATTTTTTACTTAACTTTAGTTTAGGAGATATACTTAATTAAAGTTAATAAAATGTGATTCCTTATTCAAGTGGCAAGCAGTGTATAATTTATACGAAATTTGAGTCACTAAAAATTATACATCACTAAAATTTTTTTGTTATTTTTTTTTTTTTTTTTTTTTTTTAACCAAATCAAATTTAAATTTGGCAATTTTTGGCGATTTCTGATTAGCAATTTGGTAACAGAGGTTCAAAAAAATTTGACAATCCTGGCCATAACCATTAATTAGCCGACCGATAGCCGAAGCATTTATGATATCGTATTGCATAGATGCTTAAGCAGTCTTAGTAGATTGAGGATTGTATTCATTAGTTATATCCATCATATATAGTCGTTAGGACTTTCAAGACCCTAAGTATTTAAACCGTCGCATTGCTTGGAATATTCAACGTAACACAATCAAATTTAATTAGCAAACTGAAGGTTAAAAGATATAGCCAACCGAGAGCCAAAGCATTTATCTCGTTAGATCTTAATCGTGGGAAAAGAATTAGTTTATCTTTATTTATCTATTGTATTCAATCATCTACAACTAATTGAATGAGAACCCAATCACAAGAAAATCTTTACGAATAAAACACAAAACTTAATGATCCTTCCAAGTGAGAAGAAAGCTTTAAGTTAACTTAACAAGAACCAAAGCATTTATCTAATCGAATCATTTTTATTATTTAGCTGTTATATCATTACATTATATCATATATATCATATATAATGATATAAAAACCAATCGTCTTGCGAAGGAAAAATAAAACTCTTATTCCTCCAAAATAGAGTTGTGTCGATCATGAAAGAAATATTTCTATTGAACGACTAAGCAATATGAAAGATATTAAATAGTTCACAATCTTTAAGGTTTATGTTTCCCTTTTCTTTCATATTTCTTTCTTTCCTTCTGTCGTTTTTCTTTTCAGCTGATTTAAATAAGTGATTTCACCCCCAACAAATAAATTTGATGTAATTAATGCACAATTGTTCAAAACAGCTAAATAAAATATAAATATCAAGAAATATTATTAAGAAAAAATGCTTAACCATTCAATAGGCATTATTGTTTCACAAAAACAAACATATTTCATTCGTTTCTATTCCATAATTTAATAAATACACTGGTGCATATTGCTATGAACGCATTTAAATTTTTTATTTTTCTTTAAGGTGTTTCTCTTAACTAGAAACAATGCTGTGTTGTTACAACTGCTCGCAATATAACGGTACTTTTTTATGTAAGAAATATTTATTTCTTGCTTTTGTTGTTTTCTTTAAATTAGCAATCAAAACATATTGGTGATCATTTTAGTGAAATATTCCTATAAACACAGTCGAGAAAAATTTGTCTAAAAAGTTATTGCAAAAAAAAAAATAATAATAATAATAATAAAAAATAATAAAAAATATTAAAAAATTTTAACAGTTTTAGTTGTTTATTTCACTTAAGGTAAGTTTCTGATGACAACAATTCCGTTTACTGGAAATATTTTTGTTTTAATTGGAAATTTCATCAGTTTAAAGGATGCCTAAAGCAACTTTCCTTACAGACCAAAAAAAAAAAAATCAAAATTAAATTTTTTTCGTGATCAAGGCTGTTCTAACAGAGAAATTCGATGACAAATTAACCGTTCGGAAGGAATTATTCGAGAAAGGGCAGAAATACGAAGTGTGGAAACCAACAAAAGGTAATCAAAAATTAACAAATAGGTAAAATAATAAAATAAAAGAAGAAGCCACACGCAATAAATTAAATGCTACCCAAATAAAAAATAAGCTTGACCTTCCTGTCACTTTCAAACATGTTGCACATGGATGGTATGGATGATAACATAAAACAGCATCATAAGGAAAATCTTTTAAAATTTGCTCGCAAATACATGAAATGGACAGATGAATTGAATAATGTAATATTTTCTGATGAAAAGAAATTCAATTTGGACGGTCCCGATTCATATTCTTGGTATTGGCATGATTTGAGGTCGAACAAAATTCGTATGTCAAAACGCAATTTCGGTGAAGGCATTGTTATGGTTTGGGCAGCCTTTTCTGCTGCAGAAAAATTAAAAATATATTTTGTTTAAATTAAAATGAATGCAAATGAATGCAATTATTTAATGGACTGTTGGAAGATGCTCTTTTCTCATTTGTGGATAAAAAGTTAATGAATATTGCATATTCCAAGAAGATAACGCTGCAGTCCATGTCTCGAACCAATCTAAACCTTAGGTTAATGAACAACACATTATTAGTAATGCTAAATTGGTTCATTAGTTTAAGTGCGTATATAGGAAAATACCATAAAAAATGGCATTAAACTACTAAAATTACAATGAAAAAAAATTAATGTACATTTTAAGTTTTCATTATTAACTTTTTAAATGAAATCAATAAGTAATTTAAGAAATTAATTTGTAGCACCTTAATTATTTTTTAACCCCATTTTTTGTAAGTTGATTAAAAAAAATTGATGTGCGTTTATAGAAATATGCACTAGTGTATATTCAAGTAAATATGAAATAAAAATAGAATTTAAGTAAAATTTTATTTCTCACTTAAATTTTTAATTCATTCAATCATCTACTTGCTTGATTTGATCAATTTTTTAATTAGAAAATTTTTTCTGTTTTTCATTTTTTACAGTTTTTAGTAATTGATATAATTATTTTGGTGAGAGGTGCACATTTAAAAAAGTTTTTAATTGAATGAATTATTTACTAATATATTCGATGATTGTTGACTATTTTCTGTGTACTTCAGTAAATGAAATATGAAAGAAGAAAAAAACACATAAATGAAATATGAAAGAAAAGAAATCTTTCATTCAGACTGATAATGAACGATTCACCAAAATGAAATATTATTCCCAACTCTACTCCAATACAAGTAGAACTTTCAAAAATTTGGAAATATTGTGTATATCCCAAAAGGATTTATTGGCTCAAAAGCAATTGGACTTGAATTTTTTTGAACTGTTGGATAGTATTTTAAGAATTTACAATAATGTAAAGTTTTTCGCTTCCATTTACTTTCTAGAAATTATTTTTGGAACTTTATCTTTATTATCTTTGAAGAACTTTGAATATTTAAAGTCTAACGATAACTTTAACTTGGCGTAAATAGGTTGCTATTGCGGGTCATATTGTGCTCGGAAATGTTTTGCACTGTCCAAAGTACAATATAATTAAATTATTTTGGAAGTAAATCTATAATTTCTAATTTGTTAGACTGATGTAAAAAAAAAGTTCACACTAGCACATTAAAAGAGGATTCGAGTTTAATTTTTAAAGTTAGATCCCACAGACCCCTCTGTAGTAAATCTGTGAGATCTCAAAATAAGGCACAATTTGCAATCAGTTAGGTCTCTGGGGGTGTCTCTGTTTAACGGTTCCAAAACAAAAACACACTTCGTTAGCATTCATGGTATATTTTCCATTGGCTGCTCTCCTTGTACGGGTAAAATTTTGAACGGAGAAATTTGAGGTACCAGGCATTTGGATCAGTTTAGGGAAACTATGATCGTCAAAGCTGAAGTTATAGATATAGATGTAGACCTCTGAACATGTTTTGAAAATTTCTTTGAGAATATCGCAGCTTTTTTTGAATTTGTTAAACTTTTATAACAAAGACCACGTTGATCTTAAATTTGTAACTCGCTTCTCACCAACTCATCTGTGATCTATGATTTTGCAAAGGCTTTAAACGAAATGGAAATGTTTTCTCTTTCAAGATTTGCACTAAAATCAAGGACGATATTTTTATCTGATCAAGTATTAAGATGTGCGTACAAAAAAATTAAATCTCAACAACTATATGCTAAATTTTGTAGTAAAAGTATAGTTGTTTTTTCTTCAAATGGAAATTTAACAAAACTCACGCAAACGAATAGTTCATATTTATAATGAAAACCTATGTCGACCATATAGAATAATTGCTAGAAATGCTGGGGTGTCGGGAAATACTGTTTCTCAGATCACAAAAAATAAAAAGCTCATTCTCATAGAAAGAAAAAATATTTAGTTTTACAGAAAAAATAATACGAATTTTAAGAAAAAATCCCTGTATTTTTGATAAGAAAGCAGCTCGTTTATTAAATGGCTCTAATTCTTTTAGCATAAAAGCTTAAAAAATCTAATCTGAAAGCCCACAAAGCACAAAAAGTTCCTAATAGGAAAATTGGAAAAAAAGGAGGAGGTAAAAGAGAAGATGAAAATTATTGAAGTGTATTTCTTTCAAAATTATCAATGATGTCTAAAGGACGATAAAACGTTCGTTCTATAGCGAATTTTTTACAATATCCTATCTAGGAATTCTGTATCTCAAATGAGAAATGTAGCAGATAAATATCGTGGACAAAAGTTAAAATTTTCCAAAAAGTTGTTAAGTGATATAAAACAAATTTTGTTAGTATGTACCAAAAGAGTCAAATTAACAAAACTGTGCAGAACTCTGATCATGGAAAAGTCATTTAAATAACTATAAAAGTTTAGCAAAATAGAATATTTTTCTTTTTGAAGTTTGAACAACATTAAGATTAGAGAAGATTAGATTACAGTGCAGTTTCGAATGTTAAATTTAAATCCGTAGTTTGTTTTGACAGCAGGATAATGAGTTGAAGTTTGTATAAAAGTTTAAAGAAGATGAATTCATGAATGAAATTTTTTATGATCTGAAAGAACATCCCTTAGCATTTGCTTTTTTTTAAATGCATTACCGTCATCGACCATCGGCCTTTCGAGCCCACTATTGGTAATATTATCCGCAAATTTGAGTCTCAATGTACACAATTGGATGATACGAGACCAAATAGACCACATAAAGCCCGGATTAGTACTTTCAATGGAAGGCTCAGAAGGTCGATGATGCACACACTAGAAATACTATATAGTGTGATTGAAAATTTGATCTTTATTCATTACTTCGGAATTCATTATTGTCTTTTTTATTCATTAAGGCTTTTAATTACCCTGAACTCTAATTCATTCATAAAAATTTTGTTTGTACATTATTTATCTTTAACTGCCTTCTGCAAATGAACAAATCTACGAATTTCTAAAATTTGACCTATTGGTAAATCTAACTTACGTTTCGAAGTTATTGCGATCAGGAACAAAGTTATTTAAAAAATAATATTTGCCCCTTTTTTTTGATTTTTTAGGATCTTATCTTATAGCTATCTTATAGCATACATATTATTATATTCAAAAATTCATTAATGCATATTATGGAAATCTTTATATTTTTAGTTTTGAGGGAATAAGAAAATTAGAATTCTTGGTTATCCATTGAAGTGTCAATATGTCAATATTAGATTTGGTCTTAAATCAATTCAAATCTCAATAAAAAACCAAAAAATATATATAATATATATATAGTTGAAATTTCGATTTTATATTTATTATAAAATTATCTTGTTATTTTAGATAAACTTAATTTTGACGCATAATTTTTAGATATTCTTTTTATCATTTAAATAAAAACTATATTATAATAAAAGCAAACTCTCCCTCACCTTTATTTAACGGCTTTGGATTTAATTGTTTACGACGTGACATCATTGTTGCGGCTGCAGTGTTAAAACATCAAAATCTACAGGATCAGCAGTTGCGGTTGAAAGGTGTTTAAACAGTTTAAATAACGTTAAATACACTGAAAACTACATTAAAAACCGTTACTATAAAAATTGGCATAAACACGAAAACACTTAACACTTAACACTATAATTAATAAACAAAAAATCTTTTATTTTTTTAACAAGATTTCAACTTATTTATTTTTAAGCATTTTTTATAAAACTAAATTAATAATTTCAATAGTTTAGAAACATTTATATCTTTAGAACAAATCAAACAATGATTTCGAAATTAACACTTTTTTGTTATACGAAATATTCAGCTGAAAAGCACACATGTTCTTTTATATTAAACAAATTTTTATTTAAATAGTATACTTTTTGTCGTTATTATTTTAATGAAGTTTAATTAAATATAATTTAATTGTTTCTCTTAATGTGTGTTTAATATTTATATTTCTGTTAGAATTTAATTTTAAGCCAAGTTAATAATTGACAAGAAGAATGATAATTATTAGCAAACACACAAATGTTAAAAAGAAAATTGTCGAACACATGGATTTAGAACAATTTGCGAAATTTGAGAACGTTAAGACGTCTAAACAACACGGCGAAATACTCACTACTAAATGGTTTAATGCATGATGAACATTAAACGAATCAAATCACCAACAACAACAAACCGAATGAAACGAAGAATAAAATACAACAACAAATGTGCAAAATAAAATAAATAAATAAAAAGAATAAAACAACAAACAGCAAGTGTCCAAATACACAGAAAACAAATTGAATTGAACTTAAACTGAATCGAAATTGAATTGAACACAAGTCGACGACTTAACGACTTGACTTTAAAAAAAACTCTTGGTATTACTTTACTCACTCCTACTGCTGCACACCTTTCTTAAGCACTTTACTCTTTCCTAACCTCCCCGTTTAATACAATTGTAACAATTTTTACAACTACTACAATGCAAATAAACAAACAACAAAACAGCGCCAAAAATTTGTTTGCAAACCAAAAATACAAAAAATTACACAAACACAACAATCAAATGCACAATATGGCAAACGAATGCAAGTAAAAACAAAACGAAATATTATAAGCAAAACAAAAACCATGATAAAAAAAAATATTTGTTTTAGTTACTTTTAGGGAGAGAGAGTTAAAAAGATTTTTAAACCAGAGCATGAGAGGATTTTTGCATATACCGGAACCGGATTTAACAATTTTTTTATTTTTATTTTTTTCTCAGTTTGTTTGCATTTAAAAAGCAACAACAATATTTGACCTTAAGGCTACAACAAACAAAAATAAATAATACACAAGAAAAATAAGCAACATATGATTTATTAAAGAGCAAATAAAAAAGTGAGAGAGGAGCAAAACTGTTAGCCCCAAATGTGAGAGAAAGGCATATTTTTGTTTTTCTCATTGGCAGTGTTAACTGATAAGAAAATAGTGTGTAGTGGGGAAATAAAAACTGGGCATGAAAAAAATTGGGGGAAAAAATGTTTTATTTAAAGCTTCAATTAGTAAATTCGTAGCGCAGACTCTTACGTGAAAGTACATAAAAATCTAATTGAAATAGATATTTATGCTAATACGTTTCAAAAAACATGTATATTAGGTGGGTCGAAAAAATGTTGTGCCAGTCAACCCCGTACAAAATGCAAAAAAAAAATTTTTTTTTTTCTTGAACCAAAAAATCGCCTCTTTGTTTTTTGTGTATAGCGCCGCCATTTCAAGTCCGATTGTAAAATGTGATGTGTCGTTGTTAATGGTTTGACAACCGCTTAAATTTTCTCATAAGCGATTTTTGATCCTACACCAAATTCTCGATGTTCTGGTATCTCGGATACATCTCCCCTAATGTCCAATTATTTTCATATGTTATGAATGCTCTTTGTTAGCCTATTATATTTGGAATTTAAAGTATTTCATTTTATACATAAATAACAAAATTGAAAAGGTTTAAAAAATTGTTTAAGTTTAAAGCAATTTCATTTAACACAATTTAAAACATTCTGAAATTAAAATAGTTTAAAAAATATTTTTGGTGCGACAAATGTTTATTTTTTACTTCATTCTATATCTTCTACAATTATTAGCCAAAGTTACCACAAATAAATATTATTTTTCATATTAAAGAAATTTTTTTAATAAAAAAAAACCTTACTATTTCAACAATTTTGTTATGTGAAGTAGACTTAAGCTTACACAGTTTTTTGAACCTTTGCTATTTTATTGTTAATGCATAAATTTAAATACTTTAAATATTAAAAATAGTAGGTTTACAAAAGACTTTCATTACATATAAAAATAATTGGACAATAGGGGGGATGTATGCGAGATACCAGAAGTGAAAATTTAAACAGTTGCCAAACCATTAACAACGACATACCACATTCTACAAACGGACTTAAAATAACGAAGCTATATACATAAAACAAAAAGGGCGGTATTTTGGGGCGTGGCAAAAAAAATAATTTTTGTGTTTTTGGAAACCTGATGAGTTATTTTTTCATTCTGTCATATATTTTTTTTTTTTTTTTTTTTTTTTTTTGTATGGAGACCGACTCGTTCTAATGTATATGTGTTGTATGTATAACAGATTGATTCAGCTGATACGTTAAAGCACGTTGCAAATCTACTAAAAAATTTATTGACAGGAATTGTAACGTATGCGAAATAAAATTACAACATAATTAAAAATTTTCTAATTTCTATAAAAATTAACATAAATCTTATATTATTTTTTCAAAAGACAACTTATTATATTATTTTCATATGTCCACTATTTGGATCCCTTCTGAGCACTTCTGAAGGGCCTTTTTATCATGCTCCGAACTAGTTATTCAGTTATTATATCCTAGTTTACATTGGAATTTTATCGAAAGGATTCTACAAACTCTCTTCTATTTAAATTAATCCAAAAATTATTAATCCATTTTAATTTAAAATTATTTGGAGATTTTCCGATTTAACGCTCAATTTAATTTAGAGATTTTTCTTACCTCTCACAATATTCATGTAAGCGAAAACAATATGAAAAACAGCTTCCTCTGCTGCCTTACTACAGCACAACCGACTTGTATTTTCATGCGTTAAAAAGTGGTTTTCATTTAGTGATAAAATTCAACATTATTTGTTAATAAAAAATGTATTTACCTTAGTTGGAAGTTGAACCTTCTTTGATTTTAATATTCATTTTTTGTGTTAGACGCTCTAGACAACTGAGCTATGTAAAAATCAAATTCTTTTTATATTTACTAAAAACTACTTTTATAAGTACTAATTGGTAATGCGATTAAGGCTGCTAAGTTGTTGCTTTTAAAATTCGAAGTTAAGTTTTTGATGGGGATATTGTTGAGATCATCAACAGCAACGAGTTTAATCTTTATTTATTATAATTATTATTATTATTATTTTTGCAAGTTCTTTAATAAAAAACTAATAAATATATATATATATATATATATATATATATATATATATATATATATATATATATATATATATATATATAAAATAAAAATATTAAGTCCTTGAAAAAGCTCGAAAAAATTGTGTAATATGCACAGAAATATGCAGAACAATTCATGTGTTTTATAATATAAATGTGAATTTTTTAACTTTAAGATTCTAAAAGATTTTGTATATAGAAGTAACACATATGAATAGAACTAATATAATAGAATGACTACTATGAAAATAATAATAATAATAATAATAATTTATACAGATTCGTTAATCTAACTCCAAAAACTTGTTAAAAAATTACGTTTTAGTTGAGAAAACTAATTTTTATATTCACTATAAGCAGATTTATGCAAAATATGCAGAAGTTTACAAAAAACTTGAAAAACTTGCCTTGATAGTAACAATATTAATCAAATATCCTCTTTAAAATGAAATTCCCACAAACACAGCAACTCTAATGCTCCCCAACAAATAGAGAATACCATTAATTTAAGTTTTTTACTCTCCAAAAATAACAATTTACTTGCTAAACAATCTCTCATTTTCGTACTCTTTCCCTACATTTTCTTTGCAACAGATAAGAATCAAAACAAAACACACAACTACAATACAATATGCAAATAATAACTAAAACAGCAACAATAACACCAACAACAATGCTTAAATAAAAAAAAATAACTAATTGTTTGATATGATGAAGTGATAAGAGAAAAAATTGCATTTCTTAAGAAATTTACCATTTTTTAACTCTGACTTCTTCATAATTTAACAGTTTTTCTTTTAACTTTTTAAAAACACACACTTTTTAATATATTCTTATAGGATTTTTAAATATTTTGTAACATTTTTTATTATTTTTATTGAATTCTTATCACTTGTGTGTAGTTCACTATTAAATACGGTTTGACTAAATTTATTTTGCAGTAAATGTCATATGTTTTGGTTAAATGTCAATACATGGGAAGATAAATAAAAGCTGAATGTTGTGATATGCTAGGGGTGTTGAAGGTGTGTGGCTTCACTAAGTTAAATGGTAGGTTTAACAACAGAAAACGTAGCAGTACTTAGGGCGTTATTTTTTTTAAATCGAACTGATGTATGGAGCATTACCATATGAGCTAAAACAGGAGCTTACGGAGTCTTTGGATAAACCTCCATACACATTTGATTTACATGCTAAAGCAGGTATGGAGCGAGCAGAATAAGTAAAATCAGAAAATACAATTCTAGTTAAAAAACAAACAAAAACTTAAACGTTTATTTTCATTTTCTTGACATTTAACATTAATATTTTTGATAGAGAAAATGTTTAAGAAAAATAAATTGTACATTCTGTATATTTTATTAACAGGTTATCTGCAGTTTTTTTATTTAGGGGTATTCATTTAAACGCAAAAGTTTACTATTTGTGCAATTGTGCAAATTTATGCGACATGTTTCATGAACCCCCTTTTCAAATGTGGTGCATTATTAAGGATAAGAAGATAAGAAATCATTGAAAATAATTGAAAAACTTTGTTAAAATCAAAGATACGTGCAACGATTTTATTTTAATTAACTTAACTATAATTTTTTCACATCGCAGTTATTAATAATTTTTAAATACAAACAAAAGACCTCTAGCTAATTTATAAAAAACTTATAAGTGTTTTGCATATGATTTTTCCATACAATTTTTGACAGCTCATTTGCGAGTGTGCAAACTTACACAGTTTGTGAGGGTTTTGCGCGTTTTCATGAGCACCCTTGCTATGTTTATGTGTGATAAAAATGATAATAGTAAAATGTATATAAATAGGGATTGAAATGTGATTAGATGCAATACATACACTGCCTGCCACTTGAATAAGGAATCAGATTTTTTTAACTTATTTAAGTATATCTCCTAAACTAAAGTTAAAAAAAAAATAATTTTTTGCGCAACCAAATTTCAAATCGTTGGCTTTAGTTTCCTGAAGAAATAAAAAATATATATATTTTGTTATACTAAAATTATGCATTTATTTAAAGACATGTATATGAATAAGGAATTCTTTTAATATTAATCAGGAAGGCTATGATTTGAATTTCTTTCAATATAAACGGCTACAGAATTTTTAATTTGATAGTTTTTAAATGGTTTTTATTCAAAATGGGACGTGATAAGGCTCTTAATAACTCTGAAAAAGAAAAAATTCCGATTTTGAAATCTCAGGGTCAGAATCCGGTCCAAACAGCCAAAAACATTAATAGAGGAAAGTCAGTTGTGTACAATTATTTAAATAACGTGGAAAGATATGGAAAAAACATGAAAGGGCGGAAGAAAATGGCAACAACTCCAAAAAAAAAGATGAAAAATTTTTAGAATTGCATCAAATTCTGCCATGTCGGTATAAAAAATAAGTGAAAAAAGTGGTGTCAGTGCCAGTCTAAGAACAGTGCACCGTATTTTAAAGTCGTGCCCATACATAGTCCGACGAAAACTGCAAAAAAAACACCACTTAATGAAAAACATAAATCACAACGTCTACAGTTTGCCAAAAATACAATAACATGATCCGACAAATGGTTTAAATGGTTTAAAGTTGTATTTTCCAATGAAAAAAAGTTTAATATTGATGGTCCCGACGGGTATAACTATTACTTCCATGACCTAAATAAGGAGGAATTATTTTTGAGCCGCAGACACAGCCGAGAGGGCGGAATAATGGTATGAGGTGCCATTTCGTATTATGGTACCATAGAATTGGTTTTTGTATCCAACAAAATGACAGCAACGACTTACAAAAACATTCTGGAGGAAGCATTTTCAAAATTTAATGATTTCTTTGGACTCATACCTTGGACGTACCAACACGGCAACGCTCCGATTCATACCGCCAGAGCAGTAAAACAAGGTGTACAACTTTTGGATTGGCCCCCATATTCACCAGACCTGAATCCAATGGAAAATGTTTGAGGTTGTCTTGCAAGAAAAGTTTATGAAGGAGCAAAACAATTTAAGACTATAGAATCCTTAAAGGATGCAATAACGGAAGCATGCCAAATCGCATTTTTGAGGTTATTTCTAAAAATGGTGGCAGTACTCATTACTAATTGAATGCTAGAAGATAATAACTTTCATTTTTATAACCTAAAATTTAAAAATAAATTACAGTTTGCTTAGTTTTAAAATATTCCTTATTCAAGTGACATACGAAAAAGTATCACAGAAATACATGTCTTTAAATAAATGAATAATTTTAGTATAACAAAATATGTATATTTTTTATTTCTTCAGGAAACTAAAGCCAACACTTTGAAATTTGGTTGAGCAAAAAATTACTTTTTTCTGAACTTTACTTTAGGAGATATACTTAAATAAAGTTAAAAAAATTTGATTCCTTATTCAAGTGGCAGGCAGTGTACATACATATGAAATTTATAGAACCTTTATTGTTTTGAAACTTCATTTAGAACTTTGTACTACAAAAAGATTTTTATATTAGGTAAATAAAAGTTGAAAGTTCAAAAAAACAGTTCACACTTTAAAATTATACTTTCTTTGAAAAAAGTACCAATTTCATAAAATATTTACTTTAAAAAAAATCTATTTTCAAAAAAGTATAAATTTTTGGTTTACACAAAGTTCAAATTTTTAAAAATTAAAATACAATTTTCAATAGTTAAAATTTACCTATTAAAACAAATATTTATAGATTCAAAAGTACCACGTTTAAAAAAAGGATATACTCCAGTGTTATCATTTTAGCACTTTCATTCAAGATTTAGCATTTGAATTTATAAAAAGAATTCCAAAGTAAATTTGAAGGTATTTATCGGTTTTAAAATATAAGCATTATTTTTACTTTATTTTCCAATACTACAAATAATTCTGACGAAAAATATTTATAAGTAGTTATTTGAACTCAAATTTACAAGAAGTATGGGCAACGAAAATATGAATTTTCTTTGCAGAACAATTTCACTTTTTGGGAGAAATAAATGTACTTAAGAACCTTTTAAACGTTTTTCCTTAAGAATTTTAAACAAATTGTACTTACTTTAAAGTATTTACCGGTGGTTAACATGGTATTTACAACAACATCCACGGGTATATAATCCATAATTAATGAAGGATCCAAAACCAAACATCTCAAAACACCTTTAGAGGCTCCCATGTAGAAACCTTGAAGACCATTTTTGGAAACAGACCCTCCAGGCGCGGGTTATTGCCAAGCTGCCGTGACTTAAAAAAAATGTTGCTTTCATAATTAAATTTATTTTTTATTTAAAGCAAATGGTTTTTAAAACTTACTCATATTAGGCCTAACAGTGCCACAAGGAAAACGTCTGGCCACGTTGGCTATGCTCCGCCAAGTGTTTGGTAAACGTATAAATGTATAAGTAAGTATTGAGTTGATCTTTCTATAAGCTAAAAAATAATAAATTCCATTAAAACTTTTAATTAATTATCTTTTCCAAAATTACTTTCTCAAACTCACTTTGGTTCCTTTAGGGACTCATCATTTAAAGCCTCAGCTAAATCAAAAATTTTCTCTGGATCATCCGGGCCTGGATACAGTTTCTTCTCCACTTCTGTTATATAGGAATTGACGTAAGTACTGGAAAAATATACCAAAGCCTTCAATTTAGTTGATTGTTTATACATTTCCACCACACGACGTGTACCACGCAAAATTATATTAGTAGTTTCCTTCAAAGCCTGAAAGAAATACAGTGTGGCTGCCGAGTGTAACACCACATGAACATTAATTATTAAGATCTGACGATTGGGAGATTTAATAAAGTTAATAATTTATAAACTAATAAAAAATGATTGCATAAGTTTTATTATTTTTAACAATTTTTGTAAAATCTTTTTATAAAATAAATAAAATCTTAAAATTTCTTCTAAAAAGAGAATTAATCGAAAATTGTTTATAGATGCCAATTAATCGAACATTTTTTAATCGCTAATTATCTGTAAAAAAAACTAGGTTTCGGAAATTTTATAAAAAAAAAAAGTATATATCACAAATTTTCTACAAAAAGACAATTTATTGTAAATTTCCTATAAAAAAAAAAAATCGTAAACTTTCCACAAATAGAATATTTATAGTAAATTTTCATAACAAAAAAAAATTATCGTAAATTTCTATGTTTTAAATTCTATAAGAAAAAAATTTATCGTAAATTTCCTATAAAAAGAAAATATATCGGAAATTTCGTATCAAAAGAAAACTTATCATAAATTTCCTATAAAAAGGAAATTTATTGCAAGTTTCTTGTAAAAAGAAAATTTGTCGTAAAGTTACTATAAAAAAACAACGTAAATTTCCTATAAAAAGAATTTTCTATAAAAAAATATGTATAGAAATTAAAAATAAATATCACAATTTTTTTTTTTTTTTTATACAAAGAAAATTTATCGTAAATTTTCGATAAAAAGAAAATTTCCAGCAAAATAAAATTTTTATTAGATATCCTATAAAAAGAAAATTTATCGTAAATTCTTATAACTATAAAATGTATTGTAAATTTCCTATAAAAGAAAAGTTTTCGTTAGTTTGCTGTAAAAAGAAAATTTATCTTAAAGTTTCTATTAAAAAAGAAAATTATAAAAAAATCGACAATTTTCTATAAAAAAATTTTTCGGAAATTTTCTATTTAAAAAAAATATCACAAATTTGCTCTAAAAAAATTTATCGTAATTTTTTTATACAAAGAAAATTTATCTCAAATTTTCTATAAAAAGAAAATTTTTCGTAAATTTCCTATAAAAAGAAAATTTATCGTAAAAATCCTATAAAAAAAAATTTTCCGTAAAATAAAATTTATCGTACATATTCTATAGAAAGAAAATTTATCTTAAACTAAAATTTATCGTAGATATGCTATAAAAATAAAATTCATCGTAAATTTTCTATAGGAAGAATATGTATCGGAAATTCTGTAAAAAGAAAATATATCGTAAATTTCTTATAAAAAGAAAATTTATCGTAAATTTCCTATAAAAGAAAATTTTTTGTTAATTTGCTATAAACGAAAAATAGAATTTGTCATAAATTTTCCAATAAAAGAAAAAGGTATCGTAAATTCTCTATAAAATGAAAATTCTCTATAAAAAGAAATTCTCTATAAAAAGAAAATTTATCGTAAATTTGCTATAAAAGAAAATTTATTGTTAACTTCTTATAACAATAAAATTTATCGTAGATTTTCTAAAAAAGAAAAAGGTATCGCAAATTCTATATACAAGAAAATTGTATCGTAATTTCCTATAAAAGAAAAAGGTAACGTAAATTTTCTATAAAAAGAAAATTATCGTAAATTTCCTATAGAAAGTAATTTATTGTAAATTTCCTATTAATAGCAAATTTATGGTAAATTTTCTATAAAACAAATTCATCGTTAATTTCCTATAATAAAAAATTTGTCGTAAATTTCCGATTAAAAATTTATAAAAATAAACTATCGTAAATTTTCTATGAAAATAAAATGTATCGTAAATTTTCTATAAATTCTGAAACTTCTTTTTCTATTTCTCTTTTTACTAAAGCAAATCTCCCACCAAAAGGAAAACAAAGACACCAAATTAATAAAAAGGTGCATGCAGCAATAACCAAATTCAAATAATAATAATTCAACAAAAAAAATGCTCACTAAAAAACGTATGTCCTGCCTTAATAAGTATTTTTATATTCGTATAAAATATAAAGGAAATAATGTTATTTCCGTTAAATGTCAGCATTTTTTTAAATCTATGACTAAATAATGCAAACAAGCGTAATGGTTGGTAATTTAAATAAAACAAATGATGGCGAGAAAAAAAACTACGAAAGTAAATAGCTAAAAAAAGGACCTTCATATGTTTAGTCCTGCAACAAAACCAAAAAAAATGCACAGGAATTAGCCGAAACAAAATGTTAAATACCGCAGCAACACAAACATTTTTTCACACCACAAATTATTTTTTTAATACCAGATTATAGCAGGTGATTTAGTAATGGTTAGTAGTGAGCAAGAAAACGGTTTTAAATGGGATTAAGAGAAAAAAAATGTTATAACTATTTTTGTGTGTAGTTAAATATAGTTTAATTTCCGTTGTAATTTTGCATGACAACATTATAAATAGAAATTAATACTCTACAGATATGGAAAATTGAGATTTTTTAAAGGTATTGAATTCAAGGAGTTTGTGAACAACAACATTTAGAGGAAAAGGTCAAACACCGAGGCCTTTCAGCCATGAATTATAATTAATTATAATTCAATCCTTGTATGTAGCTATTACCAGCAATCGGACAATTTCATATAAACTAAGCTCAACCAAAGTGTGGACAATATTCGGTCGAACATTAGCATGAGCGCCAAGAACCACACACAAAAGCCACAAACACCAGAAGCCCTTAAAGAGAATATTACGTTAATATTGCTAGAATTCGTTGTTCGAAATGTACAGGAAAACAAGTTAGAGTACAGAACAGTGCAATTTTTTATAATAATAGCTTTTTCTAATTCTATAAGAAAAGTTTTAGACAGAGATTTTGTAAAATTATTTTTACAGAAAAATTGATTTTAAAATTTGGACCTTTTTAAAGTTTTCACTTTTTACTGAACATTTTGTTTTATTTATTTATTTTTTATTTATTTATTTATTATTATTTTTTTTTATTATCATTATTTTTTTTTTTTTTTTTTTTTGAAAATTGGGAGCTCTTTGCAATATTGGAATTTTCAGTATTTATTTATTTATTTATTTATTCATCTATTTATTTATTTTATTTTATTATAATTATTATTATTATTATTATTATTTTTTTTTTTTTTTTTTTTTGAAAGGTACATTTGAAAAAAACTTGTGAATTTTTTCAAATTGAAATTAGTGCTTTTCTGGAAAATTTTTACTTTTTTGAAAAGTGTAATATTTTCTGAAAATCTGTATTAAAAAAAAAACAAAACTTTTTAATTTGCTTTTTTAAATAATTTGGTACTTTTTTTAATTAGTACTTCCAAACAAAAATTTTTATATAATTAAAGTTTTTAAATGTCAAAAACGTACAAATTTCTGTTTAGAAGTACTAAATTAAAAAAGTACCACATTGTTTAAAAAAAGCAAATTAAAAATTCTTGTTTTTTTTAAATACAGATTTTCAGAAAATATTTCACTTTTCAAAAAAGTAAAAATTTTCCAGAAAAGCACTAATTTCAATTTGAAAAAATTCACAAGTTTTTTACAAAATGTACCTTAAAAAAAATTAATAATAATTATAATAAACTAAAATAAAATAAATAAATAGATGAATAAATAAATAAGTAAATGAATAAATAAATACACAAAATTCCAATATTGTAAAAAGTACAGATTTTCAGAAAATGTTACATTTTTCAAAAAAAGTGAAAAATTTTCCAGAAAAATTCACAAGTTTTTTACAAATGTACCTTTCAAAAAATAAATAAATAAAAAATAAATGAATGAATGAATAAATAAATACAGAAATATGCCAATATTGCAAAAAGTTTCCACTTTTCAAAAAAAAAAAGTAAATAAATAAATAATAATAAAAAATAATAATAAATAAATAAATAAAATATAAATAAAATAAAATTTATACATTTTGTAGAAAAATTTATTTTATACATTTAAAAAAGACACTTTATTTAAATAAGTAGATTTTTTATAATTCGTTCTTTCTTGTTTTATTTTTATTTTTTAATACATTTTTAATATATTTTTTTTAATTGGCTCATTTTGAAAAATTAAAAATTTTTTTTTTAAACAGTACTAATTTTTGGTGACATTTTTATATTCTACACCACCATAGATAGGAAGGGTATTATACGTTTTTGCTGATGTTTGTAACACCCAAAAATATTGATCTAAGACCCACCTTAATGTATATCAATCAGCTTAGAATCACTTTCTGAGTCGATTTAAGTATGTCCGTCCGTCCTTGTAATCAAACAATTTTGAAAATAATTACATAAAATTTGATACACATATGTTTTATGGTCGAAATACGAAACCTACTGAAACTGATTAAGATCGGTCTATTATTTCACCTAGCCTCCATACAAATGTTCACCCGGCATAGGTGTTTAATGATCATAAATCCCTTAAATATAAAAATATTTTATTGAAATTTGGCACATACATATCTGTTTTATATAAACAAAAAACTGTGTGCCGAATCGTGAAGATCGGTCCATCATAGCTAACATATTAACCTCTCTTTAGAAAATCACTTTAACTGGATTAAATCCCAAAAACTGATATTATCACGTTAATATTTGACACAAATCAATATATATATATATATATATATATATATATATATATCTATAAAGAGATCGGCCCATAATTGACTATTGCCCCATATAAGGTCCACTTCCAGGAATCCCCCTAAAGTGCATAAATAAAATAATATAATACATACATATGTTTCGCAGCAATATACACTACGCTTAAAGCAAGTATCAGTCCACAATTGACCACAGGTCCCCTCCTCTAATTTTGATGCATATACCCAAATGCCTCATATTTAAACCTAGCTTCCACATTAACCAACTAAAACAAATGAATTTATATATTATTTTAGACCTCTGAAACATTACTATGGACTCTTAGGGGTTCGCTGACCCCCAATTGAGTACCCCTGGTGTAGAGCATTGTAAGATAGGGCTTGACCGACTATAGCTTTCTTACCGGTTTTTAAATATGGGAACCTTTTTAAAATTTTTTTACTTTTTAGTTTAGTTTTAATTTAGTTCTTTGAAAAATTGAAAACTATATTTTTGTATTTCTATGAAAATTTTTACCTTTTTCTTTTTATTGATTTTTTTTTTTTTTTAATTTTGTAGTTAAAAAAATCTTTATTTGTTAAATCTGCTTTCCTTTTTTTTAATTAGTAAAATTCTTATTTTTTTAAACTTCTTAGAGAAATTAACTAAACTAAACTAAACTAATTAACATTTGTTCCTTTTTTTTAGAAAAATGTTTACTTTTAAAATTATTTTTTATTTTTTATAAATTGATACTTTTTTGAAATTTGTACTTGTTTTAGAATTCGGTAATTCGTATGTTTTTTTTTGTACCTTTTAAAAAATCAAATTTTTTTAATTTAAAATTTTCAGAAAATCGTTACTTTTCTTGACTTTTTATTGGTCTTTTTTTTTGCAATATGATAATTTTTTATTACTTTTAACAAAATTTTATTTATTTATTTATTTTTTGTTAGTGGTATTTTTTTAAATTTGGTACTTTTTACTTTTTGAAATTTGAAAATTGTAATTTTGTCACTTTTTGGAAGAGTAAAAAAAAAATATATAAATTGGTAGCTTTTTGAAAAATAAACTTTTTTAAATGACTATATTTGATAATTTATATGATAATTTTTTAGTACTTTTAACAAAATTTTATTTATTATTATTTTTTTTTTTTCGTTAATAGTATCTATTTTAAAATTTGGTACTTTTTACTTTTTGAAATTTGAAAATTGTAATTTTGTCAGTTTTTGAGAGAAAATAATATATAAATTTGTACCTTTTTGAAAAATAAACTTTTTTAAATTACTCTATTTTTATAAAATTCAATACTTTTTGATATTGTACCTCTTTGAAAAATGTGGTACTTTTTTAAGTTATGCATTTTTTTCTAATTAGTACTTCATAACATTTTATTTTGGTAACTTTGTTAAAAAATTAATTTTAAAAATATCTTAATGGTGTTTTTTTTATTATTATATTTTTTATTTTTTAATTTATTCAATTGTGCTAAATGTTACTGATTTAAAATTTTGTACCTTGTTTTAAAACTGCTAACTTTTTTCCTTCTAAAATTTTGAAATTTAATTTTTTATAAAGAAGCACATCTTTTTTAAAACTGTTGTATTATTTGAAAATCGGCTTGTTTTTTAAATTGTTTTTTTTTTTTTTTTTCTTTTTCTTAAGTCGAATCAGAGGTTTTAAGATTGCAGCTTCTAATTTTCTTTGTCGCATATTATTGTGGTTTTATTTTCCACTTATAGTTCATTAAAAAACAAAACCAAAATCATGATCAAAGGGCTTTTGTAGAGTTTTTAGGATCTATTTGTGTATAGGTATGGCTCCCATATATGGTCCACTTCCGGGAATAACGTATAATTGCATAAATAATATAGTATAATGCATACTTATATTTCATATAAATATGTGCTACATATAATACAAGTATCGTTCCACATTTGGCCATGGGTCTCATATAGAACCCCTTCCCGAATTTTTCATGTGGTCAAGCTTGGTCGACTATATATTTCTTACTTATTTTTTTTTAATTTTGGCAATTTATTTTTTTCTATAGACTTAAAAAAAACAACTTAAGTCGAATTTTAAAATTTTCGAGGAGATCTAAAAACTAATATATTTTTAGGAAAGTTAATTTTCTGTGAGTCATATCTCCAAAGCAAAACTTAAAACTAATTAAAAAATCAACAATTTATATTGAAATATTAATGTTTTGACAAAATTATCTCCAAAACTAATGATTGTAGGAAAATACCGATAAGCGTAAATGATGCATCTTTAACATGTTAATTTAGTTATAAAATAATATAAATTAATTGTTGTTTTCAGTTATTATTGTTATCCTTTTACTGTCAATTTTTTAATGTAATTTACAAAATCCTAAATAATTTATTTTATTTTGTTTCAATTATTTGAATAATTCAAATAATTTTAAATACTTGATAGAATTATTCGAACAAAGTAAAATGTTTTATTCGAATTATTCGTCTTATTCAAACAACAGAAAAACCGAATAATTTGGATAGATATTTGGTTTATTGCAAAAATAAATAAATTACTCATAATTTCCACTATAAAATGATTTTAATACATACATATAAAAAAAATCCAAAATTATATTCTTAAGCAGAAACAAAAATCTAAAATCTATTTTTATTTCATAAATCAGGATTTAGTTCAAAAATATTGAAAATCTCAAAAATAATGTTATTCATTAAATTTTGTTCTCATTTAATAAAATCAATTGAAAAAACTTTGTAAAAAAAATACCATCATCTCTAACAAATGAAAACAATTATAATGACGGTGGTGTGAACATAATCATCAATTATAATTTAAATACTTTTTTGGGTTTATTTACCTTCATCTTGGTTGGCATGCCTGCCACAAAAAAAAGCCAACAAAACAAAAAAGTCCACCGAACTTTGAGCAACAACAGTAACAACAGTGTGAATGAAAAACAAAAAAAAAGTTATTTAGTATGTCTGCTGTCATGGTTTAAAATTTTCACAAACTAACATTCAACAGGTAGGTATAATAGCATGTGTTTTTAACCAAATAATCCATTTAATACAATATTTTATTTGTTTTTATTTTAAAAATAAAAAAAGTCATAATATACAACACATGCAAACAACAAATCAGCCAGTCAGTCAGACTTTGTATATAAAATGATACATTTATTGAGTATATACGAGTATATGTTTATTTGTATGTAGTGAAAGATATCAAGTGCATTGTACAACATTGAAATTTTATCTGTTGTATGCTTTTGTATAGCAATAGCAACAACAAACAATAATAAAAACAGCTTAACGAAAATATAAAATAAACTATGATTATTTTGTTGTTGTTGTTTTATTGTTGTTACTGCTGTAGCTGCTGCCGTGTTCTGCACCCACCCACTAAAACAACAAGGCCAAATTGAAATCACTCTTCAGAGAGTACATTGCATGATCTTTAACCCTTAAACTGCGTATAGGAATAACATTTTCCTCTTATCAGAAATTTATCGAAAAAAATTTTCGATAAATTTTCTTTGAAAATTTTAGATAAATTTTTTCTTTCTACATTTTTTATAAATTTTCTTTTTTTGAAAAAATTTTTTATAAATTTAGAAAATTATTTTTATCGAAAATTTTCGATAAATTTTCTTTTTAACGGAAATTTTCACTTTTTATAGAAAATTTCCAACAAATCGCTTTTTATAGAGAATTTTTGATAAATATATTATAGAAAATTTTCAATAATTTCGTTTTTTATAGAAAATTTTCGATAAATTGGCTTTTTATATAAATTTTCGATAAATTTCATAGAAAATTCTCGATAAATTCGTTTTTATAGAAAATTCTCGATAAATATTCTTTTTATAGTAAATTTTCATTAAAATTTCTTTTTATCGTAAATTTTCTTTTTATCAAAATTTTCCGATAAATTTTGTTTTTAAAGAAAATTTTCCTTAAATTTAGTTTTTAAAGAAATTTTTCTTTAAATTTTCTTTTTATAGAAAATTTTTGTGAAATTTTCTTTCTATAGAAAATTTTCGTGAAATTTTCTTTCTATAGAAAATTTTCGTGAAATTTTCTTTCTATAGAAAATTTTCGTGAAATTTTCGTTCTATAGAAAATTTTCGTGAAATTTTCTTTTTATAGAAAATTTTCTTGAATTTTCTTTTTATAGAAAATTTTCGTTAAATTTTTTTTATAGAAAATTTTCGTGAAATTTTCTTTTTATAGAAAATTTTCTTGAATTTTTCTTTTTATAGAAAATTTTCTTGAATTTTCTTTTTATAGAAAATTTTCGTGAAATTTTCTTTTTATAGAAAATTTTCGTGAAATTTTCTGTTTATAGAAAATTTTCTTGAAATTTTCTGTTTATAGAAAATTTTCTTGAAATTTTCTTTTTATAGAAAATTTTCTTGAATTTTCTTTTTATATAAAATTTTCGTGAAATTTTTTTTTTGAACTAAATCCCGATTTATGAAATAAAAATAGATTTTAGATTTTTGTTTCTGATTAAGAAAATAATTTTGGATTTTTTTTTTATATTTTCTATAACTTTCTATAAATTTCTTTTTATAGAAAATTTTCGTAAAATTTTCTTTTTATAGAAAAATTTCTTTAAATTTTCTTTTTATAGAAAATTTTTGTGAAATTTTCTTTTTATAGAAAATTTTCGTGAAATTTTCTTTTTATAGAAAATTTTCGTGAAATTTTCTTTTTATAGAAAATTTTCGTGAAATTTTCTTTTTATAGAAAATTTTCGTGAAATTTTCTTTTTATAGAAAATTTTCGTTAAATTTTATTTTTATAGAAAATTTTCGTTAAATTTTATTTTTATAGAAAATTTTCGTTAAATTTTATTTTTATTAAAAATGTTCATTAAATTTTCTTTTTATTAAAAATTTTCGTGAAATTTTTTTTTTATAGAAAATTTTTGTGAAATTGTCTTTGTAGAAAATTTTAGTGAAATTTTCTTTTTATGTAATATATGTAATATGTATAGAAAATATGTATAGAAAATTTTTCGTGAAATTTTCTTCTTATAGAAAAATTTCGTTAAATTTTCTTTTTATTGAAAATTTTCGTTAAATTTTCCTCTTATAGAAAAATTTCGTTGAATTTTCTTTTTATAGAAAATTTTCGTTGAATTTTCTTTTTATAGAAAATTTTCGTGAAATTTTCTTTTTATAGAAAATTTTCGTGAAATTTTCTTTTTATAGAAAATTTTCGTGAAATTTTCTTTTTATAGAAAATTTTCGTTAAATTTTCTTTTTATAGAAAATTTTCGTGAAAATTTCTTTTTATAGAAAATTTTTATGAAATTTTCTTTTTGTATAAAATTTTCGTGAAATTTTCTTTTTATAGAAAATTTTCGTGAAATTTTCTTTTTATACAAATTTTTCGCGAAATTTTTTTTTAATGAAAATTTTCGTGAAATTTTTTCATAAAAAATTTTAGTTAAATTTTCTTTTTATAAAAAAAATCGGTGAAATGACTTTTTGTTTTGTATATAAATTTTATTAAAATCTCTGATCTTTCGATCAAGAAAATTTGACTTTTCAATAGAAAAATCTAAAATAAATTAGAGTTATAAAACTACTGGGTCCAACGAAAATAAAGAAAATTTAAGATCATATAAGGGTTAATTCAACTTCAGCAGACTTAAACAATACAATTACATACGAGTGAACAAACATCCACTGAAGTTGAAACGAAATTTTGTTAAAAGATCATTTACACTTGATCATAATGAAAAATGCTCATAATAAACAAAAAAGATAAAACAAATAACGAAAAAAAAACGAGTGTTTATAAATCCATGCAAAAGGCATAATTGCAACTTAAACTTTGTTTTATTTTTTAACTTGAAATTGCTGTTGACCTTAATTTTTTTTCAATATCTATAAAAATAAATATTAATGAAAATAATCGTAAACTTTAAAAAAAAAACGAAAATAATACATGAGTCAATCAGTAGGTGCAAAATCGATGGATTATGGATTTATCATAAATTTTGTAATAAAATTATTTTTTTTATAAAAATATCTTTTTAAGTTATTTCAATTCATAAATCAAAAATATATCTATAAAGGTGCTCTTATATTTAAAGTTTTTTTCTTATCACTTAATGAAAATTACAATAAAGTTCTACTTTAGAGTGTAAATGGATCAGTCTCTTAGAGGCCTCTTTTTCTTTACTCTATGTGTGTGTTTGAATGAGAGCGCGATAATTCCGCAGAAAGGGAGTACGTGCCTTTTTAAACGTTTTTAGTTTTAAATTTAGAGCAGTTTTCTTTCAAAAAAAAAAAAAAAAAAACAAAAGTATTTTCAACAAATATGACGAACTTACATGTGTATATGTAATTATGAAAATTATTGAAAATGTTTATGTATTTTACATGTGTTTGTAATAACGTAAAATGTTAAGGCTATTCACAATAACATTCATTTTTTACATTAAGATCATAATTTATATATAACAAAATTTGTTTGTATTTCTAATTTTAAACTGTTTAAAATCATCGTGATAAGAAAATTCTTAATTTCAACCTTGGAGCTCAATGTTTTTTTTATTTTAAATGTGGAACACAGAGATTTAGACATACAAATATAAGATTTCGCAGGTGCGTTAGACATGTTACATAAAACTTTTTTTTAATTTTTAAAAAAGTATCATTAACAATTATTTCATAAAGAGTCCATGATATGATGACAAATATATGACATGGCAGTAGCCTTAAATATTTATTTTCAATTTCTTTTTATCTGATCTACATAAGGGTGTGTGCCCACATACATAATTAAAAATAAGTGAAAGAAGCGCATTTTTTAACTGTGACAACACTGAGATGAAAAATTTCGCCATCTTAAAAGTTGGGCAAATGCAACAATTACAATACTTTTAATTATATCCCAAAAAAAACTTTTCTTTCTGCGGTAAGTTAGCGGGTATAATTGGAAACAAAAAGAAACTACTTATGTATTGCCTGAATAACTAGTTATTTTTGCTCTACTTGTCCACAAATTCATGCAGTTATCTTTTTCTAGACTCTGAGGGTACTCAAAATTATGTAGCTAAACGAAAGTAAAAATTAAAAATAAAAAAAAATCTTGTCGTCAGTGAGATTTAAACTTGGGCACAAATTAATCATTGGTTTTTAATGATTAGCGTCATACTCTGTACATCATCTCACACTTAATTTTCTAAGTGACAAAAACTTTTTTTAGTATAAAATATATTTTTAGACATTTTGTTAAGAAAACAACAGCATCAGAATGGATGAATGAACCGACATCCTTCTAGTTGTTAATCCAGCTCTCTAGCGAACTGATCCACGTGATTGCAATATTATTGTGTTTTTATACTATTGACTACTTATTTATGTTATATAGATTAGGCATATAATACCAAGAAACTATTCTAGTAAGTAGCTGCCATTACCGAGAACCAAAAAATGTTTGTTGGGATGTATAAAATATCTATATTTAAAAAGTTTAAAATTTGGGTCATTAACATACAATAGCAATCGAAGGAGTGAACAAATTATCACATATTATTTATTTTCTATTTAATTAATTAATTTTTTAATTACAAATCAATTTAATTGTTAAAATAAAATATATTATCAAAAAATTACAAGAATATTAAGAACTAAGGTGCGCGTTTAAATAAAATATAACACACAATTTTCATAATTACACAATTCACAAAATATGTTATTTGAGTTATTGTGTTATATGTTATTTAAAATAACACATTATTCAACATTTTTGTTGAATTTTTATATGGAAATTTAGTAAAATAACATTGAAACCTATGTTTATTAATTCTGTTAAAAATTATTTTGCCCAGCTGAAAATGGTCATATATTTTTATATATGACCCATGTATGACCATATATTTTTATATGTATATGCATTTATATATTAAGGTGTGGGGATTCATACATAAATTGGTTTGAAAATATAAAAAGTATGAACAGTTTTGTCATATATGGAAATATAACTTGTACAATTTTTATCAGATATGGTTTCGTATATGAAATAAATTTTCATATATTTAACTTTACTGTCTTAAATGTTTTCTGAGCAAAAGTATTAATTTCTTGATATTTTAAAATAAATTCAAAAATAAAATTGAAACAATTTTACAATTTGACAAAAATTTAATAATTAAGGAATTTTCTCCAATTAAGAAATCGTTTTGTCAATAGATAGTAAAGTTAAGTATGCGAATATTATTCATAAACTTTTAATTTTATTATATTTCAGCAGAATTTGTTAAATGAATTTAACTAGTTTAAGAAATTCAACAATCTAAATGGCAGGAGAAGGCTCTAATACCAGGAAATCCAAGTGAAGGTAAGAGCATTTTAAATTAAATTTTTTGAATATTTAACGGATTAAAATACTTTTCGGATAAGTCTACAAGGTGCAATCGTGAAAACACTTTAAGAAGGATGTAATAACTAAATGTCATCTAAAAGGACAAGTCCACTGCTATTTGGACAAAAAGAATGCTTGGATTTAATATATATGCATGCAGAGAAAAAAAACATGGTTACAACATTATCACTACAACAATATTATGTTCTCATTATTAATTTTCTTGATAACTCTGTGTTCTCTTTAATAACTCTGTGTTCATGATAGCAATGTTTTTGTTTAAATTTTGTCTTTTAATGTTTACACTCAATAAAAATTTTGATATGGTATAAAATAATATAATAATAATAATAATAATAATAACAATAATAATAATAATAATAATAATAATAATAATAATAATAAAAATAATAATAACAATAATAATATAAGATATTCTTATATTGGGATAATGATGTAGTGAAATTATTCAATTATATGAAAAAACATTATATGAAAAAAAATTGTACACAATATGACAAAATAGAATCATAATAATTAATAATTACATGATCATATGTTCCACTCATAATATGTTGCTCGTAGATTATGGTCACCACAACTATATTTTTTCTCTGCGTGTGCCTTAAATAAAATAATTTAATTTTAGCTTTTTTAATGAAATTAATAAAAAACAAAATTAGTTTAACTGTCATTCACAATAGTTTCTGACATCTGTATGAATATATATGGTCATATACCCCCAATTTTCGGATCAAAAACATATATGTATGCATATATAATTCAGGACAATGATTATTTTCAGCTGGATGTTTAAAAATTTGTTGATTTCTTACAAGAAACTTAATTTTTTATTCAATATTTTTTTTACAAAAATTTCCACCAAAATCTAAAATTTTCACCAAAAATTCAAATTTGCACTAAAAATTCAAATTTTCACCAAAAATTAAAATTTTCACTAAAAATTCAAATTTTCAGAAAAACCCAATTATTCACTAGATATTCGAATTTTCGCTATTTTTCATTCAGTTCAATTTTTCACTAAAAATCCGAATATTCACCAAAAGCTTAAATTCATTAAAAAATGATTGGATTTTTCAATAAAAATTCGATTATTCACAAAAAATCTAAATTTTTACCAGAAATCCAAATTTTCAACAAAAATCCAAATTTTTACTAAAACTCCGATTATTCATTAAAAATTCGATTTTTCACTAAAAAATCCGACTATTCACTAAAATTTTTTCACTAGAAAATTGATTCTTCACTTGAATCTGATTTTTTACTAAAAATCGAATTTTCACCAAAAATTAAATAAATAATAACAAGTAAAAAATTTATAGTCGATCATTTTCGAGATTTCCAGAAATGGCCTTATATGAGATCTTTGGCCAGTTATAAATTGATCCTTATGAATCCTTGGTACTATGATTTCTGCTTATCTAAAACTTGTATCAAATATTACCTTGATACTGTCATTTATGGGTACTTATGCGAGTTTAAGTGATTTTCTTATATGGGAGCTATGCTTAATTATAAATTCATGAAATTTGGTATTCTGATTCATTCTTATATAAAACGTATTTATATTATATTTTATTGAAATATTGACATAATGATAAGAAATTTATGAGTATTAAAACTCTATTGCGAGGAAACATTTGCATGGGAGCTAGTTGAAATAATGACCCGATAATAACCAATTTCAATAGGCTGCGTAGTTCCAAATTTCACCAAATTATCTTTAAAATTATGACTTGTATTTTGTGCACAAGTTATATTTATATGGACTGACTACAAGGCAGCCGGACATCCAGGCAACCTGCCAGACGCATGGACATCGTTTATTCGACTCAGAATGTGATTCTGAGTAGGTGGGTATTGCAATATATAAAAATCAGAATTTTCATAAAAATAAGATTTTTATCAAAATGTTTCATTAAAAACCTAACCCCCATATTCAAATTCTTCATACAAATTTTGTCTCTAAAATATATTTTAAATTTGGTTTGTTAATACGGGAGTAAGTATTTAGAAAAAGCAAAAAAAAAATAATAACAATTTTGATTCATTTTAAAATAACACATTTATTCACAAAGTGCATTGTTTCTTTAAAAATGTTATTTTTATTCACATAATATTTTAACAAATAACACAATAGCGAAGTTGTGAACTGGGAAAATATATCGTACTGCCGTTAATTTTAGATATTTTTATTGATCACAATATCTTCTAGCGACATGTCAGATTTAATAAAAAATTGAATTTTTTATATCCTTTCGTTTGTCCGCTTGCAGAGGGCAATCAAAGAAAAATGTACAAAATCAGATTTGAATTTGAATTTTGAACTTATTAGAAAATCTGAATTGAATAGCTTTTGATCAAAGAATTAAATTTCAGGGCAATCGAAAATCTTAGCAAAGACTCAAAGAATGAAACTTGGTTCGGAAAAAGAAAAAGTTACAAGAATGGATTGCAAGCTCAAAAAGTGGAAAAGCTCCTAAGAGCTATGTCAAACATGTTCAGGATAGAAATGACTCCTAGTATACTTTTTTTTCAAATTGTAATATGAGCTGGGTTTTTAATTTCCCGACATTTTTCAACTGCCGGGAATCGGGATTTTATATAAAGCATACCTGGAAATTCTCGGGTATTCGGGAAAAATACAATATTTTTTAAAAAGTATGAAAACTAAACAAAGAAAGCTATATTTTATACATAATTTGCGCGCAAATATATCTATCTATCGTCCGTCACAGCCACAGAACATTTTTTAAAAAAACCATAAATAAGAATAATAATTTATTGAAATCATATTTGGACCTCGATCGATTTCTTTAAGACATAAAAATAATAAGTTTTTTAGTCTTAAATATGGAAAATTAATGTGTAAAAATTGCTGAAGATTAAAATAAAAAATATTACAAAACTGAGTTGTGCATTCATCTAATATTAGTGAGGTTTTCTAAGATTTCTGTTCTAATAGCAGTGGTTTCAAACATAAAGAATTTTCAAATATTTAATTAAAAATTTTGTCATTCCAGTATTTCATAGTTCGAAAACTATTTTTTATGGTATTTTAATAAACACGTTTAGCGTTAATTACATCAAACTGGGTGCGAAGCAATGTAATCATCTAACCGTATATTTGCTTGATTATGGTCAGTAAACGTTTTTTATAGAATTTTGATTTTCAAAATGGTAAAAATGCACATTTTAGGTAGTTTTTATTTTCCGGGATTCCCGACAAAAAAATCCCGGGAATCGGGAAGTGAAAAATTGGTAAAATGTCAAGTTAAAGTTAAGTCTAAGCTTTAATCGAAAAAGCTAAAAAAGTTTTAAATAACAATGTTAAGACGAACTTTTAGGCACAGAAAGATCAAAGCTCCTCAATAATGAAAAAAATACATTTCCCAATGTTTTGCATTAGCCAGCAAAACATTCTCCATTGCTGAATTTTCTCAATTTCCCAGGTATAAGAATTATTTAGAAAATAATCGAGAAAATGGTCCTGAATAGTATCGTACTAAGAAACAATACAAATTTAACAAACAATTTGTCGTATGACAAATTTACTCAAAACAACAAAATACACGCAGAGCAAAAAAATATAGTTGTAGTGACCATAATCTAAGTGCAATATACTATGATTGGAACATATGATCAAAGCGAAAAATAGAAACGATTATAAATAACATCAAATTATGATTTTCTATCAGATTATGATTTAATGTTGTCATATTATTATTCCATCTTATTATATATTATAATAAAACGTATTAATAAAAAATTATTTTTATAATTTTTTTATTGAAAATAATAGAGCAAAACGCTAAAAAATGTTTATATATTATTTTTTTATTAATTACGTACATTTGTACTACCATATACAATATATGAATATGGTTTAAGAACAAGAAAAAGAACTGCAAATATTTAATGGTTGTAGAAGAAATGATATTTTTCATATTAATCAAATTTTGTTTCTGGTAAAAATATTTAAAAACGTATAATTTTTGCAGTCAACCATATTAAAATTTTTATTAAGTGTAAACATTAAATGACAACATTTAAAGAAAAACATTGTTATCATGAACACAGATTTATTAAAATTCAAGAAAATTAACAATAAGAACACAATATTGTTGTAGTGATAATGCTGTAACTATGTTTTTTCTCTGCGTGTATGTGAGCGTTTTGGCGCTTTAGTTGGAATAAATTCGAATAACCATATCAAGACGTGTCATAAAAAGGCATTGGTGACACTTCTAACATGCTACAGTGTTTTAACATTTTCTGGCCTGATTAAGAATTTTGTCATTACAATAAAAGCACAAGAAGTGATGCATTAAGGATAATGGCATTGTAGCAACTAGAAAGTAATTGGATTTAAATCAAAAAAGTTAAAGAAGGGCCTAGCAGTGTTCAATTACGGTTAAAAATTTTGAATACGTATTCACAGATTGAGCCAAAGATTCGCTAAAATAATTTTATTAATTTTTTTTAAGAATTCGTACAAAAAAAATCTTTAAATCTGGTTAACAATTAATTTGTATACAAAATGACACATTAAAAGAATTTGTACAAAAAATGCTACAATAAATTAATTTACCTTTAATTCTAGCTTATTCTGTTCATTTTTTATTTGAAAGAATATATGTTTTAAATGTTAAAATTTAAATTTACTTATTCATTTTTTTTTAAGTTTTTTACAAGAGCAGTTCATACGTTTTTTACAAAGTTGTAATAAATAACATAAAAAAAAGTTTTTTTGATTCTTAATGCACAGTGGGTCTACTCGAAAAAATTATGTATCGTACATAGGAATATTTTCTAAACCACTCGAATGAAAATAATCAGTTATATTTTAACTTTAGTTTAGTTGCAGTTCAGTTCTATTTCTAGTTCAGTTAAAATTTTTTATAGAAAATTTTCGACAAATTTTCCTTTTATAAAAATTTTCTGATAATTTTTCTTTTTATGGAAAAATTTATTTTTTTTTAATAATAATATTTTTGTCCAAACTAGTTGGACACTTAAATTATAATTATTCATTATAATCTTTATATTAATTACTAATTTAATTAATATAAGACATTTATTTATTTCTTTATATTTTTTAAGTGTAATTTGTATAAATTGGCAGCACTTTTAGTACGCACTGTAAAGAAAAATATTAATGATTTAAAATCGAGTTTCGAGATTTAATGAAAAAATTACTTACTAACTATTATTGCCGTCCTGAAGAAAAATTCACTTGTTAACCATACATCGCGAAGAACACTTCATCTAAAACTACTTACCGCTAAACTTATGCTTACCATAATCTAAAACTTATACTTTCTTAACCTAAAATTTATACTTACCGAAACCTGAAAGGTTGTATACTTATTTGCTTTATCTCTGAGCTATTTATACTAAACACCTGAAATCAACTCTAAAATTGTTTAAGTATAATTAAACCTGAAACAAACAGAATACCAACACTTCATTTCCTAAAAGTAACCCAAAGAAAAGTGAGTTTTTTATGCAGCAACAACCAGCTACCCTACGGATTCTAACACTAATCATGTTGTTGTGTTTTTTCTCATCCCTACAATTATAATTACTCCTACATGAGTATTTATAATTAAATCTTTTTTTATATAGATTGGCCCTTATATTACTTACATCCCTCCGTCTCTGCCATCATCTATAAAAAATCTATAAACAAGATCCCTAGTTTGTTCAATTTTTTTTTTTTCAGAAAAATTTCGATAAATCTTTTGTTAGAATATTTTCGATTTTTTTGTTTTTAATTTTCTTTTTCCAGAAAATTTTCTTTTTATAAAAAAATGTTCAATAAATTTTTTAGAGAAAATTGTCAATAACTTTTTTATAGAAAATTCTATAAATTAAATTCTATAAATTAATTAAAAAATTCTATAATATAAAATTCTATAAAAGTAATTTAGTGATATATTTTCTTTTAAAAAAATATTCGATAACTTTTCAATTTACAGAAAATTTTTGATAAAAAAAATGTCGGTACATTTTCTATAAATTTTCTTTTTATTATATAGAAAATTTTCGATAGATTTTCTTTATTAGCAAATATAAGATAACTTCTTCTTTTTCGCCATATATATATATATATATATATATATCGGAAAATTATCGATAAATTTCTTTTGTTAAATAGAGTTTAAATGCATTTAATCTTTATAAAAATGTTAATTTTTCCAAAAATGTTAATTCTTAACAAAATAAGAATATTTATAAATAGATTTCTCATCACAAAAAGTGTTAACAATCTTAATTGTTGCAAAAAATTAACAAATATTTACTTCGTTAAATTTTATTTACTTTCATATATTTGTTTTTCTGTTTATATCAAATTCTCTTTTATAATCAGCAGACGTTATAATTTGTTAAAAAAAAAAAAAAGTTTAATTTGCAGACAATAACAATCCTTCTAAAAATAGTAAACAAAAAAAAAACGCAGTAATTTATTGAAAAAAAAAACAAAAACAAACTGCTAAAAAAATTAAAACATGTTCAATAATGAACGACAATAACCAGGGACAGCTGGAAGATTGCGCTTTTTTAAAGAAAAATTCCGACTTTTTTTTAATGTACACATTAAGGACAAAATAATGAAAATAGATAAAATTTTAAAAATTAAAATATTTAATTTAACAAGAAAATTAAAATTTAAACTTTTTTTTGAAAAAGTTCTAGTTCAGCTCTAGGTTATAGGGTATTGCCAAGTCGACTTCTATCATTAACTATTCAAAGACTTGTTATAAAAACTCAACATCGTAGACATCTAAAATAAAAAACAAAGCATAAAACAAAATTTTATAATTTATAATCTATTTTTTCATGATGTTTTTATTGTTTATAGTTCAAACGACAACTATTATTAACTATTTTTGTTTGTGGTTTGTTTTTATTTTTTGAGAACTTTGATTGGACATTGATCTTTGAATATTTGTTTGTGTAAGCAACTAGTTAAAATTCTTAAATTTTAATTTAAAATTCCTATTATATAGTGAAATTCTAAGAAATTTTAAAAAAAGGGGAAGTATATCGTCAAGGGTATAAGTTGTCATATACATGTAGTTAATAATTGAATAGACAATTTTATATTACACCGTGTATTGATTAAATATCTAACAAATAAAATATTAATTTAAATTGCTTGTGCTGTCATTCAGATTTTTTTCCTAGTAAAAATTGTAAATATTTAAAAAAGGGTTTAAGGGTTGAAACGATTATAAAATACACTACCTCAGAAACAAAGAAATTTGCCAATGCACAGTGGGGCAGAATCGAAAATTTTTGAAAATAAATCTATAACTTGTAGGCTTAGCAGAGGAGTGTGAAATTTTAAGTTTGGTAGAAAGACCTCGCATATCCCTGACACAGAAAATTTTAAACGCTTGATAATTTTTTGTTACTTATTCGATTTCAAATATTTTTACTTCTTCTCAAAGCCCTTAATATCTCTTACAGTTTTTGAGTTATTTACATTTGAAATTTTAACAACCTCAATTTTGCAAGTTCTTGCTACAGTTTTTTTTTTTTTTTCATATATATGGCAGTATTTCCGAACAATTTTATTAGTTTTTTCAAACTAATTAAAGAATAAAATTATCTATTAAATAAAAAATTTGAAGTCGATATCTTAACTAAGTTCAAAAATAAACAATTTTTTAGATTGAAAATTGCAAAAATTACGATTGTTACGATTGTGCCTGCACTGTTTTTTCTATAAAATTTAATTTTCTTTAACAACTTATACTTTTCTGAAAGGTATCTTCAAGTAGCATAATTTCGGTTCTGTATAAAATATTGATTTCAATCTCTTTGTATACAATGTGGAATTAAGTCAGCTGGCAACTTATTTGAAAAAAAAAAAATCAAGTTCATAATTTTTCCAATTTTTGGAATTAAATAAATAATTGGTTTCTGGAATAGCTATAAATGTTTTATCCGTAATAAAATCTCTGCTAGTTAAAATATCTCAATTTTCGGTGATTGTATCGTTTAAAATGATAAAGTGGAAAAAACTTTAAAATTCTGAAACTGCATTCTGTTTCGCATTCTGTTTCATATAAAATAGGTCAAGTTTGGTAGGGTGTGTACTTTGATCGCTAGGGATTGTTTTCTATTTTAAAATTATTCTTGTGAAGATACCCTTTAGAAAAGTATAAAATTATTATATGTTGTTAAAGAAAATTACATTTTAGAGAAAAAAGGGTTTAGACACTTTTTCGGTCAAAAAACGCAAAAAAATTTAATTTTTACAATTTTAAATTTGAAAATCGTTTATTTTTTGACTCGATTAAGATATCGACTTCAAATTTTCTTTATTCAATAGACAATTTTGTTCTTTAATTAGTTAAAAAAAAGAAAAAAAAACTAATAAAATCGGTAGGAAATATTGGCATATATATTAAAAAAAACTGGACTTGAAAAACTTGAAAAATTGAGTTAGTGAAATTTTAAATGCAAATAACTCGAAAACTATAAGAAATAAATAGCACAAGTAAGCATGGTTTTTAAAGACCTTTGAAATCGAATAAGAAACAAAAATTGGCCAACGTTTAAAAATTTTTTATGTCAGAGGTACCCTTCTTTGAGCCCCCATAGCCCTGCTCCTGAGGAATATGTGGGGTCTCCCTTCCAAACTTAAAATCTGCTACGCCTATGCGAAATTTTATCCAAGTAGCCGATTAGAAGTTACAGATTTATTTCCAAAAATATTCGATTCTGCCACACTGTGCAAGCTGTCATTATTGAGGAAATAGTTACACCTAGACGTTTATATTTATAAAATCAAGTATGATCTAAAGGCTAATTTAATTCGTATTTAATAACAATACTCTTTGAGCTTTAAAAGTTTTAATTACATTTGAAAAAAATTTATTTGATATTATCTTTATGATAACAATCACATTGGACAAATATTTTCCACATTTTGCGACAAATATTTATTAGATTTTACAGAACTTTTGTATATTCAAATAGCAATAAATAATTAATATAACAAACTTTTGTTGAATTTCAAATTAAATAAATTAAGAAACTTTTACATGTTCTCTGAACATGTTTATTTCTTCAAATATTTGCCTAATTTTAAATTTTAAAATTTATATAGATAGAAGTAATAACACGCCCTCAGTTCTCATTTCACCTTCTAAATACATTTATAGTAATTTTTCCTCATCCATAAACATTGTTTTTATTTATAATAATTTCTTCAAATAGCTATATCACAAAAAATATAAACTATTTAAAATGACCCTGGTATTATAAATAGCTGCCTGCCACTATTATTGAGCATTTACAATAAGTCCAAAGTCTATAAAATGTATAATTGATAGCCAAGCGCATATGTATGAAATAAAATGAAAATTTTTGTAGGCGTTTTTATTTAAAAAAATTTCTCTTTTGTAAATGAAAAATAAAAAAAAAAATAAATAAAAAATAATAAGTAAATAAAAGATGTTTATATTAATAAAGCAATTTTCCGAGTCTGTAAACATAAACAAATGATGATAGTGTTACTTGAGGATGGCATAGGCGAATTTTAAAAACACTTTATACGATTACTAAAATGATAAAAAAAACATTAGAGCTAAAATTCAATTAAAGGTTATTGCAAATCTTGATACAAAATAATCGACTTTTGGTAAAATACTGTTGCTTTCATGATTAAACTATTTTCAATCGATTTTTGCTAAAAATGTTGATCATGACCGGTAGATAATATTTTCTTGAGATTTAACACTTTTTTACCAGATTATTGAATTTTGATTTTAAATTTAATTTCATATAAAAGTAAAACTAAGAAAATTGGTTTAAAATATGATGTGCCTCAGATGAACAAAATTTTTAATTACATTCGTTTCACACAATTTTTAAAATTTTGGCATTGATTTGTTATAGCACATTTTTACATATAATTTTTTTTTTTTTTTTAATTATATTAATTTACAAAGTGGAGCCAAACGCAAAATTTTTGATAATAAATATGTATCTCTTAAGCTGCTGGTCGGATCAAATTGAAATGTATGAAAGAGATGTAGAGGAGAATACTAGTTTTCGGAAGAATCTTTTTGCAGTGATAACATGAGGTAAGCTACAAGGTGTCAAATTTGACTCCAGTATATAAAAGTATATAAAAGTGTCAAAAAATCATAACCGATTTCAAAGATTTTTATATTTTTGTGCTTGGAAAAAATTAAGCTTACTCCCCTAATTTATTTCTTACAGTTAAAAAGATATTTACCCTGGAATTTTGAATTTCTGATTTTTCCCCTCGACTTCATTTCGTTTTTCGGGAATAAGTTCTGAGATAATTGAGGTAAAATTTTTTTAAATATTCCGTAATTCGCAATATATTCCGAAATAATATGCTGAAAAAAATTTTTTGATTATCTTAGTTCGTCTAGACGTGAAAAATATTCAAAATCAGCACTCTGAAATTAGTATGGAAAATGGCTATTATTTAAAAAAAATATTTGCTCAATATTTTGTTAATAAGAAAATATTTTACTTTACATATTTCGAAAGACAAGGCTTCATAAATGGTTAATAAAGAAATTTTAAATTGATTTTTTTTTTTTTGCACCCTACATCCAGAATTGATCGAAAATTGTGAATTACAAAAAAGTTTAATTTTTCCGATTAATATTTTTATTGACGATATTTAATCATAAAATAGATTTGGAGCGATTTGACACTAAATTGCGTTCCGCCTAGTCAAATACGAATGCAGGAGCGCAGATTTTATGAAAAAAGTACATTTTTTAAACGACTTTTTTTAAATTGCAGAAAAAAGTATATTGGCATAACATTTTCACTAGCATTTCTTATGTAGTGTATAAAAAATATCAGTTTTTCACTCCTGGAAAAACAATTTAAAATGCTTTACGATCCAATTTTTGGCGACTTTTCAAAATTATATAATTTAAAAAAAGATTAAAAAAATAGTAGTTTTTTTAAGCCAAATTTCGTGCACTTTCCAAAAACTTAAAAATATTAAAATACTTATTTACCAATTCAATAATATATAATATGTATATATAGATCGTTTTGAAAACATAATATAATGGCCTCAAGAAAAGAAAACTGAAGTCAATTCTCCCTAAATTCACTATATTATAATATTTTATTGTGAATCTCCATATGCACGTATGCGTAACACACAATTTTACTGGCGCGTGTTGTTTGTGTAAGGAGATAATATTCGTAATAATCGTTTAAAATTTATTGAATATTGTTTATTTTTGAAAAAAATTTTTAAATTGATTTCTGAAGCTTTTTAAATGATTTTTGGAATGAAATATTGATATTTATTTAATACAGTACATAAGAAACAGTAGTGAAATAAAATTTAAAAAAGGTCGTAAAACAAATATTTTTTTCATAAAATCTGCACTCCTGCGAAAACCCATTTTGTGTCTGATCGATATAAAGCTTTTTTATGATTAAATATCGTCAATAAATTTAAAAAAGCTCGCGTGACATTTTTTTTATTAATAGATAAAAATGAAACCTTTTTTAAATTCACTATTTTGGACCAATGCACAGTGGGGCAGAATCGAAATTTTTTGGAAATAAAACTGTAACTTCTGATCGGCTGGTTGGATTTTCATGAAATTTGGTATAGGCGTAGCAGAGGAGCGTGCAATGTTACTTTTTGAAGAGGGGCACAACAAACCCCTCAGGGACGGAGCTAAGGGGGATCAAAGTTAGGTTTTTAATCGCTTGCCAAATTTTTTTATCTCGTCCGATTTCAAATATTTGTATACACTGTTGTAGGCCCTGATAAGACCTATAAAAAACAAGAATTAAACCCATTTTATATGGAAATCAATTAAAATTTTCTTGTTAAGAAAATTTTTTATTAAAAAAAAAACTGAGAAAAAAGTGAAAGAATGGTACTATATTTTGTAAAAGAAATAGCAATTTTTCATACTAATTTCAGAGTTCGGACTTTGAACATTTTTCACTTCTGGACGAATTGAGATAATCAAAAAAAAATTTCAGCATATTATTAAAAAAAATTTTCCCCCATATACCTCAGGATTTATTCCCAAAAAACGAAATAAAGTCGTGGCAAAAAATTCAAAATTCAAGGATAAATATCTTTTTAGCTGTGAGAGATAACTTAGGTGAGTTTATTTTCTCTTTATCTCACCAAGCACTTTACATAAATATAAAAATCTTTGAAATCGGACTTCATTTGTAGAATTTGTAGTCGCAAATTTCAATAAGAGGGGTAGCCCACTAGTAAAGTTATTTCGCATACGCTGACTTCAATGGTGGCAGCTTTTTTCGAAGTTAGCGATCGTATTAGCGATATATGGGTTTAAACTTTATTATAGAAGTAGCACAAATAATACAAAATTAGAAATAAAAGGGGAGTTATTTGTGTAAATTAAGCAATAAATCGATTCAATATGTACTCCAATCAAAAATATGTATTCAAATCAAAATAAGACCGATTTTTAATGTTTGCATTTTTTATTTTATTTTTTTTTTTTTTTTTTTTTTGAAAAGTTGCTCATTAGAAACACTACTTAGATTGCTTACGGAATTGTAGTAATATTTTTTGTTAGAGTAAAGATTTGTAATTTTGCCATTAAAATACATTCATGATCACATACTTTAATAGAATCTTAATTGTTTATTTTGTTTAAATTTAACAAAAAAAAAATTGTTAAATTTTAACAAAAACACTTAATTTTTCTAACCCCTCTTTTATCCTTTCAAAATAAAATATCACAAAAACGATCGCCAGTTTTAAAAATGGTTAACACCATTGAATTCAGCGTCGTCGACTTAGTTGTACCTAATGGGTGCCCATCTTGTTGAAAAAAAAAAATAAGTCTCAATTTCGAGCACAAAAGAAATTTGTAATTTTATGCTATAATCAATACGCAAAAAAACGATATTTTGTGAAAATCGCATTTTTGTTAAAGAAATAATCTCAACAATAAAAATGAGTCTGGTAGAAATAAATACAAAAACACCAAACATTTCAATCATGTGGAAAGGATTTTGTTAATATGACCGATTAACCTTTATTTATTTTTATAATTAGCAATTTAATTGTTCTTTTTTATTATATTTAATTAATATTTTCATTTAATTTATATTATCAAAAAAATTCATTTTTAGCAATAATTCCATTACAGTTTTGTTAAATTATTTACATAATTAAAAACAAACATAAATAACATAAATAATTATTTTCATTAATGATACAATTAAACGTTATTTAAAAGTTTTTTTTCACAAATATTTACAGATTTTTCTCCATTACCATTATTGTTCGTTTGTAATAGATTCAAGTTATTATTTTAATTAAATTGAAAAAAAATCATTGCGATAAAAATTATAAGTAATTAATTAATTAATTTTGAGTACGCATTTTATTAATTTAATGCAATAATATTATACATAGTTTTAATCAATCTAATTGTTTACATAATTTATGTAATTGCTTTAATAATTGATTTAATTAGATTATGCACTTATTATTATCATAATTTCGATAATTTATTAAATTAATTTTATTTTTAAAAGTATTGTGCAATTAAGGTTTGAAGGTATCAATAATTAATTCAGTTGTTTACAAAACTGAGATAAACATGTTTTCAATTCTCTATTGTTCGTTTCCAATTGATCAATTGATTTAATTAATTTAAAAAAAATCTTTACGATAACAATTATAATTAAATAATTTTGAGAACGAATTTAAATTACATTGTTTTAATAATTAAAGTGAGAATTAAATTAATTATATTATTGAATTGAATTCGTCCTTGATTTAATTATGACATTGATTTCATTTTAATTAATTGGTTTAGTGACAGATTGATAAATTAATTTTTACTATTAATTTAATTAACCATTTGATTCAAAGTTTATATTTCAAAAGTAATATTAAATTTAGTTTTAAAGTCAGTTAAGTTTTGAATTAATTCAGTTCCTTAGATAATTAACATACAAATTTTTCAATTAACTTCTTTATTTATTGTCACTTGTAATCAATTTAATTGTTTGGAAGAACCCTTACAATCATAATCACAATTAATAAATATAAAGTTCGAATTTTACTTTTATTTTATTATTATTATTATTATTATTATTGTTATTATTATTATTATTATTATTATTATTATTATTATTATTATTATTATTATTTATTTAATTAAAGAATTTAATTAATTTAACTCTATAATTCTGTTACACTAATTCAATTATTATGATTCCATTTTGGCATATTGTGTCCGATTTTATAATTTGTTTTTTTCATGTCATCACTCTAATTTTATATATAATTAAACAATCTTATTATTTTATAATATTATTATGCCATTTTTCATATTATTTTTCCATATTATTCTATCTTATTTTAATAAAATACATATTATTTGTTCATTAATTATATTCATTTGTACCGCCAAATGTGGTTCAGATTCAAGATATGTTTTTTTAACTAAACCCTTTAATGGTAGTTAATCAATATTAGTTGAATCACACCAGGTATAACCAGACTTTGTCTATTTATATTTATTTATATATAAACTAAATGAAAATTACAATTAAGTTGGAAAACAAACATTAAAAACAAAATATATTTCAAAACATATGATCGCAGCAAAAATTAAATAAATTAAAATATAATTATTAGGATTACATTTTGTTATAGTGTGTCCGATTTTATGGCTTGTTTTTTCAAGTTATGATTCTAGTTTCAGAAATAATTGAACAATATTACTATACCATTATCCCATTCTATCAGTTTATGATTTGATGTTAGTATATTATTACTCTATCTCTTTATATTATTATAATAAAGTGTCATATTATTATTACATTTTATCATATTATTATTCCATGTTATCATATAGTTATCCAATCTTATCATATTATTATTTCATTTTGTCATATTATTATTCTAGCAGATATAATCGGAAACAAAAATAAACTACCTATTTTTTGCCTGAATAACTAGTTATTTTTGTTCGACTTGTCCACAAATTCATGTAGTTATTTTTTGACTCTGGGGGTACTCAAAAATATGTACCTAAACAAAAACAAAAATAAAAAAACAAAAAAATTTTGCCGCCAGTGCGACTCGAACTTGGACACAAACTAACCATTCGTTTTTACCGACTAACGTCTTACTCAGTACACCATCTCGCACATAGCATCCTAAGAAACAAAAACTATATTTAGTTTAAAATATCTTTTTAGACATTTTGTTATAAAAAACTAACAGTTTCAGAATGAGGTTGAACCAATCCGGCGCTCTAGCCAACTCATCCACGTGATTGCAGTATTACTGTGCTATTATACCACTGAGTACTTATTAATGTAATACAGAGTAGGCAAATAATAATGACGCCTCATTACCAAGAAACTACTTCAATAAGAAGTTGTTATTACCGAAAACCAAAAAGTTTTTGCTGGGCATATACGAGATATATTTTATTAACTAAACCCTTTAATGGTAGTTAATCAATATCCTCACACCGAGTATAACCAAACCTCGTCTATTTATATTTATTCATACATAAACCAAATGAGGATTACAATGAAGAACAAAATATATTTAAAAACAAATAAATTTTTCCGCTAAGTTTGTGAAAAGGATAAGTATTATATTTATTTGAAACATTTTATTGTCATGGGAATAATAATATTAATATGGTTTAAAAACAGAATATGGTTTAATAACAAGATAAAGACTGCAAATATTCATTGGTTGTAGTAGTAATGGTATTTTTCATATTAATGAAATTTTGTTTCTGGTAAAAGTATTTACAAACATACAAATTTTTCAGTCAAACAAATTAAAATTTTCATTGAGTGTAAACATTAAATAATAAAATTTAAACAAAAATAAAGTTATCATGAACACAGAGTTATTAAAATTCAAGAAAATTAGTAATGTGAACATAATATTGTTGTAGTGATAATGTAACCATGTTTTTTCTCTGTGTGTTCGTGGCAAAGCAAAAGCATACATTTATCATAAAAACTATAAATTCGTGTAAAATGCTGACTAAATTACAAAAATTACTTTAATTCGATTATTATCGCTGTTTTAAAGGAATTTATTATATTTCTCATAAATTCATCTATATTTAAGTATAACAAATACTTCCTTATTCTTCCTTAATTGACTTATTCCAAAAATTTCTAATTTAACCTTTCAGACAATAAATACATTAAATTGACGTTCTTGCTGTTAAAGAGTTAATTTCGTTTAATCTTCAATAGTATCAGGATAGACGATTCCAATGTATGTTGAAAAATGTGCAAAATATATAAAATTATATGTTTGAATAAAGAAAATATGACAAAAAAGTTGGTAAAATCTTTATATTCCGCAACTGAAGAGAGGCATAACAATTATTTAAATGAATATTCCAGGCTTTATTATGCCTCTATTACAATTTAAAGTTAGTTTTCTTTAACGAAAATTTTGATAATGATATTGGAAGAAATACGTATTTTTAGAGGTGTGTTTAAAATATTTCAGCTCACATAAATTTAAACATTCAGATGTAATATTTTGAGAATCACATAAGAACGGACCAGTCTTCATTTCTAGAGGGGTATATTTATAACTTTTTTATGAAGCTCTTTACTGGATATAAACATTTTAAAAATGTGACAAACTGATTTTAACAATTGTTTATGTATCAAACAGAAAGTGTTGCAATTGATAGTTGCCTTTGTGGTCTCCAAAGTAAAATTTATGGTCTGCAAATGAGATTCATGAGCATGAATGCTCATCTTTTATACTTGCATTTCGTTGAAACCTTAACATTAGGTTCTTTTCTTCAAAATCACACTTTGTTCTTATTACGGTTCAATGTAGGGTATTTAAATGCCAAGATTATTCAATTACAATAAACACTTGTTGTTCACTTTATTTTTAAAGGAAAAATAAATAAAACAAAGCCAAGATTTTTATTATATCTTTACATTGTTTTATTTTACTTATGTGTGCTTTTTTCATTTATCTTTTCATTTTTAACAATAAACAATAAAATGACATCATTTCAAAGTTCAAACTGACTACAAAAAGAAAAAAAGCAAATATAACTCAGCTCGATTGTATCCAACTGAAAACGAACCTCTTTCTTGCTCAAGTTTAATCGTTTGGGGGCTTTTGTTTACAACATGTTGTTTTTTTCTACTTATGTTAGTATAAGTAATTAAATGCCAGATATGTGTATATAAATGATAAATATGATAAATTTTAAATGCATATATGCAATATTTATAAGAGTCATATAAACAATAACAAATTTAACTTCGTGCACGTAATAAGTTATTTGTGAGTACTTAACATTTGAACTTTTTTGTTAAAACACAACAACAGACTTTTGTTAATAATGTTATTAAATTTTTGCATTTTTTTATAAATTTTTAATTTTATTTTTTTTTTTTTTTTACATATTTTTGTTTTTATTATTTTTCTAAAAGTAGAAGCAGACATAAACAAATCATAGCATTTTCCCTACAAGCAAAATAATACGAAAGTGATTCGAATTCGTATTACTTAGAAGAAAAATTTTATTGCCGCAATAATCATATTCGTATTGCGTTAGTTTCCTCCATCGGGAGAGATTGTGCGCCACAGGCGATACATCTAAGCAATAAGAAATCAATACGTCTGGAAGAAAAATAAACCAATATTGCTAGATAATCATCTAGGTGAAAAAATAAGATACCGCTAGATAATCTTCTGGAAGTTGTAACAAATATATAGAAAAATTATCACTAAACAAATCTTGAAATAATATAATAAGGAAAATTTTTAAAACCTGTAGCATGCATGCACATAAATCTTATCATCATACGAAGTACGAAAACTAAAACACTCACATAAAATATGCATTTTTTGCTAAAAGACAAACAAATTTCTTCAATATTTTTTCATGTCTTAAACAAAACAACTGAGAAAATTTTGAACGAAAAATAAAAGTACTGCATTAATTTCTTTCAGATGATCTCAATGGGATATCATCAATTTATTGCGGAGGTGATAATAACCTTACTGAAAAAAGCGCGATATTTTGAGGATAAAAATAATAAAAGAATTAAAATTTTATATATTTTTTGTTGTTTATTGCGTAATTTTCTTTAAACTGATAAAAATACTATATTAGAAAAATATTGCTTTGATGATTTTCGTCCAAATAATATAAAGAAGATATTGCGTAAATTTCTTCTAGGAATATAACTTGCAAATGATTGTAGGGTTATTTTTATTTTATTATTACTTTATCATATTTGTTGTTAATGACCTATTGGTTGCTTGTTGTTCACCAGTAAACATTTTTATGTTGTTTTTTTTTTATTTTCTTAAAAATTTCATTAACATTTTGTATTGATCATTTATTTTTTGCGCATTTTTTGCATATTGCGATTTTTTTTGTCATATTTTTTTTACGCTTTGTAAAATTATTTAATTATTTATATGTGTAAAGCTAAGTTCAGATTACGCAAATATTTGACACGAAATATTTCATCGTGTTTTCTCGCAATTTTTGCGACTAAATATAGAGCTAATTTTTTGTTTACATTACGTGCGTTTATTTGACCATTTTTATTTGATGGAACAGCTATCAAATATTGTAAAATAAAAATAAAATATTTTAAGCCCGTTCAGATTCGATGCAAATTATTTACTCAAAATTATTTAATTAAACACGCAACTTCCATAAATTTATTTGACATCAATTATTAAATGAATTTGTAGGAAAATCCTATTTTTTTTTATTTAGTTTTAATCAATTGTTAACAATTTTCTGAGAGAATTTCAGAATACGTGGATGTAAAGGTAATGTTTGTAGGGGTTTTATTTAATGTAAGGCGAAAATGCTATTTATTTTAAATACAAGTATTTATAAAATTTACAAAGTAAAATATTTAGATAATAAAGGAAATACGAACTATTATCAATCGATTAATTGCAATATTTCATACGTACATTAATAAAAATTACTTTAAAAAACATATATATACATATATATATAATTTTTTTATAAGTAATTTACGTTATACACAAGAACAACCCAGTTTGTTTTTCTCATCATTTATTAAACAGCCCTGTTTTCACAAAACAACACTGTTTATTTCGCACGCAACTTTCAACTGTATAAAAAATAACAAGAATTATATTGAAAGCTTTATTTAAAAAATAAATCAGCTGTTATCTTGTTTGAATATTTTCATGTTCACATTACGCAAAGCATATATTTGCAAAAGTCGTCAAATATTAGCCTAATGCGAACTTAGCATAAGTGTGTTTTGTTTTGAAAAGAGGTGCACTTTAGTTTAAATTTCTACAAACGTTATTAAATTTCATATTATTTTTTAAGGTTGTTTCAAAGTTCATTGTTTTAACAATTTCACGGTCATTTTTGATTTTTTTTAAGTGTGTTTTGTCATCGGCAATTAAGTTTTATTTTTTATTATATATATATATATATATATATATATATATATATATATATATATATATATTATATGTATATATATATATTTTTTTTTTTTTGGTAGTGGGGCGTTTGCACTAAGGTTTTTTGCAAAATAAAAAAAAGTAAATAAATTTACATTTGTGTGAATTTAAAATGCGTCTGTGGTTTCTAATAAAAACGAAAAATATATATATATATATATATATATATATATATATATATGTATATAACGAAAAAAATATTACGAAAAAAGCAAATTTACCAAAAATTTTCTGCGTAAGAAAATTCATCAAAAATTTTCTATTGAACGAAAATTCGCTACAAAAAGGAAATTTTACAAATATTTTCTATAAAAAGAAAATTTAACGAAAATTTTCTATAAAAAAAAGAAAATTTTGCGAACATTTTCTATTTAAAAAAACGAAAACAATGCAAATATTTTATAAAAAGAAAATTTTCAATAAAAAGATAATTTCTAGACAATTTTTTATAAAAGAAATTTACCAACAAATTTCTATAAACAAAAAAATTTTCGAAAAATTTCTGTAAAAAAAACTAACGAACATTTTCTATAAAAAACGAAAAATATAAAAAAAAAAAAATTAAAAAAAATTCTATAAAAAGAAAATCTAATTGTCTATGAAGAAAAAATTATTGAAAATTTTCTATAAAATTAAAATTTAACGAAAATTTTCTATTAAATGAAGTTTAACGAAAATGTTCTAAAAGAGAAAACTTCAATAAAAAGACAATTTATTGACATTTATTTTAATTTATAAAAAACTCTATAAAAGAAATTTACCAAAAACTTTCTATAAAAGCAATTTATCAAAAATGTTCTATAAAAGAATTTTATCAAAAATTTTATATAAAAGAAATTTATAAAAAATTTTCTATAAAAAAAATTTATCAAAAATTTTCTACAAAAAATATTATCAAAAATTTTTTATAAACAAACTATTTAACTAAAATTTTCTATAAAAAGAAAATTTATCCGAAAATTTTCTATAAAAAAAATTCTATTTAAATTTTTTTTAGATAATCTAAAGCTTTCTATAAAAAGAATATTTAGCAAAAATTTTCTAAGAAAAAAAATTTAACAAAAATTTTCTAAAAGATAATTTAGCAAACATTTTCTATACAAAGAAAATTTAACAAACATTTTCTATACAAGAAAATTTAACGAAAATTTTCTATAAAAAGAAATTTGACAAAAATATTCTATATAAAAGGTAGATTAATTTAAATATTTTCCAGAAAAAGAAAATATAACGAAAAGTTTCTATGAAAAGAAAATTTAACCTAAAATCTTCTATAATAGTAAAAATTATGCGAAAATTTCCTAAAAAAATAAAACTTTATAAAAGGAAAACTATCCGAAAATTTTCTACAAAAAAAATTTGATTAAAAATTTATAAAAAAGAAAAAACTTTAACGAACTCTTCTATACAAACCAAATTTAACGAAAACAAAATTTATAGAAAATTTTCTTTGAAAAAAAAAATTTATCGAAAATTTTCTATGAAAAAAAAATTTATTGAAAATTTTCTATGAAAAGAAAATTTATTGAAAATTTTGTATAAAAAGAAATTTTAACGAACATTTTCTATAAAATTATAAATTAACGAACATTTTCTAATAAAAAGGATATTTTCTGTAGAAAATTTATCCGAAATATTCTATAAAAAGAGAATTTGTCGAAAATTGTCTATAAAAGAAAACATCGAAAATCGAACATTATCTATAATATGGCATTCAGACCGAAGCGAAATTACGTACTTTCGGGATTTCGGCCGACATCAAGTTGAAATTACGTAATTTCCCATACATTTTGAAACTTGCAAAATTACATAATTTTGTGTAATTTCCGCGAAATTACATTGAAATTACGATGCCCATTTCCGTGCTACTCTGTACATGGTTGGAAAAAATACTTTTTTTCAACTATGTACTGCATGTTTCAATCGTGAGAAGAAAAAAAAAACAATTTACAGCTGATCTTAAATTTAAACACAAATCTTAAAATTAATTATTAAAGTGATTTTGCAAAATGAAACCTATCCTTTTTACAATTTTAATAGCTGCAAATTAATAATTTCCAATTTAGTAAGTAATTGTTTCTTATTTGTTTCCATTTCAAAATACTTTATTTACCCCTAAAACAATTTAAAATGTAAACAATAAGTATCAGCTGTTCACGAAATTACATCAAATGTCATCTAGCCAGTATGAACACTATAGATTTCATTCGTAATTTCGCCATGAAATTTTGTAATTTCGCGCCGGTCTGAATAAGGCTTAAAAAGAAAATTTATCGAAAATTTTCTGTAAAAAGAAACGAGAATTAATCGAAAATTATGTATAAAAAGACAATTTATTAAACATTTTTTATAAAAGAAAATTTATCCAAAAATTATTTTGTAAAATAAAATTTATCGAAAATTTTCTATAAAAACAAATTTGATCAAAATTTTATGTAAAAAGAAATTTGATAGAGTGTCTTCGACCACCCTCAACATTAGAACTATAAAACCTACAATAGCTTTTAAACTCCATTACATAATAAATCGTGAACTCGGTTTTACATAAGACAGTGAGCAAATAAAATAAATATAAATTATATACTCTCTTCATCATACAATCAATACAATTGTATTAAATTTACTTCCTCCTTCTTTTAATGATGATGATTCGCTTTTAAATAATAATTTTGTTTTTTACGCCGTTTAATAAAATAAAGTTTCAAAATCTTAAGAAACGTTTTCACAACTTCATCTGGCCTCTAAACAAAATGAATCAATCAATTAGGTTTCTTTATCACCTCCAACACACAAAATAAAAAAGTAAACTTTCAATAACAATCTAGTCAATCTGTCTGTGTGGCTGGTTTACTGTCTATAATATAAATTTTTTGTTTTCCTTGTTTATTTTATTTTTGCACGAGTTAAAAAAAAGGGGTTAATAACTTTTTGCAAGGAACTTCTGCGTTGTTTTGCTCTGTTCTGTTGTCATCTGTTTGCTATTTTGACATTTAGTATTATGTGTGATTAATTTTGCTGTTTTACCTTCCAGTACTTTCAAAATAAATATAGTACTTTATTTGCTGGGGCACACTCGTGCGCTCATTAGTGCGGTTGCAAGTGGATGGTACAGTGGGATGGATTAGAGGTAAATATATTTTGTCAAAAATTTGCTGCAAAAGAAAATTTATCGAAAATTTCTATAAAAAAAAAAAACTTATTGCAAATTTTGCAAAAAACACTTGATACAAAATTTTCTATAAAAAAAATTCCTATAGAAAGAAAATTTACCTTAAGTTTAAATATCCTTTAAATGAAAATCATAAATTTCCTATAAAATGAAAACTTATCGTAAGTTTCCTATGAAAAAAAAATTTATTTAAAATTTCGTATGAAAAGAAAATGTCCTTAAGTTTAAATTTCCAGTACAGATAAAATTTATAAAAAATTTTATACAAAAAGAAAACTATTGCAAATTTCCTATAAAAGGAAAGTTTATAGTAAATTTCCTATAAAAAGAGAATTTATCGTAAATTTATATTAAAAAGACATTTGATCGTAAATTTTCTTTAAATTATCGAAAATTTTTCAAAAAATAAAAAATTTATTGTAAATTTCTTAAGAAAAGAAAATTTATCGTAAACTTTTTATAAAATGAAAATTTATTATAAGTTTCATACCAAAAAATTATTGTAAACATTCTGTAAACAAAAAAAGAACAACTTATCGTAAATTTCCTATAAAAAACAATTCATCGTAAATTTCCTATAAAAAGAAAATTTATCGTTAATTTCCAATAAAAAAAATTATCGAGAATTTTCTATGCAAGAAAATTTAGGAAAGTTTTCTATTTAGTTCTAAATTAATTTATTAATTTCCCATTCCATCCCACTGTGCTTCGATGTTGTTTCATTTATGCGTACATAGTCTGTATTTCAGGCGATTTTTTTTCATTATTGTTGAGTATGTCTCTTCGGTTTTTTTCAGTTTAATAGTTTCGATTTCATTGCTGTTTTTGTTGTTGATTTTGTATTCCAATGTTCTTTATTTTTAGGTTTCTGACCGTTCAAGTTCATTTGTCCTCTTCTTTTTTTCGGGTGTATTCGTACAAAAACAAAATTCAGTCTGTGTCAGTGTGTATTGAACGCGTGTAAATTAAATTGTACGTTTCATTTAATTTGTTTGGGAAAAATAAGGGTCAAGGTCTTTCGTATAAATTCAACTGGTTTTTTGATTCTTTTGGACGGCACATGAAAAAAAAATTAATACATACGAGAACATTCAGACAGGAAGAGATGTTACTTTATTAAAATTGTTTTTGATTTGATGTTTATGTTAAAGAAAAAGAGAATTGAACTTAAGAGGAATACACATAAAGAAATTAAAGATTCTTTCAAAATACACTCTTATAGTATTTTCCGAACAAATGACTTCATTGCAAATACAAACGGAACTATTGAATAATAACTTGATTTAATTGTGGACTTAAAAATTATCAGTGTTTTATATCCGTAAGGAATTATATCCTTTACCATTTTTTCTTGAATTTTTTCTCTAAGTCCGCAAGATATATTATTTTTATTATTTTTCATCAATATTTTTTCGGTGTATTCAAGGATTTTTTTGTATTCTTATTTCCTTTTCTTAGCAACAAGTTATGGCTACATATTTTGCTTTTAAGGTAAAACTTTGCAAACATTCACCTTTTTTATTTTGTTTGTTGTTGTTGAGGGTTATTAGCCCACACATAAAATTATTATATGTAAAAAAGAAAAAGAAAACGTATAGGTAGAGGTAAGTAACTGAGAAACTTGATTTTAGTACTACTCCTCTCGTTTGTAGTTCATAAAGTTACAACAGAACATTCTCAAGGATTCTTATGTTTTACATAAGGAACCTTGAAGCCATAGATTGCTTTACATTTATATTTAAAATATTACATAATTTTTTTTTAATTCTTAAACGTTGGCAATTAAAGGAATATTAAGTATTATTGAGGAAATAAAAACATGTTTTACATTTAAAGGTTACATTTTTGGAAAGAACAAAATTTTAATTAATGACTTAAAAATATTTAAATATGTATTTTTTTTTATTGCAAATACTTTAAAAGAAGTGAATTCTTAAGAACTGATACCAATTAAAGTAAAAAAGGCAGTTATTACGTTCGAGTGCAACTTTAAAGTCAAAAATATTTTATACACATTTAATTATCCTTTTTCACAAACAATTTATATTAATGCAAAAATAAATGGAGAACTGTTAAGCCCTATAATAATATCGGATGCGAAATGATTCAGCTACTGTTAGGATTGAACCAAAAATATTTAAAAATTAATAAAAAAAAAAACAGATAAAAAAATTTTCAAAATTTTGTTATGGATTAATAGAGTTTTGCAATAACGCCTTATTTAAAAATGATTGGCCTTCGTTTTAATCATACCAGATTTAAATTGGGATGTTAAATAACTAGGTTCGCGAACATTAAAAAAAAATTAAATTCGCGAAAGAATTAATAAAAATTCATTTCGTGAAATTAAACTCTTTCAAAGTTTTTGTAAAAAAGTTATACCAACAGATTACAATTATCCCTTTAAGCAAGTTAAAGCCTTAGTTTCGCAAAAGATTTGACAAAAAAATCAGGAAAAATTTTGTGAGTTTTTATACCCTTCACCACAGGTTTAAAAGGTATATATAAGTTTGTTTATGTTTGTAATTTCTACAATATTCATCTAGTACCTCAAAAAGTATATATGCTGGATCCTTATTGATAGAGAAGTCGATACAACCCATCTATTTGTTGAAATTAGTTTTTAAAAAGCCCCAGATATCGGATATATACGTTTTATACATCAGTTTACAGAGAATGAGCAAAATCGGTCCATAAATGGCCGAGATATCGCCAAAAAACCGAAGATATCTCCAAAACATGTTTTTGCTTTCGACTTATCTAAGCCTCTATATAAGCTAGCGAGTTTGTTCTTGCACAGAAAATTCAAAATCTTTTTATTTATTTATTTTATTTATTTTTTTTTTGCGGAAGAAATGAACAAAATCCATTAATATCCGAGATGTCGGTAAAACGCAGTTTTATGCTTTTTGAAGCTCCTACATAAACTATGGGCTTCATTTTTATATACATCGATCATAAATATTTTTCTCTTCTTTTTGATGCTCCTGTATGAGCAAGACCCTTCATTATTTCATAGAAAATTCGATTTTTTTTTTGGATTTTTGTGCTGAAGAAATGATCTCAGTCAGTCCATTAGTGTTCGAGATATCGGCCAAAACGCGTTTTTGAACTTTTAAAGCTCCTATATAAGTTACGAACTTTGTGCGGAAATCTATCACAAATATTTTTCTCGGATTTCGAATTTCTAAATCAATCTAATCGGTCCATACATTTTCAAAATGTGCTTTTTATTAATTAATGTTATTTTAATTAATGTTGTCATTTGGTATTGTTATTGTTTCAGTAACTTTAAAATATATTTATGTTTCATATAACATCCCAACACGGTTGAAGGGTATATAAAATTCGGCATAGCCGAATATAGCACTCTAACTTGTTTTCTTCATATTAGCCATCGATCTAATCGCAACAATAGACTAGAATTTTTGATTTAAACTGACAATTTGAAATAATTAGTTTCGCAAAAGGTTTAATAAAAGTTGAAGTTCGTGAAAGATTTCATGTACAGTTTTTTTATTTAGACCATCGTTCTAGTCACAAAAACAATACTACAAATCTCGGTTTAAACTGGAAAAATATTCAGTTCAAGTATTTGATTTTACGAAGGATTGTTAAAATATTAATTTCGCAAAAAAATTTACAAATGATTGTTTTTAATATACAAAAATATATTGTAATATCCCATTTAAACTCGTAAGTTGAAATATTTAATTTCGCGTAAGTTTGAAAAAAACAGTATTTCATAGATTTTATGAAAGTTTTCACAAAAAAATAAAAATATACAATAATTTCCGGTTTAAAGTTTTAATTTTAAATATTCCCTAAAGATTTAATAAAAGATTAATTTCGCGAAAGCGATTTATACATGAAATAGTCAACAATTTCTAATTACACAATGATAGACCACACACAATTCACAATTTAAACCGAAATTCCCAACTAATAAAGTTAAAATGCATTTTCGCTAAAGAATTTATGAAAGTACTTTAAAAAATATAGACCATCAATCTTATCATAGCGATAGACTAGAATTCCCAGAGTAATCTTTATGCAATGGCAATTTCCGGATATCTGCAGCAAAGGATTTCTGTTGCATTATGGTGTTATTGTTCTCCATTAATTATTCTTTTTTATTCTCTTTTAAGATGGAATTAGAATTGAACAAAAAACATATTTTAAATTCAAAATTGGCCCCTATAGATCTTACCGATAAAGCCGTTCTAATCATAAGATCCTGTGACTCACACCGAATCAAAAAGCGTTGGGATAACACTCCAACGTTGAAAGATTTATTTCCTGAATATATTGAGTTGTGTATCCCAATGGATGACAAATTTTCACTGCTACTGTCATCGCTAAATACGTAACCTCCTTCCGCTAATATTGAAACACAAAATGCTAAAGAAAAAAAAGAAATGGAAACTTCTAAAGCTGTACTTGGAGCAAGGCATCAACATCGAGGAGGCACAAAAATTTACACACTGGGTAACGGAACACGTTATTACTTTGTGAAAGTAGCCATTTATAAAGTTGTATCTGATGACAACCAAAGAGCTGAGATATCCGTTGGATATTTTCCAGAAAAGCTCGATACATTAAAGAATTCTAGACTCAAAGGGAAAAATCATCACATAGTGCCAATAACTACAACAGACATAACCTACCCTGTTGCGGATACCGTAGATACCACAGCAAGTGGGAACAAGTCCGAAAAATTCTATTATTAGTTCAGACAAACCCACTTATTCTGCAGCAAGTTGCAACTAACAAGATTGATATGACTGAATAGAAAATATTCCATTCAGATGGAAAACTGCATCTGCAGAAAAGGATCAGTAAAGATTACAAGAAGTTCTCTGACGAACCTTCATGCTCTAAGAAGGATACAATTTCCTAGGCAAGAAAGCTTTCCCACAGCCATTAGAGTACACAACGGCATCTCAACGACCACGAAAATGTAAAGTATATATGCAAAAGCATCAGTAATTAAAAGCTTCAACCAGGGAAGAACTGGCACTCATCTTAAAATCATTGATTGTATTGGTACCAGACATATGGTTTCCAGATCCAGATTCGCAAAAAGCTGGACATTCGGGATAAAAATATAGTTTTAAGAAAAAAGGTGGACATTTAAAAAAGTTCTTTATTAAAAAAATACTTTTGCACTTTGTTAGGAACATGATATTTTAAAATACAATAAGGGTACTCATTTAAACACTTAAGTTTCCCATTTGTGCAATTGTGCAAATTTGTGCGGCATGTTTCATGAACCCCCTTTTCAAATGTTGTGCAATATTAAGTAAATAATTAAAAAATTTTGTTGAAAGCAATGATACATGCAATGATTTTTTTATAATTAACGTAGATATAACTTTTTACATTGTTTTTATTAAAAATTTTTAAATATAAACAAAAGACAGATGATTTATAAATGCAAAATTAAACAGCGAGACTAAATAGTCGAGCAAACTTAGAAGTCTTGTGCAAATGACAGTTCATTTGCGAATGTGCAAACTTGCACACATTACTCAGTTTGTGAGGGTTTTGCTCGTTTTCATGAAGACCCTTAATATATTTTACTTGAAATTTGTGTTTGAAATAATAGAAATTGAATTATATTTTTAAATTCAGAACTTTTGGAAGTTTTTAACCATCTAACAACATTAACCAGACACCTTTATCCAAACTATCAAGGTTTAATCTGTAGAGCGTTATAAGGGACTTGATTCAAGCTGACTTTTTTCTGAAAGAAAGAAAAGAAACAATTATCATATTTTATCTGAACTGATCGGCTGAGCTAAACCGCCGAAAAATTAAAAAAAACTGCTGATTGATCAAATTTTCTTGAGCAGTCTTAAAAAAGAAATTATAACACTTTTGGTAAATTCATTAAATGTAGAGAATTTAAAATTTTATTATATAATATATAGCATATAGTGTTAAAAATGCACATATATTTAGTTGCATTTTAAAGACGTCGTATGGGCAGTCGATAAAAACAAAATCTGAGACTTGTTAATAATTCAATTCTAAATTTTCGGTTTGAGTTATCTAATAACCATCGATTCAAAACAATTAATTTCAAGCCAGTTTAATAAATTTTTGTTGAAGTACGAAGAGATTTCTTCGATAAATTCGAAAAATATTTCCCACTAATTATCTTTCGAAATGTTTTCAAAATCGTTTTGCAAAATTTTTCAAATCAAACATATTTCTTTTTTTATTTATTGGTTCAATTGGTTTAATTTCTATTAAATAAAATATTACTTTTAGTTATGGACACAATTGACAAATATTAGATAAAAAATGCTTGAAAAACTCGTTTGACGGTTATTTAAAAAATTAAATATAAATCTGTAGTTTTCGTTTTAGATATTTTTAATACCTGAGGTGTCATTCTTAAAATTTTCGATACGCCCTTAAAATCTGAAGTTATCGAAAAAAAAACGATTTTTTACGACTTAACGGAATAATCAAATTTTTTGCACCAAGTTTTCATCTTTAAACTGTTTTATATAGAAGATAAATATATATAAATTTGTTTATGTTATGTGAAATTTGTAAAAAAATATCTGCAATTTTTTTTTCTTAATTTTTTTCAACTTCCGCGCCATTTTTTTCTATTATATTATATCGAGGGCCTATATTCAAAACCCTCTATCTCAGAATTTCATGAAACTGCGTTTTTGATGCCATTATATTCCCTATAACAATGCTCATGCATGATATAAATTCCAAATGAAATTTCATAGGTTTTGCCAATTTTATCATCGTAGTTATATCCCTCTATCTTACAAATTAAATATTTTAATTTTATTTTTTAGTACAAAATCCTCTATCTCTGTGAGTAATTATTTTATTTTTTGACAATTTAACATATGCCAATTGTAACTAATTTACATGTGCTGAATATGAATCAGGCCAACAAATTTAAATCGGTTGAATAGTTCTTTAGATACCCTACCTATTTTCATATCAATTTTGAAAAATTGACAAAAAAAATTACTCCCACAAAATTTCGAGACTTTTACTGTAATAGATATGCGATAATTAAAATTTATCTTGTATGGGGCTAACGCTTTCCCTAGAGCTCATAACAGTTATGAATCTTGACGAGGAAATTATTACCGCACAATTTTTAAACTTTTGCTCTAATATTTTTTTCATTTAAGCGATAAATAATTTTTACTCCAATAATAATTATTATTATTGGAGTAATCTGCTCCGATCTCAAAATAAAGTAACCTATTTGAATTATGTTGATTTTTTAAATTACTAACTAGTTTAAAAACTATAAAAATCATACATTAAATGAATTAAATTTATTGAATATTTTAAAGGCGCAAAACCCTCTCTCTTTAAAATTGCCAATATTGTAAACTCTTAATAACAAATTATATGTAAGATTTAGTCGTGGCTTTAAATAAATATTGTAAAAGAAAATTTTTTGAATACTTGAAAAATAAAAAAAAATAAACAATTTTTTGCTTTCCTGAAAAGTTGTGTTTTTCGAGATAGAGGGTTTTTAATATAGGCCCTCGATATATAAGTTTGTCATTCTGTTTGTAATTTCCACAATTTTCATCGGATCCTTCCTTTCGGGAATTCAGCAAGATGGGTTTATAAATGTATGAGATATGTCTAAAATATCGAATGTTTAGAAGTTTTCTATATCTAAAAATTGTTTAAATGTCATTTATGAAGCCTCCCCATAACATAGGTATATGATTAAGATCAAAAATATTTTCCGAACTTTTCTATTGAAATTCAGCAAAAATCGGTTGAAAAATGGGGGAAATATTTATAAAAAATAGTTTTTCAAACCGGTTTTCGATTTTTTTAAAGCCCCCTTATAAGTTAGGGACTTTATTTCAAATTTATATGAAAATGTAAATTATTTAAAGTTTTTTGTACTTATATAGACATAATATAAATACAAATATTTATTTTTGATTTATTTATATTGTACATTCAATATCTAAATACTAAAAATGTTTATTAAGTACTAGAAACATTAAAATAAATTCCATTTTTATATAATATCTCAACACGGTGAAGGGTATATAAGATTCGGCGCAGCCGAATATAGCACTCTAACTTGTTTTTTGTTTTTCTACCTCCACTATTTTCTCTAATATTAAAAACAATTTTGGAATTTCGTCGCAATTTTATGACCATTTTTTCCGTATTGTCCCCAACTAATATGAACTAATTAAATTTAATGGATGATGGTATATTTATGTGTTTACCATGAGAATTTCAATAAATATTTATCAAAATAAAAAGAAAAAAATAACATTTCCAATGTTCTGAACGGAATTCATTTATTTCACGTGAATAAAGCGTGTTTCCTCGTGTCTATTTACTCATAATCAGTAAAAACAAATTTGTTCAAAATAAAAATAAATTTATTAATACATTAGTAATTTTCAAAGTATTATACATATATATCAGACTGCTCCAAAAAAAAACCGACTTTCGACCGTAACTTCTCCTAAGATTCTTCTTTTTTTATGTTAAAAAATAGTGTGCAAAATATTGGAGTGATCGGATGTCGTTAACCAGTGCTGCAACGACCTTAAAGTTTGTAAGTTCCATTTACACGGGATATTTTTGACTTTTTCACAGTTTTTTGAAAACTCCTTTTGCAATTTAATATATATACATAAATTTTTTAAAAATTTTGTTAAAAAAAAATTTAAAAAGTTTGAAAAAAACTTTGCTGTTTTATAGACAACGCGACATAAAGTAAAAATAAAAAAAAAAAATAGGTCGATATATCTTACTTCAACAGTAAGATCAAACGTTAAATTTTGCAACATTTGAGGATTTTATCCGAAATATTACTTAAAATTATTTATTTTTATCTGGATTTTAAAGCAATGATTTTTATAATAAATTTATTTTTGTTATAATAATTTTACATGGCAAAACGAGTTGTGTCTTTTTCTTTGTCCATGATATCAGTTATTAAAAAAACTTTGTATAGAATCATGAAAGCAAGGTGTTTCCGAAAATTTTTACACCAAGTTCAGTTGAGGGTTAAATTTATGTTTTTGGATATAGATATCATCTATTATATTTTAGTTATACTTTTGCAAAATTACATTAATATCTAGCTTAAAATAAATAATTTTGGGTTATATTTACGTTAAAATCTCAAATAATCCAAAATTTGACCTTTGACCTTCCTGCTTTAGAGGTTAACATTGTTAAAATGCGTTAAAATTTTCGAAATGTATTTTCCACAATCTATATCATCTTGTTACGTGTCAATTTTCAATAATTTGTGTACTACACAGTAAAAAGAAAACGATTGATTGTATATTTTTAGCTTTTTTAGAAGTTATTAATAATTACTTCCAAAAAAATGAAAATAAATATATTTTTATCAGGAAAAAATTTTAATAATTTCTGCGAAAATTAAAATTTCACAAATTTTTATTTTTACTTTCTGTGGTGTTTCCTATAAATTATATCATTTTTCTTATTTTTCAGTAATTATGACTTAAAATAGCATTTTATTTCAACATTTCTAAACAATTAAAAATTTTTTTGTACATTGCTCACACAAGTGTTCGAAGACATGTTAATGGTGTGGGGAATTTCTAATAACATCAATATTTTCTAATCGATTTTAACTTTTTCATCTTGTTTGATAATTATGTCTAAATTATGGTTTCTTTACATTTAGTTATTAATAGTAGCAAATTTGCTCAAAAAACTATGAAGAAATCAAAATTTTCTCATATAAATGCAGCCTACAAACTTCAGGGTCGATGTGGCACATGTTAGCGACAACCAAACATTCTAATATTTTCCACAATAGATTTTTACGTAAAGAAGGACAATCCTAGGAGGAGTTACGGTCGAAATTAGAAAGTCGGCTTTTTTTGAAGCAGTCTAATATATATAGTACGAGTATTTTAATCATTAATTCCATGTCTGAAGATAAGATCTGATTTTTTTCAGTTTAGTAATGTTTCAAAGGCCAACGTTAATTTAGGTTAGATTTGTGTATTTAATTTTTATTTAATAAGTAGCAGATTTCATTGTACTTGAAAATAGGTGAGCAAATAAAATACGTATAAAAACTAGCTAAGTGTTAAAGTCAAAAGGGGCTTATTAGGTAAATTTATATAGAAGGAATTAAAAATTTTATTAACCTTATCACTCAACGTAAATATGGTATGGCGTCGCACGGTGGCTCAGGAATTAATTTCATTGACCAAAACTACAATTTTTATTAACATCGATTTCCAAAATTTTAATGTCATTGAAACTAAAGTGGCCAAAAAATTAGACTAAAATATTGGAAATTGTGGGCGTGGCATGCTGTTAAGGATAAATATTTTATATTATTTTATAAAAAAAATGCGATTTTTGTAAATTTGATCAAAAGTAAATTATCATTACTCGCAAACTATTAGCGAGAATTGGCGGCATTTTTTATTTTGGTGGGATAATAGTCTTTAAGAAATGGCTTTTACTTGCTATGTCAGGAGCCCCTGGAACTTCGGTTCCAACCTGACAGTGAGGTGGCCCGCTGGGGAACTTTTCGTGATGGCTGTGATTTAAGCACAGTGCCGTGATCCACAGATCGGAAGGAGTTTCGATGGGCTCCGCTCCTAACCAAGGGGGAAGTCATGTCCAAATACATGACTTCAAATTGGTACTCAAGGATGGCTTTTTGTCAGACTTGGGGGCATTGGTAGACGCATGGTATTCACCCTGTGCAAGGAACACCGTGAGGTTGAGTCTACATAGACAGGTACACGCGTTAAACCTTTTATTCAAATCTAAATTTTAGTGGAATAGAACTTTTGAGGGTCAAAAGGGGTTAAGGCGAAAGTATCCTCTTTAACCCAAAATATACTTTTGTATCAGTCTGTACCTGTCTGTAGAACATTTTTTTCATTTGAATGAAATTACTCCCAAAATTTTTTCATTGAACACATACTCTCAAATATGAGTTGATTATAGATCAACCAACACGTGGATTAAGAAATACGAATGATGGAAACACAGCAAGAAGGTTATTTTCAGATAACGAAAGAGCATCTAAAATATTGATATAAATCTTATTGATATAAATCTTATTTCAAGATTTAAAAAAATTATCAATATACTTGTGTACGACGAACAAACTTATGCTAGAAAATTTGGTGATTATGCGAAGGAAACTGCACGAATATATATGTCTGCTACAGTTCATAAAATTCTTTATAATGGAGAAGATGTCATCAAGCATCATTTAGTACCACTTGGAAATTTATCAGAAGAAGCCCAGGAAAAAAAGAAATAAGGATTACAGATTTTATAGAGAGCACAATATCAGAAAAATATCTACAAATGAAAATCTGCAAATGAAAATCCATTTAATATATTACTGGCAACGTCAAATCCGCTCAACTCTAGCATTCGAAGTCAATGGAAAGTAGAACATCGGGACTTAGATGAAGAAGCAAAAGGGTTGCTAGAGGACAGAAATAATATAGAACTAAATATGGAATTTTTGCAGGCTATTTTCTAATCGAATGAATAATAATTATAATTTTATTGACTTTATTGAAAAGCCTTTATAAAATAATTCATTAATTACATTGCTATGAGGATTTACTTACAACAATTAACATCTAAATAATTAAATAAGGAAATTACTAATATTACAGTATTAAAAAAAAGTTGTCAAAAAAAACCTTGTACATACCCAGCAAAAACTTTTTTGTTTTCGGTAATAACAACTACTTATTAAAGTAGTTTCTTGGTAATGAGGCGTAATTATTATTTGCCTACCCTGTATTACATTAATAAGTACTCAATAGTATAATAACGCAGTAATACTGCAATCACGTGGATGAGTTGGCTAGAGCGCCGGATTAACAACCAGAAGGTTGTTGGTTCAACCTCATTCTGAAGATGTTAGTTTTTTATAACAAAATGTCTAAAAAGATATTTTAATCTAAATATAGTTTTTGTCGCTTAGGCTGCTATGTGCGAGATGGTGTACTGACTAAGACGTTAGTCAGTAAAAACGAATGGTTAGTGTGTGTCCAAGTTCGAGTCCCACTGACGGCAAAAATTTTTTTTTTTTATTTTTGTTTTTGTTTAGGTACATATTTTTGAGTACCCCTAGAGTCAAAAAATAACTACATGAATTTGTGGACAAGTCGAAAAAAATAACTATTTATTCAGGCAAAAAATAAGTAGTTTATTATTGTTTCCAATTATACCTGCTAGCTTACCAGGAGAGCAAAGTTTTTGCTGGGTACTTAAAAGTTATAAGAAATTTTAAAAGCAACCATCAATTATTACTCTTTAAGTAAAAAAGAGTCTAGCAAATTTCTTATTACTTAATATGTAGACGTTCTGCATTTTTCATTAAATGACAGAATCAGTTCCCCAATTTTCTTTTATTGTTATTATAGTTAATATAAAAAATAAAATTTTTGTCCTTGATGTTATTTAAATAAAAAACAAAATAAACATTCAAAAAATCATTTTTGTTTTTTTTTTTTTTTTTTTTTTTTGTCCAAAAACAACCAATCCTTAAAGAACAGGTTCTATTGGAACATATTCTAGAATTGATAAACTGGGAACCTGTTCACAAAATTATCCTGGGTATTATTAAAATGTTTGTTTTATCTGCTTATAACTTTTTTTCATAAGTAAAGCAAAAGATATAAAAAAATTAAAAGTTTAACTTCAGCTTTAAATTTCTCAACAACTGTTGAAACGATTTTAACGAAATTAAAACTGGAGGAAAATTGAAAAAAATATCTCTCCATTTTAAATATCTGTAACAGTTCAAAAGTTACAAAGTTTTAGCAGATGAAAAACGATTCTGAGACACTGTGTGTCGTTATTAAATCATGAGAATCATTATCACCGCCAACATCAGATACGACAAACACATTATCTTAAGAAGCAATTGTTTGTAGCAAGTATTCTGTTATTGTAAAAATGTTTTGTGCATGAGCGGTGAGTGTGATTGCAAAAAAAAAACAATATATATATATATATATATATATAATATAGTTGAATCTGATGTTGGCGGTGATAATGAATCTCATGATTTAATAACGGCACACAGTGCCCCAGAATCGTTTTCCATCTGCTAAATTGTATTATATATTATTATATATAAATATATAATATATATATATATATATATATATATATATATATATATATATAATAAAACATTTTATTTGAAACATTCTCATATTGATGATGAGAATGGGTGTGCCGCCACAAGACCGTCTACGTATTCGTTATCGGTTGTTGATTTTATACGAATTAAATAAATTAGTACGCGAATACAAATTTTCACGGTAATAATCGCAAACAAATTTTTTTTATTACATTCTCACCATATGTATACTAGTTGTTGTTGTCAGATAACAGACGAGTACGTCGTATTAGTTGTCTTTTATCAGTTTTAATTAAATTAAAGTTGCTACTTATAACACATTTTTATTGCAATTTGTTTTTATTTTGCAAAATATTTCCTAATATTTATTGATTATAGACTTTATGATGATTTTTTTAATCAATTTTTATTTGCTTTGATAGGTGTCACCGTTTATCTACATTTTGATTTCGTTTTTTTTTTATTAGAAGTGATGATATTGCATTTATTTATTTGTGTTGTCTGGATAATTTATTATTTATAGGTATTTCCGAATTATGGTTAATGACTTTATGAGGTTTATTGTAAAATTTATACACCCATATTTTTTTTTTTTTTTTTGGGAATTTAATAGAAATATATCAATATGACATTCTTTAATCATTCCCAGTAAAAACTTTTTGGTTTTCGGTAATAACAACTACTTATTAAAGTAGTTTCTTGGTAATGAGGCGTCATTATTATTTGCCTACTCTGTATTACATTAATAAGTACTCAATAGTATAATAGCGCAGTAATACTGCAATCACGTGGATAAGTTGGCTAGAGCGCCGGACTAACAACCAGAAGGTTGTTGGTTCCACCCCATTCTGAAGCTGTTAGTTTTTTATAACAAAATGTTTAAAAAGTTATTTTAAACTAAATAGAGTTTTTTTCGATTACGATGCTATGTGCGAGATGGTGTACCGAGTAAGACGTTAGTCAGTAAAAACGAATGGTTAGTGTGTGTCCGAGTTCGAATCTCACTAACGTCAAAATTTTTTTGTTTTTATTTTCGTTTAGGTACATATTTTTGAGTACCCCTAGAGTCAAAAAATAACTACATGAATTTGTGGATAAGTCGAACAATAATAACTAGTTATTCAGGTAAAAAATAAGTGGTTTATTTTTGTTTCCAATTATACCTGCTAGTTTACCAGGAAAGCAAAGTTTTTGCTGGGTTTATAAAATGAAAATAATAAAATAAGTACATATACGACAAATTATGAAATTAATTTTCTTACTACAGTTTTTTCGCAGGAAATCCCGGATCATATGATTATTTTAGTAGATAATAGAATATCCAATCGATTCGGTTATCCGATTAATTTCGGTCGATTAAGTGCTCGAATAATTTAAAATTGTCCATTTTCGAATAACAAATAAACTGAATAATTTGTGTCGAATAACTGATTAAACGCAATTTAATTTTCTGGAGTTATAAATTTAGAACAGTTTTTATTTTTTAGATAAATTTAAGTCAACTACATTTTTTTAATGTCTCTTATATCCCAGCAAAAATAAATAAAAGTGAATTTTAGGGTAGTACTTTTTCATTACTTCCAAAGTATCAATAAGTGTACGTTTTCTAGGCTTAAGAAGTAATACAAAGAGCTTCCAAAAAGAGAAGAGATTCAGATAAATTGTTCTGCTAAGAAATACAAATACTTGTTACTAAAATGAAATGTTTTAAACAAATGAACAATAACGTTATTATGCATCATTTCTTTATTAAAATATATGTTTAATTAAAAATTAAAACTAATTTCCTTGCGCCGATACAAAAAAATTTGGATGTTCATTGGAATTTTGCATGAAATCGTAAACATGACTTCCTTTTCAGTAAATAGATATTGAAAAAAAAAAAACAATGACGAGCCTATGTTCATTGAAAATTATCCAAATTTGCGCTGCTACTTGACTTCTTTGGATGTTCTTTTAAACATGTGATAATATAAATTCTGAAAACATATTTTCAAAGTCATATAAGTCATAAAAATCTTAATTTTCACCAAAAACAATTTACGTAAAAATACTTACCAACATTCATTTTGAATTTTATAACATAAATCATTTTCAAACAGAAAATAAAGCGAGGAGAATATTTTGTAGTATTAGGTAAAAAAATGCAATTTTTTCATACAAATGTGAAAGAATTTTATCTAGATTAAAATACTCGTATAATTAGTGTTATTTACATGTTTTACAAGTAATACTAAGAGTATTCGGTTAATCGAGTAATTTGACATTAATCGATTATTAACTGATCAACTTTTAACCTCGAGTAGATATTTGTGGAATTAACCGATTAATATGAAAACCCGAATAACTGGATAGTAGATAATGATGTTTTACGTTTGTTTTTCTTTTATTTCGATTTCAAATATTTTTAAGGAAATGAGTCTTTCATGCATTTTTATATCACAGACTAGCGTATAAGCCTATCAATGCCAGGAAAAATATTATAATAATAAAAATAGCACAAACAAATCCAAATTTTGACAAGATTTAATGATGAATGATTTGGGATAATGATGAATGATGGGATAAAGTATTAAATTAGTAAAGTTTTTAGAACCAATAAAAATATTAATTGGCGTAAATGTGCTCCGTTATCAAAATATAAAATAATTCTTCGATAGGATTTGGAGAGCAAATAATGAGTACAACAAATTTAAACTGCTTAAAACCAAAACCGACTTTAAAAAATATTACATAAAATAAAAAAAGTAAATCTGCGTACCTCCGCTTCTTGAGAGAAATTTTAAAGCGTGGCTCAGTTAAGATTTATAGGACGAATAGTTTTATAAGTAAGCCGAAATTTTTGTCGTCTGCAAGCAGAAAAAAATCATATCACTACAACTATATTATGTTCTCGTTGTTAATGTTCTTTAATTTTAATAATACTGTGTTCATGATAACAATGATTTTGTTTCAGTTTTATCACTCAGTGTTTATATTCAATCAAAATTTCAATATAGTTGACTACAAGAATTTTATGTTTATGTTATGTTACCAGAAACAAAATTTTGTTAATATAATAAAATATCATTATTTCTACAAGCATTAAAAATATTATCAATATTTTTCCTTGTTCTTTAACCATACTTTGTTTTCAAGCCATATTAATATGAGTACAGCAAATTTGAATTTGAAATTTCCCATAACAATAAAATGTTACAAATAAATATTCTTTTTACAAATATGATTAAAAATTTTATAACTTGTTTATTTTTTTTTTCACCTTTATTATAATTCTCATACATGAATTAATATATACATGAATTAATATAAGTAGACAAGGTTTTGTTATATTTATTATGATTCATTGTTTTTAAACCAAATGTAATGGAATGTAAAGATGGGATAATAATATGATAAGATGGAATAATAATATAATAAAATGAAATCATATTCTGATAGAATGAAATAATAAAGTAGTAAGATGGTATAATATTATGAAAAAATCATAACAATTGTTATTTATAATCATTTCTATTATTAGCTGAGACCATATGTTCCAATCATAATATGTTGTTCTTAAATTATGGTCACTGCAACTATATTTTTGCTCTGCATGTGGGAGCTTCAGCACAGAGCTTCCAGATACTTATTTCTGGCTAACCCCCAAATTTAAAAAAAATCCACAAAAAATCCTCACCCAATAAAAAAGACAATTTATCATTCTAAATTATTACTTTTTTTTTTTTTTTTGTTTTTAACAAGTATTTCCTTCTTAAAGAAATCATTTTTGAGTGAATATTTTTACATAACTACTTACGTATATGAAAAAATACAGTATATATTAAACTTCAGATTCACCATCTTGTACATCAAACAAATTAGTATTATACATGACTTTAGAATTAAAATTATTAAACATGTCTGATTAAGTTCTTGCCAACTTGATGTATAAAAACTAAAAATATGAAAAAAAATATATGAGGCTCTCTTTGTTTGAGAATTTCAAGGACGATCTGTTTTACAGAAAGAATCATATACTTTAGAAATAAAGCATTATATTACCAAGAAAGTCAAATTCGAAAAGAACATTGGGAAATACAAAAACTTAAGAAATTGCTAAATTATATGATTTGTGCTTTTTCTCAAAGAGTTAAAATTCACAATCAATTTTTTGATATTGTCAGTAATATTGTTTATTGGTTTTGAATCGCTCTTTGATACTTTTATTTATTTCGAAAATAGCAGAAAATTTATTATTATTTCGAAAATAGCAGAAAATAATTTAACTGTACTGAATCAGATACTGTGGATATTATTGAGTTAAGATGCCTCCTGAAGTTCATACTACATATTATCTCGAAGTTTGGTTTTTGTTAAACCCTTAACCAAAAAAACGCATTAAACACATGCGTAGCTTGTGGGGATTGTTATCTTATTAAATATTGCTTGAACAAGTGCTTTGCAATGACATGTAAGTCCAAAAATACAATTTTATTAAATAAAAAATATGCAATTATAACAAAATTTCCCCGAAAAAAAGTGTTTTTAATATCTCCAACAATTTCCCCAATCCCCAAACCAAAATTTTCATTTATCCTTTTCTGCAACAAAAATTCCCCAAGTTTAGGATCAAAACCCGAAATCTGGCAGCCCCGCTTCAGAAAACTCTGGGAAGAGAAAACTTTTTGAAACCTACTTTATGAGTCTTGTATTTCCAAAATTTGTTTTCAAAATACGAAAGGTGTTGATGGATTTTGGTAGACATAATAAAAATTTTCAAAATTTTATATAATTCACGTAAAATCTCACGGAACTACAGTTATATAAAGCAAAAAAATATAAAAAGCTGAGTTGATACTTTCGACGATTTTTTTAAAAATTAAGCCAAAAATGTACGATTTTTTTAATGTCGCTTTTTTTAAAAGAAAATTAGCGTGGATAAGTGAAATTAATGTTAAAAAACATTATATAAAAGATGAAATGATTTTCTACAGTTTAAGGTATATGTCATTGATGTCAGGAAAGCAGGCATGGGATAGCATCATCACAAACTTCCATATAATTATCGTAAATATTAGTAAAATGTATGTTTTCACAACTGACAAATACTGCTTTTATAGAAATTGCCCAAAATATCACTTAAGCATAGTTTATTAATAAGTAAATGACCGTTAAAAAATTTTAAATTCTAAAATTTTTGAAACAACATTTATACCAGCTACAGTGGCATTCACCTCGAAACGCATTTCGTTTGCTAACAACTACCGCGAAGTATAAATGACGTTAATATTTATGTCAAATGAAAGCCTTTTATTTGCTTAACACTAAAATTCAGTGGGTATAAAAATCTTTTTACATATTTCGAATTTCAATATAATAAAAACTATTTTCGTTATAAAATTTATCACTAAATAAGAGACAAGTTAAAAATTTTGTAAAAATTCACTTTTAAAAAAATTAAAATTGAGCTTTTTGTAAGGAATATTATCATGAGTTGTAATGTTAGAACGACTATATTTTCCAAACCAGTACCGATATTCACTTAAATTTTTCAGCAAAATATCCCAAAACATGATTTTTCGAAATTTTAAACCAAAATTGTTTGCATTTTTATGAAAAATTAAAAATTTTTCTTTTCAGTGTATTTCGTAAAATATTAAAGATGCTCTAATAGTTTTGACATGTACAGCACTTTAGATATTAGCGGTGTTTTGGTTTCGATAAAGTAAAACTTCTATTTTTAAGATTTTTTTTAAGAAGTTTTAAATTTAAACCTCTACAACTTTTGCGCGTATTGATAAAAATGATTAACTCCAACAGACTTTGCATGCATAAATATTGGTTAATAAAACCACAAATGGACGTTCGTGGCAGAAGAAAAAAAAAATTTGAAAAAATTTTTACCCAAAATTTTCAAATTTTTTGAAATTCCTGATTTACATGTTGAGAAACATATGAAATGAGAACATAATCACAGCGAAATAGGATAAAATAAAGAGGATTATGAATCTCATTTGACATTTGAATAGAAAACTTAATAATCTTGAAAAATGTTTAAAAAATTTTATAATTCTGCAGGCAGCAAAGGTTTTATGAAAACACCAAAAATAAACAATGTTTTTTTTATACCATTTTTTAGCAGTTTTATCTATCTGATCATATATTTATATGTATGATCACAGATTGATTATATTATTAAATTTTCCCAGGTCCACTCACTTGATTTTAATTTATTAATATTATTTTTTATTTTTTGTTTATATCAAAAAATAACTCAATTTTCAATCCAATTCGAAAAAAACAACGAAAATTTCCAAACATATTTTCGGTTATGTTGTTTTCGCCTGACTGAATTGACTAGTCACGCATAAATCGCATGATTTCAAACATAAATTCAACAATTTTCTTTTCTGTTGTGTTTGTTTTCTAAATAACTCAAAAATTATTATTTTATAACATGAGCCGGTCGACCGAATGACTGTCAGTCATTCATCCTTTATTTTTATTTTATAAAAATATTTATTTAAGTAGATATAAAAAATCAACATCAACAAACAGCAGAACACAGCAGCAGAGAACAGCAGAAAATAACTAAGACCAACGTCAATTATTAAATCACATTAAAATAAATTCAAACAAAAAAATAAATAAATAAAAATAGTAAAGTGACTGGCAAGAATAACTGGCCGCCACAATCCTATCACACCGTGTGTTAGTTAGTTCTACTTGTTTTATATCTATTTTTATTCAAGTCATTAGAGAAAATGTTGTATGACGTCAAAAATGTACCCACCTTAAAAAATAAAGAAAAAACTAAATAAATAAATAAATAAATAAATAAAAATCACATACGAAACCAAATCATTCCTTGAGTGAGTGAATATAAAAGTGGGTTGTTTTCGTGTACTGTTTGTTGTTGCTATTGTTGTTTCACGCTTGTTCATATGATTGTTAATTTAGTTAATACGCGACTCAAAAGTGAGCTACAGATAAAAATTTAAGATAAATTTCCTTTCTATAAAAAAATTACGTAAATTTCTTTTCAAAAGAAAATTTACGATAAATTTCTTCTTAAAAAAAATTTACTATAAATTTCGTTTTCATACAAAAAAAATTTACGATAAATTTCTTTTTCATAGAAAATAAATTTAGTTTCTATAGAAAATTTACGACAAATTTTCTCTCTGTAGAATATTTACGAAAAATTTTCTTTATATAGAATATTCAGGATAAGATAAATTTTCTTTTTATCTAAAATGTATGATATTTTACGATAAATTTTCTTTCCATAGAAAATTTATAACAAATTTACTTTCCATGTAAAATTTAAGGTAAATTTCTTTTCTATAAAAAATACGATAAATTTCCTTTCTATAGAAAATTTACGATCAATTTTCTTTCTATAAAAAATTTACGATAAATTTTCTTTCAATAGAAATTATGCGATAAATTTTCTTTCTGTAAAAAATTTGCGACAAATTTTTATAGAAAATTAAACATAAATTTTTATAGAAAATGAAAGATAAATTTTCTTTTTATATAGAATTTACGATACATTTTCGTTTTGTAGAAAATCTACGATAAATTTTCTTTTTATAGAAAATGTACGATAATTATTCTTTTTATAGAAAATTTACGTTAAATCTTCTTTTTAAAGGAAATTTTCGATAAATCTTCTTTTTATAGAAAATTTACAATAAATCATCTTTTTACAGAAAATTTACAATAAATCATCTTTTTATAAAAAAATACAATAAATTCTCTCTTTATAGAAAATTTACGATAAATTTTCTCTTTATAGAAAATTTACGATAGATTTTCCCTTTATAGAAAATTTACGATAAATTTTACCTTTTTAGAAAATTTACGATAAATTTTACCTTTATAGAAAATTTACGATAAACTTTCTCTTCATAGAAAATTTACGATAAATTTTCTATCTATAGAAAATTTACTATAAATTTTTTTCTCAGGATAATTTACGATAAATTTTCTTTCTGTATAAAATTTATCATAATTTATAATAAATTTCCTTTCCATAGAAAATTTACGATAAATTTCCTCACTATACAAAATTTATGATAAATTTTCTTTCTATAGAAAAATTTACGATAAATTTCCTCTCTATACAAAATTTATGATAAATTTTCTTTCTATAGAAAATTTAAGATAAATTTTCTTTCAATAAAAATTATGCGATAAATTTTCTTTCTATAGAAAATTTACGAAAAAAATTTGTTTCTACAATAATTAGCGATAAATTTTCTTTCTACAGAAATATTTACGATGAATTTTCTTTTTATAGAGAATTTAGGATACATTTTCATTTTGTAGAAAATCTACGATAAATTTTCTTTTTATAGAAAATTTACGATCAATTTTCTTTTTATAGAGAATTTACGATCAATTTTCTTTTTATAGAGAATTTACGATAAATCTTCTTTTTATAGAAAATTTACGATAAATCTTTTTTTTATAGAAAATTTACTATAAATCTTCTTTTTATAGAAAATTTACGATAAATCTTCTTTTTAAAGGATTCGATATATTTTCTTTTTTAATATAATTTTCTTTTCATACGAAATTTACGATCAAATTTCTTTTTATACGAAATATACGATCAATTTTTTCTTTTATACGAAATTTGAGATCAGTTATATTTTTATAGAATATTTACGATCAATTACTATTTAATATAAAATTTACGATTAAGGTTTAGAAAATTATCGATAGATTTTATTTATATTTTCTTTTTAATAGCAAATTTACGATAAATTTTCTTTTTTTGGGAATTTTTGCTCTTTCTCAGCAAAAACTTTGGTTTCCTGGTAAGCTAGCAGGTATAATTGGAAACAAAAATAAACTACTTATTTTTTGCCTGAATAACTAGTTATTTTTATTCGACTTGTCCACAAATTCATGTAGTTATTTTTTGACTCTAGGGGTACTCAGAAATATGTACCTAAACGAAAACAAAAATAAAAAAAAACAAAAGAATTTTGCCGTCAGTGGGACTCGAACTTGGACACACACTAACCATTCGTTTTTACTGACTAACGTCTTACTCAGTACACCATCTCGTATATAGCATTCTGAGCGACAAAAACTCTATTTAGTTTAAAATATCTTTTTAAACATTTTGTTATAAAAAACTAACAGCTTCAGAATAGGGTTGAACCAACAACCTTCTGGTTGTTTATCCGGCGGCCTAGCCAACTCATCCACGTGATTGCTGTATTACTGTGGCATTATACTATTGAGTACTTATTAATGTAATACAGAGTAAGCAAATAATAATGACGCCTCATTACCAAGAAACTACTTTAATAAGTAGTTGCCATTACCGAAAACAAAAAAGTCTTTGCTGGGTTATTGTAGGGTATTTTTTGACATCTCTTTTTTTAATATTTACAATGGAAAACAATTTTTGCTAAATTTATCGAGAAAATAGTTAAATATTAGCTTAACAACAAAAAATAATAATTTACTAAGTAAATAAAAGTTATTCATAATTTTTCGTTTTAAATTAAACATTTTAATGGAATTTCTTTGTAATATCCTTAAGAAATTAATGACGTTTTCTATTTAGTTAGCAACACTTGTGACTTGTTATTAATTCATTTATCTATTTATTTAATCAATTTCTTTATTAGTCTATTATTTAGTTTATATTCTGCTCTTGCTTAAAATATTAATAATTGCAAGTGGAAAAGATAAATAAAAAATATTAATAATAAACAAACTGTTTCTAGAATAAAAATAATTTTATTATTATATTTGTTTTTCTCTTGTCTGTTGCTGCTGACTATTCTTTTTATTCCCTGGATATTTTTTGAACGATTAAGTTGTTTATTTGTTCTTTTAATTATCAGAAGCAAAAAAAAACAAAATATTGATCTATTTGCGTCAATATTTAATAAATACATTTTTATGCAAAGGAAATACTACAAAATGATATGAAATTTAAGATCAAATTTATTTATCATTAATTAGGTAGTTGCAAATGTGTATATATTATTTTGTCTGTATTTACTTATCTGTGATTTATTTTTTTATTAACTTTTTTTATCGGTTATTTAAGTCAACCAAGTAGATTATTTAAGTTGATAACTTAGTAAGTTGCGGTTTGAAAAATAGGAGTTAGCGGTAGACAAAAATTAATTAAGAGCAAAATTTAGTAAGTTAAAAGTTTTTGAAGGCCCGTTCTGGGGATAATAATAGGAGAGATCATATTACAGATGAGTTGAAAACTGTAAATTTTTCTATATTTATTGTAAATTTTTTATTTAAAGACAATTTGTCGTACATTTTCTATTAAAAAACTATTTGGTAAATTTTTTTAGTTGATAAAATAAAGAAAATTTTCGTAAATTTTCTATTGAATGAAAAAATATCGTAATTTTTTAAGAAGAAAAAATGTTTGAAAATTTTTTATTGAGAGAAAAATTATCGTAAATTTTCTATAGAAAGAAAATTTATCGAGAATTTTTTATTGAAAGAAAATGAATGCAAAATTTTCTACAGTAAGAAAATTTATTGTAAATTTTCTATAGAAAAAAGTTTATGTAGACTTTCTTTAGACAATTATTTATCATAACTTTTCTATTGAAGGAATATTTATCATAATTTTTTTTAGAAAGGAAATTTATGGTAAATTCTCTATTGAAAGAAATTTATCGTGAACTCCCTATTAAAAGAAAATTTATAAAAAACTTTCTATAGAAAAAAATTATCGTTAACAAATTGATTTCATAGAAAATTCTCAATAGATAGAAATTTCATAGAAAATTTCTTATAGAAAAAAATTGATCGTAAATTTTCTGTAGAATGAAAAGTTATCGTTAATTTTCCATAGGAGGAAAATTTATCGTAAAATTTATACTAAAAGAAAATTTATCATAAATTTCCTATTGAAAGAAAATTTATCGTAAAATTTTATTGAAAGAAAATTTTCTATTGAATGAAAAAATATCGTAATTTTTTTATTAAGAGAAAATTTATCGTAATTTTTTTATTGAGAGAAAATTTATCGTAATTTTTTTATGGAAAGAAAATTTATCAAAAATTTTTCTTAAATCTTCTATAGAAAGAAAATTTATCAAAAATTTTTTATTGAAAGAAAATGAATGCAAAATTTTCTACAGTAAGAAAATTTATTGTAAATTTTCTATAGAAAAAAGTTTATGTAGACTTTCTTTAGACAATTATTTATCATAACTTTTCTATTGAAGGAATATTTATCATAATTTTTTTTAGAAAGGAAATTTATGGTAAATTCTCTATTGAAAGAAATTTATCGTGAACTCCCTATTAAAAGAAAATTTATAAAAAACTTTCTATAGAAAAAAATTATCGTTAATAAATTGATATTTCCTATAGAAAAAAATTTATCGTAAATTTTTTGTAGAATGAAAAGTTATCGTTAATTTTCTATAGGAGGAAAATTTATCGTAAAGTTTATACTAAAAGAAAATTTATCATAAATTTCCTATTAAAAGAAAATTTATCGTAAATTTTTATTGAAAGAAAATTGTCTATTAATAGAAAATTTATTGAAAATTTTTTATTGAAAAACTATCGTAAATTTTCTATAGAAAGAAAATCTTCAATTAAAAGAAAATATATCGAAAATTTTCTATTGAAAAACAAATTATTGAAAATTTCCTATTAAAGAAAATTTATAGTAAATTTTCTACAAAAGTCACTTTCTAGCTGAGCCGATTTAATGATATCCGTCTGGCTGTTTGTCCATGCAAACTTTGTAATCAAACTACAAACCACAATTTTAATGAAATTTGGTATATAATTTCTCATTGAATATAGGACAAACTATATTCAAATACTTTAAGATCGATAAATTATTTCATCTAGACCTCTAATTTGTTTTATTCTATCTTCGCGTTTTTCAGCGCGAACTATCGATAACAATTAACCCAGACAGCTTATATCTATATAATTGGTAGGCAAACACATTTTTTGAAATCCCTATTACGCTAACACTATATATAATATCTATAAAAAAAAAAAAATCTATTTCTATTCTAAAAAAAAATATATATATGTATTTTGAACTAATATAAATTGTATTAAAATTTTAAAAAAGATATAAAAACTTATGTAATTCAAAGTATTAAACTATTCTCTATTTTATTTCTCATGTCTCTCAAACAACTCTCTCAATTCAAAGCAAGTCATTGTTGTTATTTATTTACAAATACAAACTTTACAAGTTCTAATAACATTACAACCTTGAGTTAGGGTTTTTTATTTGTATGAGAGAAGTAATAATCGAAATTGAAAAAATTTTAATACTTTGAATTACTTTGTTTATTTTTTTTTATTAGTCTTATTCATTATGATAAACATTGTAGAAAAAGCAAATAATTTGTGTTTTTAAAAAGTGTGTTGTTTTTATTTTTAGTAAATGCACATTTTATGTAAAATTAATTATTTTACTTGCTTTATCAAGATAAGCTCAATATTTTGTTCTTTTATTTTGAATATTTCAAATCAAGCACCGTAACTGTTATGACTTTTATAATAAATAAAAGAGGATTATATTTTAATCTTTTTAATTTTTTTCTAGCAAAAAAAAAAGTTATATGATTTTTACATTTTTTTTTTTTTTTTTTTCGAAGGAATATAAAATAAAAGAAACTGCCACAAAGAAAAATCTTGCACAAACGAAAAAAACCCAAAAAGTAAAAAAGTCGTAAAAGAGAAGACCACGAAAACGAAGAACGTTTAAACGAAAAAACGCAAAAATGAAACAAAAAAACGGAAAAAACCGCCTAAAGGGAAAATAATCGCCAAAACGGAAAGAAATCGCTAAAACGACAAAAAAATGCTAAAACGAAAGAAACCAAAACGTAAAAAACTGCAAAAAATAACCAAAAAATGCCAAATCGGGAAACTGGAGAAAATAATCAAGAGAATTATTACAGTTACTTAGAGCTTTATTCACCCTCTCTTCTTTATAAAATTTTAGGAGAGATTTTAGTTTTGTTTTTATATTTAATCGTTATTTTTATATTGGTTATTTCTCAGGTTTTTTACCGATTACAATTTGATTTGTTACAATCGTCAAACTTTTTTTATTAGATCGTAATAATGTAATGTAAATTAAAATTCCAAAAAAATCACTTCAACTAAATTAATTTAAAAGTATGTGACATTTTCTCAATAAAACCTACAATAAACTACACGTTTATTTTCAAGGCCAAGCTGACATTCAAATACAGAAAAAAAAACAAATACATACGTCATTTACTAACAAAATACTCCATATTAAACGATATAAAAAAATAAAAAACAACTAAAAGTTATAGAACTTACTGCCTTCAAGAATTTGTATACTTAAGCATATTTCATATAAAACCCAGCAAGAATATAACAAAACTAACGTCATAATATCTGCAACTACAAAAAATGATATACTACACACAAACACACACAATTCAACTTGTACGTAAATTCCCCAATAATACACGTGCGCATTTAAATAAGATTAAAAAAAAAAACAACGCATCCTACACAACAATTATTTACCAACAACATGGTACGAAGGTGTTCCAGTACACAAAAACCATCAGTTTGATTTTGAACCAGTTCTGTAACAAATGAGCCTTAAATAATTATGAAAGACTGAATGACGTTGCTAGAGAGATGTTGCTTCGGCCTAAAAATGAACTTAAACAACACCTACAAGGTTATTATTACGATGATGATGATGATAGTGGTGATGAATATCCTGTCAATGACACAAACACTGACCATGAAAATCATATATACTGGGGAAAAAATATATGTAAGTACAAGGTTTTTACTCGTTTGTTTCTATAACTAAAACCTATAAAATGAAGGTTAATGAATTAAATACCAGGTAAAATTTTTTGTATATAATTTTTATTTTATATAGAAATTTATTTTATTACTTAATATTGTATTTAATTAAGTTAATTTAACAAACAATTAGAATTTATTAAATTAAAATGACTTTTTTATTTATGGTGTTAGGGTGAAGGTTAAAATATTTTTATATTCTGTTTAAATAAAATAAATAATAAAATATTGCTTGTTAATCATTATTGTTTTATTTATTGCAATAAGTTGGGGCAAAAAAAGTAATAGTCAATATGGTTAGATTTTGTGGTACCTTACACTACTTTCCAGAGTATTTATAAATTTTGCAGTCAAAAAAAAAAAAAAAAGCATTGTAGAAGCAATATAACTTCATTTTGATAATACAATTACTTTGATCTAAACAAGAAATACATTATTTTTAGAGTCAACATGTGATTTTAAGGAATCTTATTATGTCCATTATTTCAGAAAGATCGTCCAGTAAATATTTTCACAAGAATTTATTTATGTTTCCCCATTTCTAAGAACCCGACAATTATTGCAATTGACTTTGAAATAGAGACCTATTTACAGGTTTACAGATCTCTAGTAAAAGCCATTAATACCCTCGAAGCGATTGATAAATAGTGGTGATTCTTTAATAGTGAAATTATTCAAAACGGGGCCTTCTCTGACTAATTCGTCAGCTCGTTCTCAGTAATGTGTATGTATGTCTGAGAGACGACGCAACTAGTTCTTATACTGACTGACTGGATAAAGGAAATCGTGTAGGAAATGAGTGCATAAAAAGGTGCATCAAATTTTTGAAAGTCGACAAGTATATCAATGCTCCCACGATATTTTTATTTAAATAAAAGACCTCATTTTCATGTTACTTAGTACTCAGAAAGTGGTTTAACCATTTAAAAATATTTTATGGAATTTGCAATTTGAAGACTTTCCAAGTTGCCATAAGTCTCTGCCACAGCTCAATTCAAGAAGATCTAGAATGTTATCGTCTCTCGAAACAGAAAGCTCGCTCTTCTGATAGTCATTCTTTTGGGTAACTGCTTTATTAGTAGGCATACTCTCAGCCTTGGGGTTATGCATAACGATTTCTGTAGAAGCTACCTTATTTGCTCATGTTCGACACTATCAGAGAGAAGAAATATCTTAGTTGAACCTTTTTGACGATCTGTGCGATCTGGGTAATATGGACGTTAAGCGAATCTTGAACTTTATTAAAGGTTCTGGGTGGTTCGTGCTACAGTTCTGAGTTTTTAAACTCTATACATACAAAGGGTCCATTTTTTGACATAAGTGAATTTAGATTTAGCTTCAAAGTGCCATGTATTAATATGAATACAATATAGCGAAAGAGTTAAAATTCTCATTTGCTGTTTCTTATAATTATTAAATTTTTCTAATTTTGTTCCTCGGGAGGTAGTTTTTCTCCTTTCTCTAAAAAAGATATTTACATCGACCACTGTCCAACTTAGGCTCATAATTTCGAACTTAATATTGAAAAAAAAGCTAAAATAACGACTGGTCAAATATATTGACTAATCGTCAAATATTACCTCTAGACTTATATAATTGGGTTTTCTTTCACAATACAGCAATAAAATCAATGCACTTATATGACATTGAACTGTAGGAAACAGACTTTTCAAATAAATTTTAAAAAATTACAGTGAAGGCTGTCGAAATGTTTAGGATTAAAAGGTACATTAGAAATTTTTAAATCCACAAGGATATCCAACAATACTTTTCTAGGACATTTAAGACATAGCTGCCTAAGAATAATGGAGGTTTTGGAGTTGGCTAGATAATTTATCATTGAAAATAATATGTGGTATATTGCAGAGACAGTATTGCAGTTTTAAGTTAAGATTTTAATAAATGAAAAAAGGTGTTAAAAAATGCGAAAATTCTCAGCTCCTTTAAGTGTGTTTATGACCACATTGTTTATAGGGTATTAAAAATATACATATTTTATTGAAAAATTTATGGCTAAAGTATAATGAAAATTTCATTTTATTATATACAATTATTTTATATAAACAAAAAAACACACCCACCCAATGTTTATTTGTGGATTTTGCAAAAATTAAAAAAAAAATAAAAAATAAAAAATAAAAAAGTGTATGAATGTATGTAAAATCTATTATTGTTTCGTATAGAAACAGTAAAATGTTTGGAAATAAGTAAGTGGTGGAGTAAAGATTTCAAAAGAAAGGCGCGTGCATTGTGCAAAAATTAAGGTGACCAAGTTAAACATATCATAGATACAGCGAAATATTAAGGTAGGAAATTGTTTAAAGAAATAATTGCATTAAGAAAGAAAAGAAATCGTCTTTTGTTCCGAGAGAGAAGAAAAAAAATATAACCAAATTAATAAGTTTACAATTATCTGAAAACATAGGAAAGTTTCGCAAAAACTCCTGTAATAAACATCTGGCAACCTTATTTAAAATGCTGCTACTAAGTATTACATCCGTTAAATAAAATTTATTTTTGGTTTCAAATCTTTGTTCAGTTTGCATCATCAATTTCATTGTTTTGTGAATATGATTATTTCTCAAGCCCCGGTTATTTCACGAAACATTTGCAATCACTCTCATAAACAATGAAACGAACATAGATATGCGCAATATTCATGCATACGTTTACGTAGCTATGAAACACACCCCTCTATAAAAAATAAACTATTTATTTTGTAGTTACTTTTATTTTTGCTGATTTCTTGCAAAAGTAAAAAAGTTGTTAGTGCATATATGTACCAAGAAAAAAAAAATCCTTTAAATAAAATAAAACATAGAAAATCTATAAAAGAGAAAAACAAGGTAACTCCACTTAACAGCAAAAAAAAAACATAACGTGTAAAAACAAAACAATAGTCTAAAAGAAAATAATAACAACAAAGTTAGTTAACATTATGTGTGTTTTTTTTAATGCTAAAAATTTACAGTTGAAAACCAAAGACAACTGAAATCCCAGCACTAACAATTTTGAAATACAAAATAAAACATACGCACGTCATGGCACGTCGTCATTTTCTATTTAGAAGCTCTCTCTTCTCCCCTCTAATGATTTGAATGTAAACAGTACTGTCTAAAGCTCCAATACAATTCAACAATAACAAACAGAGAATACATGCTAGACACCTAAAACCTACAATCCTCTATTTTACTATTATAGTCACATTGCTTCTTCTCTAATCTTCATATTTCTTTTTATTATTTGAATGTTTGTTAATACTGTTAAAGAGTGAGCGAGTATTGTGTGCATAGTTGCCAGATAAATTTGATGAAAAATCGTCGAAAACGTCAAATTGAATATTTGTAATTGTCAAAAATTCGTCAAAGTCCAGAATTAAGTTTTTTATACACTGCCTGCCACTTGAATAAGGAATCACATTTTTTTTAACTTTAATCAAGTATATCTCCTAAACTAAAGTTCAGAAAAAAATAATTTTTTGCTCAACCAAATTTCAAAGCGTTGGCTTTAGTTTCCTGAAGAAATAAAAAATATACATATTTTGTTATACTAAAATTATGCATTTATTTAAGGACATGTATTTCTGTGGTACTTTTTCGTGTGTCACTTGAAGAAGGAATATTTTAAAACTAAGCAAACTGTAATTTATTTTTAAATTTTAGGTTATAAAAATGAAAGTTATTATCTTCTAGCATTCAATTAGTAATGAGTACAGCCACCATTTTTAGAAATAACCTCAAAAATGCGATTTTGCATCGACTTGTATAAAAACTCTAAGTAATTTAGCGAAATTGAACCCCATGCTTCCGTTATTGCCTCCTTTAAGGATTCTACTGTCTCAAATTGTTTTCCTCCTTCATAAACTTTTCTTGCAAGCCAACCCCAGATATTTTCCATTGGATTCAGGTTTGGTAAATATGGGGGCCAATCCAAAAGTTGAACACCTTGTTGATTAATCCATTGTTTTACTGCTCTGGCGGTATGAATCGGAGCGTTGTCATGTTGGTACGTCCAAGGTATGGGTCCAAAGAAATCATTAAATTTTGGAAATGCTTACTCCAGAATGTTTTTGTAAGTCGTTGCAGTCATTTTATTGGATACAAACCACTTGTTGATTAATCCATTGTTTTACTGCTCTGGCGGTATGAATCGGAGCGTTGTCGTGTTGGTACGTCCAAGGTATGGGTCCAAAGAAATCATTAAATTTTGGAAATGCTTCCTCCAGAATGTTTTTGTAAGTCGTTGCAGTCATTTTATTGGATACAAAAACCAATTCTATGGTACCATAATACGAAATGGCACCCCATATCATTATACCGCCCTCTCGGCTGTGTCTGCGGCTCAAAAATAATTCCTCCTTATTTAGGTCATTTAAGTAATAGTTATACCCGTCGGGACCATCAATATTTTTTTTTCATCGGACAATACAAATTTAAACCATTTGTCGGACCATGTCATTATATTTTTGGCAAATTCCACACGTTGTGATTTGCATTTTTCATTAAGTGGTTTTTTTGCAGTTTTCGTTGGACTATGTATGGGCATGACTTTAAAATACGGTGCACTGTTCTTAGACTGGCACTGACTCCACTTTTTCACTTATTTTTGATACCGACATGGCAGAATTTTTTGTAATTCTAAGAATTTTTCGTCTTTCTTTTGGAGTTGTTGAAATTTTCTTCCGCCCTTTCATGTTTTTTTTCATATCTTTCCAAGTTATTTAAATAATTGTACACAACTGTCTTTCCTCTATTAATGTTTTTGGCTATTTGGACCGGATTCTGACCCTCAAATTTCAAAATCAGAATTTTTTTCTTTTTCAGAGTTATTAAGAGCCTTATCACGTCCCATTTTGAATAAAAACTATTTAAAAACTATCAAATTAAAAATTCTCTAGCCTTTTATATTGAAAGAAATTCAAATCATAGCCCTCCTGATTAATATTAAAAGAATTCCTTATTCAAATGACACACGAAATAGTACCACAGAAATACATATCTTTAAATAAATGCATAATTTTAGTATAACAAAATATGTATATTTTTTATTTCTTTAGGAAACTAAAGCCAACACTTTGAAATTTGGTTGCGCAAAAAATTATTTTTTTCTGAACTTTAGTTTAAGAGATATACTTAATTAAAGTTAAAGAAATGTGATTCCTTATTCAAGTGGCAGGCAGTGTATGTTAATGATCATTTTAAATGCTTTTTTTATGATTTTTTTTTTTTTTATTTATGCTAAAATGTTTAATTAAAAAGAAATTATTAAAAATTACTTTATTTTAATATTTTCGTCCTATTATGAAAGTCAGGTAATATATATTAAGTCTGATGTAACTTTTTGGTTCTCGATAATGGCAACTACTTATTAAAGTAGTTTCTTGGTAATGAGGCGTCATTATTATCTGCCTACTCTATATTACATAATACTGTTGAATTGTATTGGAGCTTTACACTCAATAGTATAATAGCAGAGTAATATTGCAGTCACCTGAATCAGTTAATTGACAGTTAGTAAAGAACTTTTCATAACAGCAACAACTTCGTCATACAACTTCGAGCTCTATTGAAAATTGTTTACGTTTTGTTCCTTTAAGATGTATCATAATTTCCCATAGCTTTGTCTCATATAAACCAGAAGGTTGTTCGAACACTATTCTGATACTGTTAGTTTTCTATAATAATATATTTTGTACTAAAAAATTTTGTCACTTAGAAAATTCAGTGCAAGATGGTGTACTGAGTAAGCCGTTAATGATTAAAAGCGAATGGTTAATTTGTATCCAAGTTCGAATCAAACTGACGTCAATTTTTTTTCTTTTCTTTATTTTTATTTCCGAAATAACTACAAGTATTTGTGGACAACTCGAACAAAAATAACTTAGGAAATAGTAGGCAAAAAATAAGTAGTTTATTTTTGTTTACAATTATAAATAATATTAATATTTAATATTTAATTTACTTTTAAAGAAATATTTCTAAATCTCCTTTTAGACAAAATTGGACTATAATCGTCAAATCATCAAGCTAATATTTTTAGATCCAAAAATGACGATAAATCGTCAAATCTGGCAACAGTGATTGTGCGTACTTTTTATTTTTTAATTGTATTGTTATTGACTTGTGCTCTCATTTCCTATACATACATATTATGGCATAGAATAGTGGAATAGAAGCGAAACTGACGGTGAATTTTTAAAATAAGATTTCTGACGGTGAATTTTTAAAATAAGATTTCTGTTGGATTTCTTGAATTCTTACAAATTTTTACAAAATTTAAAGTATTTTTTATAACCCGATATTAGATGTTGTGACAACCCTTTCCATGACAATTTAATCTTCACTACAGTCGTATGGTAGACCAAATTAAGTCACTTCAGTAACTTTAAAATTAACTGAAAGTTAGTGAAGAACTTTTCACAACAGCAACAACTTCGTCATATAACTTCGAACTCTATTGAAAATTGTTTACATTTTGTTCCTTTAAGATGTATCATAATTTCCCATAGCTTTGTCTCATATGAAGTTTGAATTTCTAATATTCGTGACTTTCAAAAATACTTAATTATAATAAGTGGGGGTTTAATTGAAAGCCAAATGTATTTCTTGAACAGTATCTCTAAAATAATACAAAACTGAAAGTTTTTTTTTTAGTTGATTATATGGAACATAGAAAACCTTTGGTCACCACTCATAAAGCAAAGCCACAATTTCAAATTTCTTCGATACACAGAATGTTTTCCTTAAACAGAATGTGAAAAAGTGCGTTTTACGAAACTTCGAAAAGTCGACATTAAACATAATGAAATTCTAATTTCTCATTCCCACGACATTTTGTTCTTCTCTCCTTAACGTAACCCAGACTTACTTTTCCCTGGACAAAACTATCGATCAGTAAGTAGAGCAACTTGTGAATTTATTTAAAAAAGTCTGCGAAATTGAAAGTATCTTTAAGTATTATGACTTAATTCTATCCTTGCCTCCCCACTCAGATCTCGCTCGGTATATGTTTGTCAACTCAGTGATAATTAAATAAACTCAGAGTTTCCATAGGAAACAATTTTTGAGAACATCAAAACTGTACAATTTTCAGTCAACTTTAGATTTAATAAAAGAAAAAACTTCCAGGGTTTGGATCCGATCCACAAAATGATTTCTTTGAAACATAAGAAGCCAAAATATGACATCCTTATCTCTCATTCACACAACAATGTGATCAGTACTCCTCAATCAGCCAAGTCTTTCGCGACCAAAGATACTCAACTCATCAATGGTTGAAGTGTTTCATACTTACCTCAAAGGGGAAAAAATCTGACGACGAAAACAATAACCAGAGCAGCTTTGGAAATTTTCTTAAATGATCGAGGATCACTACTTAAGGTAATGAAGAGAACAATTTAAAATTTTTTTTACATAAGCAGTCCCGACTGCCGCAAAACTCAGAATGAGGTCAGTCTGCAGTAAAATTTGCACTTAATTTGAGTGCCAGAACATAGTGACATAGATTATTAATAGTTTAACAGAAGAGCTCGCCTAGGAGGATACTACCACAGATATTTTTCCGAAGAAAAATAGTGTAAACTGACTGTTAGGGAATCAATTATTCGGGAGGCAAAGGATCGTTGGAAAACTTTGAATACTTTCTAATTTGCCAAAAGTCTCTGGCCAGAGTTTAGTTCAAACCGATATAGAATTATATCGTTACTCTCCAGAGATAAACTATCACTATCGGTGGCCATTTTCTCGAATCACTGTCTGATTGGTAGACGTGCTCTTAGATTTGGGGTCATTCGTAACGAATACTGTAGGAGCTGCTGCGATGGAGTATATCACTCACCGGAAGAAGACATTTCCTTGATGCATCCTTCGTTGGTGGTCTTGACGATCCGGATAGTCTGGATGTTAAACGAATCTTTTACTTTATTAAGAGTTCGGCATGGTTTGGGGTTTTCTAGCTCGGTACTTCCGGTATCGTAAAGGGCCCAATTGTTGGCCTAAGTGAATGGACTTTGGTGCAACGGCCATTATAACGTAGCATGAACTTATATATCGAAATTCTGGAACAAAATTTACAAAATTGTGATATATTCGAGCAAATAATTTATATATATGGATTAAGAGTGCGTTTATCATCTCAGTTAATACTCGGTGTTTACACTCTACTCGACACTCTGACAAGGTTATATAGCAAAGACCATCGCTTCGTGATCCACGATATCTACATTCGTCAGACAAACCCTTCTTACGACAAGCAAGAAGGTTCAATTAATTCTATGATAACAGAATTCAAATTAGGGATAGTTCAATTAGAAGAGTGATGATATGCTTGAAAGAGTTCTTAAAAATAGTTGCTTAATAAATGTTGGAGCAAGCTATAAAACTACAACATTCCCATAGAAAACTGGTCGTTAATTCGTTATAGCGCTGTTGAGAACCTAAATGCCGCTATTACTATATTTAAATTTTTATTCTTCAACAGCCCTTCTTATGCCTTTCTCTGCAATTGCTTTAAATAAACAGCACATTATTAACAGCTAGAAAAAAAGACCCTTGAACAGAAAACCAAACACTCTTCAACCATTCCCCCACATAAAAAAACAACACCACTATTGAGTAAGCCAGTGAGTGACTGTGCATGTGTTTGTGTTGAAAAACACAAAAAAAAAGTAAGCATGCTATAATCTTTCACTGTTCACGTGAACATTTAGCCGATATCATGAGGTCAACGCGTGAACAGAAATGTTTACTTATATAGAGCTATAGCTGGCTGACGGACTGGTTGTGAAAATAATACAAAAACAAAATATATGTATATATAAATTTCGCAGTATGTATACTATGAAACACAACATGTTTTTATTTAGTTTATTTTTCTGTCATTTGTGTGTTTATTATTTTGTATCTACTACAATTTATGTGAATGAGTGAGTGTATTTCCCGCATTACGAACCAGTTTTTTTTTCTCTCTCTCTCTCCAACTTGGAGCTCATTTTCTCTCTTGTTAGTTTGTATCTCTCGAATTTGTTTAAACAATATTCTAATTGAATTTAGTATTTTGTAAGTCAATTACCTTGACGTTTATTGGTTGTATATGGTGACGAGCCCCTTTTTTCTGAAGGAATTTCTTTAAAAATCAAAAAAGTATTGCCAGATGGAAAATTTTGTTTTTTAAGAAAGAGTTTAAGAGAAAGCAACAAGTTGTTTAATTCCAGCTGTAGATAAATCTATAATTTTGATGATTTTAAAATTTTAAAATGCGAATTAGATAAAGGAAAACTCAAGTGATTCGAGTAAACACTATTGCCAGAATAATTATGACTCATGTCTCCCAACAAAGCTTGATGTCACCAAAACATCCCTCTTAACATAAACATAAAAAATTCTTATTAAAAATTTTCCAAAATTGTTTTATAAAAAAATATATATTGAAAATTTCGAATAATAAGGAAGATTATCGACTTTCTATAAAAGGAAAATTTATCGAACATTAAAAATATTTATTTATTTATTAATTTATTTTGTAAAATTTTTATAAATCATTAATTGGTTCGAACAAAATCAACTGGTTTATATTAAACCAAATGATTCGGTTGATAGAAACTCAAACGATAAATTAATAGTTTCATTGTATGAAAAAATAACTTGGTTCATAATGAATGTAATAAAAATTAATTCAGAAACGAATTAAAACTGAATCGGTTTATTTAGTATCGAATGAAAATTGAATCGGTTTATTTACAATTGAATGAAAGCTGAACCGATTCATTCAGAAACGAATTAAAACTGAATCTGTTCATTTAGAATCGAATGAAGAATGAATCGGTTTATTTAAAATCGAATGGAAATTGAATTGGTTTATTTAGAATCGAATGGAAATTGAATCAGGTCATTTCGAATCGAGTGCAAACTGAATCGGTTCATTTAGAATCGAATGAAAATTTAGTCAGTTCATCGGTTTAGTTAGAGTCGAATGAAAATCCAATCGCTTCATTTCATCATCACTAGTGTGAAAAATATACCGTTTCATGTAGAGTGGTTTGAAAAATGAACCGGTTCATATCTATAGAATAATGTGAAAAAGAACGGTTCATATAGAATAGTGTGAAAAATGAACCGATCACATAGTATGGTGTGAAAAATGAAGTGGTTCATATGAAATACAATAGAAAATTAATCGGTTCACATAAGAATAATTTTCTATAAAAAATTATCGTAAATTCCCTAAAAAAAATTATCAAACATTTCCTATAAAAAAATTTATCAAACATTTTCTATAAAAAGAAAATGTATTGAAAATTTCTTCTACAAAACAAAATTTCTTGAAATTTTCCTATAAAGACTACAGTTTAATGAAAATATTTTATTGGAAAAGAAAGTTTATCGATAATTTTCTGTAGCAAGAAAATTTATCGATAAATTTCTATTTTAAAAATCGATAATTTTCTATAAAAAGAAATTTTATTGAAAATTTTCTATAAAAAGAAATTTTATCGAAAATTTTCTATAGAAAACAAATTTATCGTAAATTTTTTATAAAGAAGATTTATCGAAATATCATATAAAAATAAAATTTATCAAAAATTCTCTATAAAAATATAGAAAATTTATCGGAAAACTTCTTTTGATAAAGAATTATGGAAAATGTTCTTCAAATAGAAAATTTATCGAAAATGTTGTAAATTGATGTTAAATGTAAAATATTTCTCAATCTGGCAATTCTAGTTTCCCAAAAATATCTCACCTTAATTTTACTACACAGTTACATACACACGGGCTATAAACACATACATAAGCATAAACGTGAAAACAACTACGTCTTTACTCATTTAGCTTCTCTTGAAAATATATTATTACAAAAACTTGTTCCAAATATTCAACAGTTTTTGAAAGCGCATGTACAAAATATATATTTTTTATATATTTTACAAGCTCTTAAAAAAAGAAAACTACAAAAAATAACCTGAAACAGACATCAACATCAACAACAACCCAGTTTCCATTTTTAAACCTACACACACAATAAATATTACTCTATCCATGGTGTACCATTTACAAAAAGATACAAGAAAAATCCAAAAAACGGGCACATTAATAACTCGAGCTGCAAATATAAACAAAAGAAAACGCTCCAAACAAAAGAAAGAAGAAAACAAGACTTAACTAACAACAAAATGTTTGACTTTAAAATTTATGTTGCTATAGGTTCAAAAAAGCAATAACTGCAGCAATAACAATAAAAAGATAAATTGTTACAATTAATTTACAATTTGTAAAAAAAAATAAAAATAAGGGAAAAAATCATCCAATAAAAATATGTCAACCCATTGAGGTAAACAAGAATAAGAAATTAAAAAAATAATTTGAAATTCTTATTTTTATGATTTGTATTCTTTTTGCATTTATTTATAAAAATCACACGGTCATATAGTGTTTTGGGAATGGACAGACAGACGGACGGACTTGCGAATGGTAGTGATCGATCGGTGTGATCATCACCACACACTGATATAAATAATAATCATGATTTCGTAAGCAAAACATAGAATTCCGTTTAAGAATTTTCTCGCCTTACTTCCGTTAGCAACAACACATCACTAAGCGAACGATACCAGCAGGTAAATAAATATATTATATGGTTAAGGTACGAGGGCAGACGGAGAAGGCATGGTGATGTAAAAAAATATAAAATTTGTTTCTATAAAAAGAAAATTTTCTATCGAAAGAAATTTATCGTAAATTTCTGTAGAAAAAAATTTTATCATAAATTTTCTACTGTATGTAAATTCTCCTTATAGATGATGACGATGAGGGGGTTGTTAAAGATAAAAAGGGGGTTATTAATCTATAATGGATAATGAATTATACTCTTTTGATAAGAGCAATTATAATTGCGGGTTTTGGGAATAAAGAAAAAATAAGGGGATTCAGTTAGTGGTGTAGCTGGTTCTTATTACAACAATTTATCTCCTTTTCTTGAAGGGAAAATAAAGGAATGAGGTAAGTATTCCTTTGTTTTCAGTTCAACTTCAATTTTTTTTTTCAAAAGATTTCTTAGATTTATTTAACTTAATTTAAGTTAAGTATTAGGAATAGATTTAGAGTAAGTGTTTGAATTATTTATGACTCTCGTGACGGCTGGTAATTTGTAAGTGTAAGATGGAAAGATGCTAAGTGTAAGTTAGCAAGATGATTTTAAAAAATTAAGGCCAATGGTTTTTAGAAGCTTTTTTTTTGGATTTTCGTCAAACAATCGGCATTTAAGGAAAACCGATAACATTACTTATAGCATTACTAGATTATTTCGTTCTTAGTAGCATACACTGTCAAAAATTATCTTATATTGATTTCTTATAATTGATATAAAAATTATAATTTAAGTGTTAAACTTGATTAGACATTTTTCCTATGGAAAAACATTTATCATAAATTTTCTATAAAAAAAAAAAAAAAAATTATCGTAAATTTTCTATAGAAAGAAATTGATTACTTCAAAACGTAATTTTTAGTGCAAAATTAAATTTTTAGTACGAAACTTGAAACTTGCTTTTAATTCGTAAGTTGATTTTGAATACAAAAATTAGATATAAAACTAAATTTTTAGTTAAAAATTTGATAATTTGTAGTACAAAACTTAGTTGTTATTTAATTTTAAGCATAAACCTAAGTATTTAATAAAAAACTTAGTTTTTAGAACAAAACTTAGTTTTTAGTACAAAACTTAGTTTTTAGAACAAAACTTAGTTTTTAGTACAAAACTTAGTTTTTAGAACAAAACTTAGTTTTTAGTACAAAACTTAGTTTTTAGTACTAAACCTAATTTTTGTACTAAACTTAATCTTTTGTATAAAGCTACATTTTTAGCACAAAACTTAGTTTTTAGTACGAAACTTAGTTTTAAATACAAAACATAGTTGTTAGTACAAAACTTAGTTTTTAGTACCAAAACTTGGTTTTTAGTACAAAATTTAGTTTTTAGTATAAAGCATAGTTTTTAGTACAAAACTTAATTTTTTGTATAAAGCATAGTTTTTAGTACAAAACTCAGTTTTTAGTATAAAGCATAGTTTTTAGTACAAAACTTAATTTTTAGTACGAAACTTAGTTTTAAGTAAAAAACTTAGTTTTTAGTGCAAAACATAGTTTTTGAACAAAAACAGTTATTTCCCTAAATTAGACATTAAAAAGTTACCCTTAGCCTAAAGAACTTTTCAGTTGGTCTTATTTAGTTACTCGAATGAATGTCTAATATTTTTCCCTCTCTCACTCTGTTTAGTTGAATAATAGCGTTTAAAAATATTATTCGGATGTTTTTTGGATGCTCATCTGTTGGCCTTCCTCTGTTTATGATTAAATTATATTTTTTATTTTAAATACTGGCCTCTTCATCTTTGTGCTATAGTTAGCGATAGTTGGCTGGCTGCTTGGCTGTTTGGATGTTTTAGTTCGTTGGCTCACTATCTATCAATCTGGCTTTTTGCCCGCCAGCCTGCCTACTATTTTATTTATTGAAACACGCTTTCTTAGCGTGATTGGTTTTGAAATTCAAAATGGAATTTTTCAATACTCACACACATACACACACTCATTTACTCGAATAATGATTAAAAAAGATGAGATGAGAAATAGTGTATATTTGATTTTTACACATTCTAAAGTGATTACTACTTGAATATAAGTTTTTTTCCATACCCTACATTAGATAATGATATTACATTAAACAAATATAAGACTGAGTACATAAATGCTTTAAAATAATTTAGGGGAAGTGCTGATATTTTTTACTATGAAATTTGGAACTTGTGTGTCAATTTGAAAAGAAAAATTTTAAAAAATTTATTGCACTTTGCTAGAGGTTAAATAAAAGTTTTATAAAAATAAAACCTAAGAAAACTTTGGCTATAATAGGTATCCTAATTGTTAGATTTAAAAAACAAAGATTTTTTTTGATATCTTACGTCTTTAGATAAAAATGATGCTTTTGTTACAAAACGTTTCTTAATAATAATTAAACAGAAAAAAAATAGTTTTAGTACAAAACCTGGTTCGGTAGTTACTTTTAGAAAATAGACTTTTTAGAGCAAAAAGTAGTTTCATGTACAATAAGATATTTTTTAGTACAAAACTTCGTTTATAGTACAAAATATCGTTTATATTACAAAATTTCGTTTTTAGTACAAACCACGTTTCTAGCAAAAAAAAACCTTGTTTTCAATACAAAAACTAATTTTTAGTAAAAAAAAAACTCGTTTTTTACTACATAACCTAGTTTTCAGAATAAAACTTATTTTGTCTTACAAAAATAATAAAACCTAATTTTTAGCGCAAAACAAAGTTTCCAGCGCAATAGCACTTTTGCAAAATCTCGTGTTTAGTATAATAAAGCTAATAAAATAGTTTTCTCTAAAATAGCGTCATTTAACATCATGCACTACACCTAGGGTTACCAGATTCGAATTGTGATCTAACTTACATTCCTAAATAAGGAGCTTAATTTCCAATAAAAAACGACTCGATACAAATGTCTTAATATTACTTTTAAACATTTATTAATGGCATTAAAAAAATAACTATATCGTATAAACGAATGTGTTTTGGAAGTTTCCAAATAAGTCTCAAGGGATCGATGCATAAAATATGGTTATCTGTTTATCCTGGAAAATATCTGTTTAAATTTAAAACAGTCTTCTATTGTAAAACGTTTCGTATATATCATATACATACGTATATGATTTTAAGATTATTTAAAATTAAGTCATTACGTAATAAAGTACAAGGCATTGAATTCTGTAAAATGTATAGACAGTTATGCTTTGGACTTAAATATTCTTCATCAACGCTTCAGATTTCACTCAACTTTTTATATAACTACAAATTGTTTTCAACATGACAAATAACATTTGAACTTCTAACTTGATAACTTCTAAAATATATTGACAATAAAGTTCATTCAAATAAAGCTTATTCTGGCAACCCTAGCTACACCCCTTTTTGTGTAGCGTCATAAAAAGAGCATGAATTGAGAAATAATTGTTCAAAAAAAGAAAAAATTAAAACTAATTCAGGAGATTTAATTTTTTCAAATTTTTCGATTTCATTTATATTTAATCTTTTCTATGACACATACAGGTGTGTCTTTTACTACATTGAAATTTATTAAAAGATTTTAAAATGTGTTTGTATTTTTATATAATTTTACATTATTGTTTTATGCATGACTATTTACTTAATTTCGTTTTTCTTTTAAAATGACATTGGTGAATAAATTCCCTCAATAAAATGAAATAGTGTGTATAAATTATTTTTCTTTGTAAAATAAGTTTTTTTCTGATTTTTCTTTTTTTTTAAATATTTTTGTTTTAAGTTACGACCTTGTGCCTCTAGAATTACAATAATGACCTTAAATGATTCAAAAATTAAAAAAATGTTCGCATAAAATAGTTTTATACGAAAATCAGAAAACAAAGTGTTAAGTTTGTTGGGCGATAATGAAACAAATGTTTAGCTGAAAATTAAAAAAAAATTATCCGAGTACTCGGATTTGTAGCCGATTTTATGTATTTTACTTTGAGTTGCTTACAAATTAGTTAACTTGTATAGAAAAATATTGAATGGAATTCACAAACAATTTTAAAATTTTTTAAATTTCTATTTTAACTTACATGTAAGTGGATAATAGATACTTCACACGCACACACACACATGTGTGTCTTACTTAGTATTCGTAATTACTTAGAAATAAACACACAACCTATATTATTTTCACAGGGTATGGCCGCCTTTAAATTACACACAAATCTATACATTTGGTTTGCGACTAAGTATGTACATTCTACTTCATTTATAAAATACTTGTGTATCGTGAGTTGGGTTGTCAAATATTCGACATCGAAGTTGATCAAATAAAATATCTTAATTTTCTTAATTATTCATGTGATCGAATAAAATATTAATTTTCTTCGATTAATCGAATGAATAAAGAATAAAATATATTGTTCGAATAATTAATTACAGGTTAAAAAAAAAAATAATGTAAAAACTAGTATTTTTTGAAATCAATTTTTGGTTTTATTAACATAAAACAAACCTAAGAATAACAATTCATTAACATAGAACAAAAAAATATTAAAAAATTGAGACCATTTCCAAATCTAAAGAAATGGCTCGGTTTAAAGAGATTCAGCTCCAACGATGAAATTATTGACCAAACAAATGCCTTTTTTAAGGACCTCGAAAAGTCACGGACTTATTGTTCCGCCCTCATATTTCGCAATTAATATTTAAACACAAAGCTGAACAATAATGTTTAACATAAGCTGTCAAATTTATTGTTCACTTTCAAAATTTTGCCCTTTTTAACAAAAGGAAAAATGCAAAATAATTAATTATGTTTTGAAAAGAGAAATAAAGAATAAAAATATGAAATAAGTTATTCGATAAAAAAAGACAATTTAACATAAAAATTTCTCATGTACGTTGTCTCCACCCCGTAACACAAAATTGGAAATTAATTATGCCGACGTTATTTCTAATGTTAAGAAATAAAAATTTCTCTGTGTAGACGTAGTTAGTTTTTAATTTTTAGTTCATAATGATGTTTTTAGTATAAAAATTCGATTTTAACAAAATGTTTAATTTTTAACTCAAAATTCGCTATATTTGAGGATTTTAGTAGAAATTGTAGTTTTTACCACAAAATATGTTTTTTTGTATTTTATAGCAGTTTTGAACTACTCTAACCTACATATGCTTGTGTATAGCTTCGTCATCCCATAATTTTAAGATAAATATTATTGATTAATAATGTTTACTTGTTAGTTATAAAAACGTAAGCAAAATACATATTTGCTTTACGGATATTTTCCTATTTTTAGTGTTTATTAAATAGGTACATATGTAAAAAAATAATGTCAATTGTGAAAACTTCCGCTTTTAACCTTTTTAAAAATAAAAAAAAAAACAACCACACATCATGATTCTGCTGCAAAAAAAAAAAAAAAAAAATAAACGAGGTAACACCATCATCATTCACAGATACAAAGACTTGGTTGGTTAATTCTTGATAAATCTTTCAATTTCTGTAAAAAGAAAATGCAAGAGAAACCTGGATACAACAATATAAAGTTCTTAATAATTGAAATGAAAACAAAAATTATAATTTTTTTCATTTAGATTCAATTACGTTTTACTAGTAGTGGGGGAAAAACAATCTAGATACAAGTACTTTGTTTGGCTGAGTTTTGTTTATACATACATACACATATATTTATGTACATGAATAATTATCTGTGTGTAGGTTAGTGTACACAAAACGAGCCTTCTTTTTTTGTTTTCAATGAGATTTTGTTTGTGCTGTTGCTGCTGCCGCCTGTAATCTGTTGTTGTTGGCAGAGCAAACTTAACTTTTTGAAATAAATTTCAGAAATGTTTTCATTCGTTTGTTGATTGTCCAACGGAACGGTTGTTAAAAAGCGGTTTTTAGACGCTGATTTTAAAAAAGAAGAATTTTAAAAAGAAAATTGTTTATTACAAAAGCAAAAAAATTTAAAATAAAACAAGTGAAAGAATTGAAAAAAAGACAGATTTAAAAAACATAACTTTATTAAATGTTTTAAAATTGCATTAAATATAAAAAAGAATTTAAAACAAGTGTAAAAAAGCAAAAAACAAACCAAACAAACAAGTGAATAAAAGAAAATTATAAAATTCAAAATTAAAGGATCTATTACATTACCATTTAAAGGATTATATTAATTACAATTTTTAAAAAGCAACAAAATGGATATTACTTTATTACCCTCACCACCAGCCACACCGCCATTGTGTGAAAATAAAATTGAAAATGTAAGTTCTTTCGAAAAAATTTTAAAGTTTTAAAAAAAGCAAATTAAGGATTTTTTTTCAGTTAAAAAATTAAAAATTTTATGAAATTTTTATATATTTTTTTTAATTTTCATTTTATGTATTTTTGTCTAGTGTGAATAGGAAAAATTTATAAAAGGGAAATTAAGGACATGTATATTTTTTTAGTTAGTTAAATTTTAAAATTAAAAAAAACATGTATTTTTTATAATTTTGTCCAGTGTGAATAGGAAAATTTTTAATTAGGAAAATAAAAATTTAAAATGTAATTGACACATTTTTTACAATATTTTTTTTCTAGTGTGAATAGGATAATTTGTTGTTAAGCAAATAAAGGAGAATGACTTTAGAAATTTGATAAATTGTTGTAATTTAAGATTTTTATTGAAATTGTATTTTTTTAATATTTTATTATTCGTTGGCCTAATGTGAATAGGAATAATTCAAAAATAGAAAAGTTAAGGATTTTTCTTAATATTTTATGTTAAACATTTACTTTGAAATTGTTGGTTTCTTTTTATTAATATTTAGTTATTTATTTCTTGCTATTTTATAATTTTTTCCCTAGAAAAAATATTTTCATAAGTTAAATGTTAGTTTAAATACTAAATAAATAATTTAAAAAAAATAATTAAAAAAAATTACAAAAAAAGGTTTTTAGTGATTTTAAATTTTTAAATAATTTTGTATAAAAAACAAGATTTTTGAAATTTAAATTTTCTAAGTTTTCTTTAAAAAATTTTTATTATTTATTTTATTTATTTATTTATTTTTGTCTATTGTGAACTGATAAAAATTTGCCATTTTTAAAAATTAGGTCAAAAGTTTCGAATGTAGGTCAGTTTTTTTAGAGGGCGTAAAATGTTTGTTTAATTTGATTAAAAAGCAAATATAATTTTAAAAAATTTTCATTTAAATAAATGCGAAATTAATATTTTTGCACCTAGACACACCCCTCTATTTAATTTTTTAATTTCCTAGGTTTAGTTAGGGGTTGGGCAAAAAATTAATTTTCATGATTTACAATTAAAATTTGTTCTTATCAGTTTAATTTTTTTTAAATGAATATATAGACATTTTTTACTTGACACGCTTAATTCATAAAAAAATCTTAAAATACAAATAAATTGAATTTTAAATTTGTTTCTTTAAAAACACATGACGAATCATTATTTTTTTCAAGAGAAATAAAACACCTTTATTATTTAAATGAAATTATTATAAATATAAATTAAATTCATGTTGAAAAAAAAAATGGCAGCAAAAAACATGTGTATTTTTACCTCTAAAATATTAGGCATCTTTATTTAACCTACAGAATCTATGAAAACAAATGTTTTTTGTCTCTTTCTTTCTCAAAGCCAGCATTTGATCACGCAGTCATCAGTCTAGTATCAGCTGGTGTTCACGTGAACATAGAATGTACAATCATGAAGTAGACGAGTGATTTTTTGTTATTGTTTATATGGTTACAAACATACACACACACACACACCCATTTAAAAACAATAATAAAAATGGTATTATGTGTATGTGTTTACAAACGACCTAGCGAAATATAAAAAAACCGTACATTGGACTTTTAAAAAGACAATAATAACAAGAATGAAATAAAAGCATTAACTATTTTTAAAATCAAAAAACTGCTTTTGCTCTTTTTTCTCTATTTTTCTTGTTTTTTGCTTTTTATGTTTCGTGTATTTTTGCTGTACTTTTTGTTGTATTAAAATTGGGGGTATAGTATTTGGTTTTTTTTTTTTGTAAAGAAAAAATGCCAATTCAAAAAAATGACGTATTTTAACCAGTTTACTTGTTTGCTATAGCTGAGAGCCTAGTATTATCAAAAAAGAGGGAGTGTTTTGTTGTAGAATTTTATTATTGGGGATTTTTTTATTTTGTACCTAAATTGGCGTTTTTTTTGATTTATTTAGTTATAAAAATATTAAACAATAACAAAAAAAACTTCAAAAAACCAAGCCCGTTTGTAAAATTCCTTTACGTAGTAAATCTGTATTTGTTTTGTGTACAAATGTATCTGTGTGTGTTTGTTTTCGTTATGGCCGCTCTATAAATTCTTTATAATTTTTTTTTTTTATCACAAATTTAAAAATAAACTTCACAATTCATAAGCAGCAATGACGTAGACCTTTGAAACAAACTCAAAGAAGAAATCATGCACTAAACTCGTGCTAAACCCAAAACGAAAGCAATAATAACAACTGAAGAAAAAAGCACAAATGCAAACAATAACAAGCAAATACATACAAATTGTTTTTGCTTTTTAACGGGGACATTTTTGTGTTTGCATACTCAAATACAAGACACTCTTTTAAAGAAAAAGGCAGAAAATAACACGAAACTAAACAAATATGGCGCACCTTAAAAAAGTAAACAAAATAAATAGCAGATAAATATTTAAAAAAAGAGAGAGAGAGAGCAAAATAAAGCATAGCAAATCTTTTTATAACACTTGAAAATATGTAACTAAATTTTCTGTGAGCCTGGTAAAAACGTGCATTGTACGTATTTATGAGGTTTAAACAGATTATCTAGAGGGAAATTAATAATGACGACCTACCTGCACACATAATAAATTAATAATCATTATTATATATATATTAATAATTATTACAACAAATATTATGATGAGTCAACCAAAAATAAATTTCATATGTTTAATAAAAAAAAAAATCATCATAATCTTATTTAATTTTAATTTATTTCCTTTTTCTCTTTATAGTGCCATCAACCCAACTCTAAACAATTAGATGATAAATTATTAAAAGCCAAATTACAGCTGCAGTTAGAGCATCAGCAAATAAAAAACAAAACTTCCCCCACACAAAATGGTATTATCACACCCCAGCCCTCAGATACAGAAGATGATGGTTGTGATGGATGTTTACAGCCTGCAGCAAAAAAACAAAAATTGGAAGTTTCTCCGGTTTCTCCAATGGCCACACAATATTTACCCGCCACAGTAACACCAGTTCCACACCAACAGCAACAGAGAGCTAGTGTTATAATGCATGTTAACAGTTCGGGTATATTATCTACTTTAGATGAAAATTCCTGTTCATCCACAATCTCCACAATATCACAATCAGCCTCCTCTACATCATGCCCTTCACCCTCATCAATTCAATCATCATCATCTTCAATATATAATACAGATGATGATAATTCACAAACAAATGTTTGGCGTAGTTTGAAATTTAAAATGAATCGTAAGAGAACTGCAACAGAAACCACAGATGCCTCTTCGGAATGCGAATCATTATCAACAACAATAGCTAGTAGCAATCACGCAACACAACAAGTATTAGAAACCAAAAATGTTTATACAGTCAAAGAAGAAAGCGAGGAGGAAAAACACATAATACAGGTGCCAGAGTTTCGTTTTACTTTACCCAACTGTACAGCTCAAGCAACAGCCAAAGTATCTACAGCTAACGAAACCTCTTCCACCGCCGTTATTACCCCTACCACCACCAATAGCAGCAGCATTAGCAGTAATAAAAAATATCAAGTTATAGCTCCTAAAGCTAATTTCATTACAGCTGATGCAAATAACTCTTCATCGAGTCTAATGCCTCCTCAATTTTTGCTCCTCCATCCCAATACTTTATTACAAACTTTAACTACTACCCGCCCTGCACTAACAGTTACCACACCAAATGCTGCTGTCACCTGCTCAACCGCAACAACAGCAACAAAAAGTTCCTCTAATCCTCCTGCTGCTGAACGTAAACGCATTTATGAATGCAATCATCCAGATTGTGGTAAAAATTATTTCAAATCCAGCCATTTGAAGGCCCATCAAAGAGTACATACCGGCGAGCGTCCTTTCATTTGCAAATGGGAGAATTGTGACAAACGTTTTTCACGTTCTGATGAGTTGTCACGTCATAAGCGTACTCATACAGGTGAAAAGAAATTTGTTTGTAATGTGTGTGACAAGAAATTTATGCGCAGTGATCATTTGTCCAAGCACGTTAAGAGACACGCTTCTAAACGTCAAGATGTGGGTAGACAATTGGTAAATTCCTCAAATAACACTTTCAACACACTAATGGAAACTCCATCTAATATAACAGGACAAATAATGCAACATCTAAGACCTATTGCTCCTGCCACAAGCACAGAAATAACAGTACAAAATGCCGTCACCTCCCTAAATACCACACAAATATCGCAACTGCAGGTGCAAATTTGTAGTGCCACAGATTTGTTAAATTTGCAACAGGTGGCCAGTTTTGCTAATTTAATACCACAACCTGCAGCAGCCATTACACTGCAACAGGAGCAGCAGTGAATTTCCACAAGAAATTAAATCTCATTTTTAGGCAAAAGGGTATTTTTTAAAAAATAATTTCAAAACAAAAAAGATGTCATTCCGCTTTAAATTACACAAAGAAAAGCCAAATCATGAAAAAATTAAATTAAAGCTTAATAGCAGATTTGATTCTATCCCCATTAAAAAAAAAACTTAACAAAAAAACAAAAGGAAAATAATTTAAATATTCTTTTTTTATGATAATGGCTTTCTTATAAAAAAATAATAAATAAAAACTAATTGTATTATGTAAAAAAATTTATTCAAATCAATTCCCTAAATATTACCCATTTTCCTCTCAAAAGCCATCTTTTAATTTTCATTTTGTATAATGTTATTATTATTTTTTTTATCAAATTATTATTAAATCATATTTTTTTATTATTAAACAAATATATAAACTGTGATATTTAAGTTTTTTGTTTTTTTATTATGATTTTCATTTTTAAGCTATTTGTATTAAATTTAAAGTAAGAAATTAAAAATCTAACTTATTTTTTATCTTTATCTATAAAATACTTTACGTGTAAATATAATGTATTTAAAAGAAAAACTATTTTTCACTATGTAAGACTATTATAAATTTTTAAAATGTAAAAAAAAAAATAAATATGAAAAAAAGAAAAAGAAATTGTGAAAAATATCATAAAAGAAACAAAGAAGAAAAAATAATGAACAGAAAATATTCTCTTGAAAAAAAAAAAACTAAATAATCTTTAATGAAAATTACTTTATCATGAATAAATAACTCAAAATATATATTTTTCAATTTATTCAAAAATTTAATTACAAATTTGTGTTTTTATTTGAGAGAAAATAGGGAAGGCTTAAAAAGGGGTTTTGAAAGTTATTCGAAAAGGGATTGAAATAAGGAAATTCGAAAAAATATTTCATAAAGATGATGACCAGGGCAACTAAAAATATGCTCTAAACAAAATGTCATGCCCATAAAAGTGCTCTTAAAATCGGAAAATATGCCCTGAAAATTAAAAAATTTGCTCTCAAAATGTTATTTTTTTTTTCTAGATAAATTTTTAATTATCTACTATTCATGTTATAAATAACTTGATTTTCATTAGCAATTGCTAAAAGAAATTTTCTTTTTACACTTAAAAACTTCCAAAGCTAATTCATCGTATCAGGAAATTAAAAAATTTCTATAAATTTATAGGATGAAAATTATTCGGGAATCACATTTAAAAAACGTATGTGACAGTAAAGACAAATTTTCACTAATGGCAAATTATGTAAAAAACTTTATTGGATATAATATATAAAAAATTTGTCTTTAAATTGTAAAATATGCAAAATTATGATCTTTATTGTAATATATGCAAAATTATGCTTTTACGTACAAAATATACAAAAAATAGGATTAAAATTGCAAAAATATGCTGTAATAAGTCGATGCCAAAATTCTTAAAATTATGTGAGTGGATAAATAACTAACAGTTAGATTTGTTTGAAGCCCAGGAAAAATATGATTTTACGTATTTTTGGTTTCTCTGATGATGACATATTCCGATCGGAATGGTTTTAATTTTAATTGAAAAAATAACTACCGATAATTGCCTTTATTGTCTCTATTTGGCACAGCAGAATGGAATTATGTATCGCAACCCACTTTCTCACCATTTATAATGTTTTTTTCCGATAGGAATTCGTTTACACCTAAATAGTAACTATTTTGATGTTTGGAATCATTCATTTCGAAATATAAATTGATCTAAGGTTTCTCAATGTATCAATTAACGAGGTGGATGTTGTTCTATACCGATTCAATATTTTGTATATTATAGAACTGGAGAGCTTTGCAATGGTATTCTATTTTTAGAGAAACAATTAGCGATCTGAGATTACAATCAAATCTTAATTATAAATTTTATTAAAAAAAAAAATATTTGTAATAACTAATTTTTTTGCTAATTCTTCCTCCTTCAAAAAAAATAAATAAATAAATAAAAAATGTGGACTAGATAGAATTTTACCTACTAAACACGATTCTGCTTTCAGTTGTTTTCACGTCGTGATTTTTTTATGGGCATGTCTAATATCTCCCCCTTAATAAAGCGAATACACGAGTATAATTTCTCATAACTCAAGAACGGGTGGTCCGATTTAGACAATTTTTTCGGATACTAATTTCTAAATAACAGAGCTGTAAATGAATCATTTTTTTTTTTAATTCGTTACGAATTAGCTAAATTTTCAATTAATTCTTTTCACAACAAAAAAGAATTGAATGAAATTTGAATCAATTCAAACAAATTAGGCAGAAATGAATTTCAATTCGTTTCCAATTCAAATGAATTTGTAGAATGAATTGCAATTCGTTTCCAATTCAAATGAATTTGTTAAAAGGAATTGCAATTCATTTCCAATTCGTTTGAGTTGAATTAATTTTGAAATTCATTCAAATGAATTAGAACTATGAATTGCAATTCAAATGAATGAAATCAGAAATAAGTTGCAATCAATCAAATTCAAGAGCAGATCTAGGGGAGAGAGATTATTTAAACAAAAAATTATTGTTAAATACACCTTTAATAATATTTTCACACTATTTGATAAAAATAAAAATTTAAGTTTCTTTTAGCAAATAAACAAAATTTTCCCATTTTGATAGGATTTTCGCCGATACCTAATAATTCAATTCCTGTTCTGCCGCTACCTGACAATTCCAATATATCATGGGAATTTAAAATCTAAGAATTTTTGTGTTTGGACTATAATAAGTGATATACAAAACTAGAGTAATGCTTACTGTCTTTTACATAAAAAATTAGTTAAATAACAAAACGACGGTGAAGCTTACTGTAGATTTACTTACAAAATCAATTCAAATTGAGTTGGAAATTAATTTTTTTTCTATTTTATTTGAATTAATTCAAAATCAATTCAATTCAAATGAATTGGAAATTAATTGCAGTTCATTTTGACAAATTCATTTGAATTGGAAACGAATTGCAATTCATTCTACAAATTCATTTGAATTGGAAACAAATTACAGTTCATTTGACAAATTCATTTGAATTGGAAATAAATTGCAATTCATTTTTACCAAATTCATTTGAATTGACTCAAATTTCATTAAATTCATTTTTTTGTGTGAAAAGAATTAATTCAAAATTTGCTAATTCAGTGCATAAATGATTCGCGAATTAATTCAAAAATGAATGATTTATTTACAGCTCTGCTAAATAACTCCCAAAATATTGAGCATATAGAAATATGCTAGAATGTCTTAAAGACATTTTTATACATCATAGTCCAACTATTCGTCTTTTTTTGCCGACCAGTATAACTTTTATTGTGGACTTGATGAATTAATTGCGTCATATTAAAAAAATAAAAAATAAAAAAAAATAAAAATAACAAAAAAATAAATAAAAATTCAACTAATATTATTTATTAAAGTTGGATATTTTTTTTTTTTTTTTCTTTCAAAACTAGTACTTTTTGGAATCGGTATTATTACTTTTTTGTTTTAAAGGACCAACTTTCTCGTCGAAAAAGCTATATTTTTAAATTTAATATTTAATACTTTTTACTTTTTTGAAAATTTTAAAAAAGATACCTTAGCTTAATAATTAAATAAAGTACTAATATCAAAGTATTAAGGAAAAGTTGTATAAAAAACCTTGTACATATTTAAAAGTTATAAAAAAATTTTAAAAGCAACCACTAATAAACACTCTTTTAGTAAAAAAATAGTCTTAAGTGATTGTTTAGCAAATTTCTTATTATTTCATATGTAGACGTTCTGGATCTTTCATTAAATGACAGAATCAGTTCCTTTGTAAATGAATTAACCATTTTTTGGTTAAAGTGTCTATGCAGTAGGTCAGTAGTATATCTGGGGTGTAGGTTATGAATTATTTTCAGATATTTATTTTGTATTATCTGCAATTTTCTTTTATAAGTTATAGCAGCTTTATAAAACCAGACTTGGCATTAATAAATCAAAATTGACCGAATACACATTTTGTAAATAAAGAACTTGTTTTTTAAATTAAGTTTAGATCTTCTGTTGAATAAGGGGTAAAGAACACGACCGCATTTAATTGCTTTTTCACAAATACATACATATATTTTATGTGTTGTTTAAATGATAGTTTTTTATATAAGAAAATTCCTAGATATTTGATCCACTGCAAGGAATAAAAACTCCCCTAGAATATAAATGTTTTGTAGGGATACGTTTCTGCGACCTATGGAAATATATAGAAATGAAAGCACTGTCGTCTTCGTAAAAGGCTACTTTATGATTTCTGCGAACAGTAATATAGGAAATATATGTATGTATATTGAATAAAGAGTAGGTGTTTAAGCTTAGTTCAACATATTTTTATGATTTTTTAAGAAATAGATTAGAGTAATTTTATTTCTCTTTAAAATTTCCTTCTAAGTACTTCATTAAATTTTATTACTATTTACATTAGGATAGATTATTAGATCTTAATATTTTATTATTGTATATTCCATGCATGTGTAACTTATAGTTAAGAACAACCCTCGTCTTTTCACACTTGTGTGTGTGATAAGAATTGATGTTCGAAGGGGTCTTATTTAAAGTACATTTATACCAGTATTTAAATTTATGACTCGTATGTACTATTTTAATTTTTGATTTTAGTTTTTGATTTTAAATAAATTTTTAGAGCATTATCCGCAGGCATTTGTCTATCATTAGATAGCATGTTATAACTAATTTTTTTTAAGAAAATTAATTTCTTTTGTTTTTCAAGAAAATTAGTGACTCTGTTTAGTTGATGTAAAGTGCTGAATCCAAGTTGTTGCCATCTAACCCAGGAGCTTTATTATTTTTCAATAAAAGTACAAACGACTTATCTTCAGCTAAATTGGTAAGTTCCAAGTGCGATCCGTCAAGAATTTTATCGTTAAGATCATGAATGAATCTTGAGATAGCTGTGTCCATAGGTGAATAATTATTTAAAGAAATGGTATGTGAATTAACAAATATGTCCGCTATTGAATGGTCCTTTTCAGTACCAGTGTTTAAAACTTCACCGTTTACATGAAGATCTGTAAATAACATTTTGTTGCCTTTAAGAACTTTTATAATTTTCCAAAATTTTTTAGAGCCCGGAGACAAAATTTGCAATAAATTTTGACCAGGATTCATTTTGGTTTTTATTGAGGTGGAAATCAATTAGTTACTTTTTAACTGATTTTTAGAATTCAAAGCCTTACATCTTTGAAATTTATGTTATATTCATTTCTATGACTAAAACACAAGATATTGGTACATGGTCCGACATTTAAATGTCACCCAAGTTTATTAAAATAATGTCTACTGTAGACGGGTTGATATTTTGTCCAAAGGGAGTATACTCATTTGGGTAATAAATGTAGTAGCAGGCTTGAAGGAAGCCGAATTATTTGACACACAATTCCAATGTATATTCTGGGCATTCAGATCACCGAAAATAAAAAGAGGTTAATTTATCAAAATCAGCCTTAAAATTGGTAGTGTGAACTGGATTATACACTGAAGTAAATATGACTGGTCATCTATTAATCATAACTTGTATTGAAATGCTCCTAGCAGTACTCGATTTGATTTTTGGTAACAACATAACTTTTAATTGCAATTATAACATCTCCGCCTTTTTAATTTTATAGCCTCCAAGTTGAAATTTTGTAGTGGTAGGGTTACAAAAAGACTCATTTAAAAGGAAAATATTCCTTTTGTGCAAAACGTATTCCAACTGAGCAGCTGCTGACTCAGATTTTATGCCTTGGGCATTCCAGTGCATAACATGAACATAGTGTATACAAGTTATATGGCAAGTTGTAGCATCATACCCAAAACTCGTAGCTTGTCTTATTCTGACATTTTTGCAAAGCACCGACAGCATCAAAAAATATTTCCGGTTAAATTAATCTAAGTTTAATAGATTTTTCCTTGTACCAGTTAATATAACTTAGTGTTCGTGCCAAATCCGGTTAGCCGAACAAAGATAATGAGTGAATAACAAGTAGTTTTTGTAAAGTTTTAAGTTTCTTTCATTTTTAAATCATTTTCTGTGACTTATAATTCATTGTATCACTTTCGTCTTTTTTCTCTTTCCAGTTTCCATACATTCACAGGTAACACAAAAGGATCACAAATACCCAAGTGTACTATACGCATATTAGGACGTAAAGTCTTATCTAACGGTAACGTACTTCCAAGAAAACAAAAAACATAAAATTCGAACTAAAAATTAATATGTAATGTAGTATTATCCAGCGATATATTATAACTGCAACGAGTGGTGGAATGTGTGGATAATATATTTTTTAGTCCAATGGGAAATATTCTCTATTGCCTAATCAGGAAATGTAGGAATAACAACGTATATCAAGATTATAAAGAAATCTTCCAATTATATTAATTAATTAAACTACTAATCTTTAAGTTATTTCTTATTTAGGATGTCGATTATATACATTTATCTGTTAAATGTAGATTAAGCCATTAATGTTTTTCAATAATAGATTATCTGCTATATAATCTAGGTTTAACTCTGCTACATTCGCCAGTTAGTACCGTTATAACTTACACAGCTAAATAAAAAAAAACAAATATCAACATATAGTGAAAAATGTTTAATTTTATCTAATATTATAAAAAAAAGTAAATTAAGTACATAAATTTTAATTTGTATTGGCTTTTTGTTTATTATACCATTGTTTAAATCCAGAAGCAGATCCAACATTTCTAGTTAAAGAGGTATTGCTAAATTAAGTATTATTCTAAAACTTTTCGAAAAGATAGTTACTTAAATCATTTCGCATCAAGTTGTTTGTTATCTTTCCTCTTTCAGCAAGGTTTACAGACAATCACAATATATACATATTTCATTATAGTATTGTTCAAATTGGATAAACTCGAATTTTCTCCTGTTTTCCTTAAATGGATTTGTACATATCTTAAAAATAGATGCCAATGTTTATTACTTATAGAATTCCTGTTTTATCCGGTGTTGCGCAAGGTAGTCATCTCGGCAACTTATTATTCCTAATATTTATAAATGATTTATCAGCTTGCATTAAGAATTCTGGAATATTAATGTATGCTGATGATGTAAAGCTGTTCCATAGTTTTAACTATTCCTACCAATGTTCCTTACTCCAATCAGATCTTGGTGTATGATGAATCTAATGGATTTGAATTTAAGTGTAAACACATGATGTTCTACAGAAGTCCAGTAAAATAAATGAATGTCAACTTGATCTAGTCGAAGAATTTCTTGATCTGGGTGTATTGCTTGATTGTAAACTATCCTCTAATTTCTACGTCTCGCAAACCGTTAATAAGGCAAAAATAGTTCCAGGTTTCCTCAAACGATGGGGAAGAGAGTTTAATGATCGTTACGTTTCCAAGCAATTATTCACATCTCTCGTAAGACCAATCCTGGAATATGCTTCCGTGGTTTGGGATCATCAATACGAAGTTTATATAAGAAAATTGAATCGGTCCAGAAACAATTTCTCTTAATTTGTCTTTGTAATTTTCCATGGAATCCTAATATTAATTTACCATCATATGAAAGTCGATTACAGCTTATTGATCTCATTGCTCTTAAAAGTAGGAGAAAATATATGAATACTTAATTTGTAATTAATTTAGTAAACAGTTTAAATTAATTCCGAGTTTCTGCTTCGGAAGATCGAATTCGTAATCCCAAATCGTCCTCCTACTCCTTTAAAAATCAAATATTTTCGAACTAATTATACCAACTTTGATCCCATGAGAAGTTATGCAATCAATTCAACAGTTTTTATCCATATATTGATTTCTCAGTAAATTCCATCCGCATTAAGAAGAGTATTTTTAACTTAGTTAAATAATATGACTATTATGGAATAGTTATGGAAAATAGTTTATTGTAAGTAGCTTTAAGAAAAAAAAAAAAAAAAAAAAAAAAAAAAAAACATCTGTTTTCAAATGGTAGCGAATTTGACAGATTTAATCAGCACTGAAAAACAACATTGTTAATTAATGCTTGTTTTATCATTCGCAAAATAGGTGGGGGAACTACTGTCGCGTTACCGTAATTATTTCTTAAGTACAGTCAGGCGGGTTTTTGTTGTTTGACCTTCGAGAATTTTGCGTCTCACTCCCGCATTGACTAATTGATGTCGCATAACTGTACCGTGTTACGGTTCATCGAAGTTCACATTTGTCACATGCAATCGAATTTGTTAACCTAACTTTTATAAGATTGGATTTGGTGCAGTACCACATAAAACTGAGATTGATATTGGTGGAGACCATTAAACTCAGGGAGCTGAATTCGGGAATTCTAGCTTTCTGCACGAAGGTGTAGATCGAGTGGAAGTTTTATGGAGGACGCTTCTTTGGATTTGACACCCTATTGCTATTTATAATAAGTTTTTTGTTTTATTTATTATAAGCATTTAATAAAACTGTATAAAGTTTAAAAATTTTATTGTTGGTGAGAACCAACTAAAACAAATTTTGAGGAAAATATTAGCCTTCTTCTGCAGTTTTAATGCATTTTTATGTTAAGTTTTGGACAAACTGTTTTATAACTATGTATTATATTAATAATAAAACTTTTTTAGTAAGATGGATTTGTAACTCCGGAAATCATCTTTTACCTAGACTCATGATAATTATTATGGGAAGATAAATTTTAATACTAATTATATTATTTAGTTTCATCCAATAACTGTTCCATTTTTCTGTTGCATAAAATTCATTTAAAATTATAAATAAATACATATGCAAGTAGAGTATCTGGGTATATATTTATCTATAATTTTCAAAAATATCCAGTAACTTTGAAATACAATAAAAACCCACTTTTCCCGAAAAACATCATGATTAAGTACTTTTGCAAAAAAAAAAAAAAAAAAAAAAAAAAAAAAAAACTAGAGTTCTGGAACTAACTTGCAATTTCCGTTAAAGCGAAAAACATTTGTGTTGAATATAATAAAAATGCATATGCTATAAATTATATTTATAGTGATGATGCATAAGTCGTTTTTCCTTGCTTCTGCAAAGTAGAGTGCTTGAGTTGTTTTTAATAAATTGCTTTAGGAATGTTTTCATAATTGCAATCATTGTCCTTGTTATTGAAAAATTGTTATACTGAAATGTAAGGCCATTATCAAGGCAATTTATACATTAAAATTGGTACTTTTATTCTTTCTGGTATAAAATACGAGTTGTTTTGAAAGCAATTGCTCTTTATAAATTCAATTTTGAACTTCATCCCTTTTTTCCTTTCAATTATGTTACATCTGGTAATGCAGCTGAACGCTATTTAAAACAATTCAAAAAATTACAAAAAAAAAAAAAAAAAATAATAATAATAATAAAAAAGTGATATACATAAAATCAAAACATATCCTTTATTCTCAAAATTAATTAATGTTTTCCTTCTCCTTTATAAGCTGTTAAATTCTTAAAGCATTATCTAATGAAAATGAATATTTTTTTTGTAGGAAAAAGTATAAAATAAAAATAAACCTAAAATATTTTTTTTTTTTTTTAAATTGCCGAATAAATTTTCAAAATTTTGTTTATCACTAATGGAAAATTGAGAGAAAATAAACCAAGCATTGCCAGTAGAAAACAGAAACTGTTTAATAGTAACTGAACTGTTTTTACCACATTATGAATATTTTTTATAAGAGGTTATTAAGTATAAAACTGTTTAGTATCTATTTTGTACATTAAGCCAACGATATGAATATGATTGTTCATATATTTACGTGAAATTACCTATTCGGTATTCACTTGAATTCTTGAAGACTTATATATTTTCTAAACAATTTATTTGTTTCTAAGTTCCGTAAATTTGTATATTTTTCAATGATTTTTAAACATTGGAAGTATTTCGTAATAATCTTTAAAAAACTAAACAAACAAAACTACCACAAACTCACCAGTATCATAAAAAATTTTTTTGATTATTCTTGATAAGCATTCTTGGTCAGGATTCTTGATAGATATTTGAAAATATTGTATGAGATTTTATAATTTGTTAAGAACAATTTCATTTCTATAAGAAATAAAAAATAAAAAACATTAAATTAAAAGTTAAAATTAAAATTTTGGATATTATACCTTTAAAAAGGGTCTTTTTATATTTTTAAATTCTTAACTTAAAAAACCGAACAGCTTTCGTATTTTGAAAATGTAAATTGTTTATATCATTTGGGAGACAAATAAAATTATACGCCCAACAAGGCCGTAAATTCACAAACAGGCTTAACAGCATTTGGTGAACAAGCCTGGCGTACTGACATTTCCCAAGTGTCTAATAAATGTGATAAAGAGTACAATTTAGGCAATTTAGCTATGCGGGACATTAAAGCATTTTGTACAGCTTTCAGAAAAGAGGTAGCAGAATAGTCCTGTTCAATAAGAGAGCACTCAGGAGAAGCATAAGGATAATCCTCTAAAAATAAAGAAAACATAATAATTTTTTGTTTATTCCATAAAGAAAAAAACTTACCCGGTATATTAACACTAACTGGTGGTACACTAGGAAGCTTCTTGTCATCTAGACAACAAATCAATTTTATAGATTTAATATTATTTTGTGCTGTGGCATCTAAAGTAACTTTGAATTTTTGATCTAAACGAGCAATTTCTCCTTGCAAAACGTGAGGTATTTCTATATCTGAACTAATAGTGGATTTTTCTCCCATACGAGCCATTTTTGGGGGAGTTGGAGCTGAAATGTCGGTACCGAATAGCAATTCCAAACTTGGTCTAAATGTTCGATAAAGTGTGTGATTGGCTATGGGACTTTGTAGGGTGGTATTGATGACTTCCATTAAAGGTATGGAAGATTTCTATTTAGATTTAAATGAATTATTAAAACAATTAATTTCATTTTTAGTTTATATTATTAAAAATACATACCCCAAATGTTTGTCCACAAAATGGTGAAATTTTCATATTTTCCAATACTTTCTCACATTTTAGTAAAGTCTCGAGCGGAACTCTCTGCATGGGATTACTTAATATTTCTAACAATTTACTCATTTTAGTATAAGATTCAGCATTATTGCCATCATTGCGAAACTTGGCCACCATACGTTTAAGGGTTTCTTTATATTTAGTTAATTGTTTATATTTCTCACGGTACAATTGATCTTCTTGAGGATTAAATGGACTATTTTGGGTCACTTGTCCGGGAGTATTTAGTGGCGCACTTGGTGATTGACGCATTTGTTGTCTCTGATTGGGATTTTGCATTAATCCTGGCATTTGTGGACTGGAAGTGGGTACCAGAGCTGGGCTGGGTATCATTTGTGGATTGGGTATAGTTTGTTGTACCTGAGGACCACCGGCTTGATTGGTCTGTTGCAATTGTTGCTGTTGTTGGCTATTGACCACCTGTTGCTGTAATTGTTGTTGCTGTTGGACATTTAAACCCCCAGCTGGAGAAGAAACTGTGGATGGTGAAGGACTTTGGCGTAAGAATTGTTGTTGACCTACTACACCACGATTAACGTTAAACATTTGTTGACCTTGACCCATAGGCATATTGGGATTTTTCTGCATGCCTGGAGGCATATTGAGCATTTGATTGAGATTGCCTACTGGTCAAAATAAGTTAAACAATTAAATTTTAAATGTAACTTAAGCTTACCTTGAGGTCCAGTGGCATTAGGCATACCACCGCCGGGTTGAACTTGAGGTCCAGCGTTGCCTACATTATTTGCGTGCATAGGACCCCCAGTTCCCACACCACCAACCTGATTTTGTTGCATATTAGGTGGTATACCCTGCATACCTTGATTTGCCCCCGCATTAGGTCCTCCCACATTCATTGAGCCTACCGGACCTCCCTGATTCATACGTGCATTCATCATTTGATTTAACTGTGGGTGTTGCATGCCCATTTGTTGCATTTGTTGTTGCTGCATTTGATTGGGTAATTGCTGAACATTCATAGCATTAACATTGACCACAGGTCCTCCTTGTATTTGACCACCAGAATTCATTTGCATTTGATTTGGTCCCCCAGGACCACTAGAACCAGGACCCATGGGACCTCCAGAATTTGGACCACCCAATTGATTCATTTGTCCAGGCATACCTTGAGGACCTCCAGGCCCTACTCCTGGCCCTCCCGTGGGACCACCCATTTGTTGAGCATTGCCTACCATTTGTTGGTTGGGTCCACCGCTAGGACCACCCATAACATTCATTTGCAAACTGCCAGGGCCACCCATTTGGGGCATCATTTGTTGTTGCCCCGGTCCTGGTCCCACAATATTACCTTGCTGTTGACCCGGACCACCAGCTCCCATGGCCATTTGTGGTCTTATACCTTGCATTTGCTGCATTTGTTGTTGTCCCGGACGTTGTTGATTTAAAGTTTGCAAAAGATTTGAAGCTGGCACTGGACCACCAGGCCCCGCACCTTGTTGCACATTGGGTCCTCCCGGCATAGACATCATTTGAGGATTACGATTACCCTGGCTGGCTAAATTCTGCAAAGCATTTAAAGGATCTTGCATCATATTTTGTTGACCCATCTCAGCATTAGGTTGAGGAGCCTGTTGGGGTCTTCCTTTTTATTTGAATAAACACACAAACATATTATTTAAAGTTGAATTAAACTTTTTAATATTAAATAAACCCTTACTTTGTGATAAATCCTTAAAATGCATAAATAATTTTGCCACCAAACCCAAATATTCATCTTTGTTTTTCGACTTTTTGAAAATATGATTTTCCATAACGCTGGCATTTTTAATTCCATCTTGGCCAGTGCTTTGTAAAATGTCATTGCTGGAATTTAGAGAAAATGGAAATTAAATTAAAATGTTTCGCCAATTTTTTTTTTTCTTTTTTTTTTGCAAAAAATGACGCCAATCTTTTTTCACACATACTCACATTTTAGCAATAACATTTTGCCGAAATTTTTGCGATTGCCACTCTTCACTCATTTTGTTTTATAAATTTCAAAAAACTTTTGTTATGTTCAATTATTTTTTTTTTAATAATTAATTTTTATCAATAAATATTTCACAAAACTTCATTACACGGCAAAAGTAAAATTTTATGTCACAGCTGTTTGATGATGTAGTGGTAACATATTCTTGAATACTTAAGTAATGGGTACTTACTTATTAGTGTTTATAGGGTATGAGTAGTCAAAAGTAAAAGCAAATTATTAGACTGTTTTTAATAACAAATGTATTAGATATAGATACATAAATGATTACATTTATTTATTAAAAAATAAAGATTTTTTTATTTTGAATTGAAATTGTGTGTACATTTTAGCCTACATTTTTTTTGGAAAATTTTTAACAATTGGTGTTATTTTTTCAAAAGTTTTAGTAATATGTACTATTTTTTACAAAAATTACAATTTTTGAAAAATTGCATTTTTTGGAAATCAACCATTTGTTTTTTTTTTTCTAATTTGTGCTTTTTTTAAAAAGTGTACAGGTTTTAAAATTTAGAACATTTTTAAAAATTAACAGAATTTTTTTATTTCAGAAAATCAATACTTTTTGAATTTTTAGAAGCATTTTATGGCTACTAGTGTTTTTTTTTAACTTTTTTTTTAAATTATTTATTATTATTATCATTAGTTTTTTGAATTTTCAATATTTTAGTTTTTAAGTTGCAAAATATCTGTAAATTATAACTCTCTTTGAAAATTTGTGTTTATATTAAAAATCTAATTTCTTTATTATGATTATATTTTTTATATTTGAAAATTAACAGCTTTGGATTTTTAAATTTTTGAAAATTATACAATGATACAAAATCAACTCAATCACTTTTTTTTGGAAGTTAATAGAGAAAATGTGAATAATTTCTAAGAAAATAAAAATTTTTCAAATTGAAAGATATTTTTATTATATATTAATAAAGTTTAAAGCGTATTTTTATTAAACAATTTTATAAATATAATTTTAAGAGAAGTAATTCAAAAGCAATGAACAAGAAGCATAAAAGAATAATATAATAACAATGAAAACCATTTGTTTAAAAAAGAACTTCTACAGCTCGTTTTCTGCACTAAGTACTTCTTTCTAATGCATAATGATACAATCATTTCACAAGATATATGCATAACGGCAACAAATACAACAATGAAATAATAGCAGCATTCGCCTAACCTAGTGCCTACATTAGGCAAATTTTTATCAAAACAAACGTCAAAGTCAGTGTGAATATAAACAAGGTATCTTTAGTTAAACAGCTGATTGTTATTTTGGTTGTTGCAGTTGCCTAACTGCAGATATAAAAAATAATAATGAATACGCCATATTGTTGTTTTTGTGCAACTGTTGCCACCTTCCACAAATTCGCATTAAGTTTGACGTTTGTTTTGATAAAAAATTGTCTAATGTAGACACATCTATACGTAACGTAGTGTCTTTACTAGACAAATTTTTATCAAAAAATCAGTGCGAATATATACAAGGTAACCTCAGTTAAACAGCTGATTACTATTTTTGGTTGTTACAGCTGTCAAACTGCAGATATAAAAAATATTAATGAATTCGCCTTATTGTTGCTTTTGTGCAACTGTTTCCACTGCAAAAATTCGCGTTAATTTTGACGTTTGTCTTGATAAAAAGTTGTCGAATATAGATACTACGTAACAGAATATGTAAGATTTTTCTGTCAAATTCGTTCTCTGAGAGAATTATTTCACGTGTAGATTAAAATATTAGTAGTATAAGAAGTATTATAAGACTGATATACTTATTCCTTTTTTATACATTTTCTTTAATTATAAATGTTTTAAATATTATTTCTGTTGTAGAAATAAATTTAAAAAAATTATATTTTCATACATATAGCTTAATAATGTTTTACCAATAAAATACAATTAATTAGTGAAGTCAACAAGCAATTTAAATGATAATATGAAATCATCAACCTAGCAGCTTTAGCATATGCTAGATTTTTGCCTTGCTGGCAATACTAAAGCAAACATTATGCTGAGAGAGAAAGAAAGTGTTGTGCTCTTTAATATAAAAGATATTTACGAATGTGGCAATATTTTTAAGATAGGATAAATATTAGTTTCCTTTTCCTTTTTTGATCCATTTGGGCAAACACAGCGTATGATTTATTTAAAATAAGAAAATTTAAAAAAAGGAATTGTTAAAAATAACCGAGATAACTAATTAATACTAGAAATTAAATATATAATTAAAAATAGATATTTAAAAATATCTATTTAAATTTAAAATTGTTTGTATTAAATTAATATTTTTGTGTTTTTATTAATCAAAAATTTAAATTTTTGTTATGTTAACAAAATTTGTATAAAGAGTTCCATAAACATTTAAGAGTTAACTGCTTTTCTTGCTCTCTAATTCTCTTTGTCTATTTTCTTTTAACTGTGCTTTATATTAAACTAAAACTTACAAAAGCATTTTGTATTGCCATTTTTAGCTCATTCGCGTAACGTCTGCTGTCTGAAACGTCTCGTTGCTATAGTTAAATTTTAAGTTTTTTTCTATATGTATATAAAAAAATAAAGAAATAAAACATTTATTTAAGAAATAAATACACATACAAACGCGCGTGTTTTGTTTTAAGTTTTTTTCCTTTCTTTCTTATATTCTGATATTTTGTGTTAAAATTTTATATTGCTATTAAATTACAAACAACGTAAATACAAAACATATAAATAATAAACAAATAGTAGTGTATGTGTTAGAAAATAAAAAAAAAAAACTTTTGGAAGCAATTAATTGTAACGTTTATAAAATAACAATAATTTCATGGAAGATAAAAAAAGTTAAAAAAGTAAATATATAATAAAAATAGCGAAATGTAAGAGAAAATAAGTTAAAAGAGTTTTTTTGTGAAAGAAATTGTTACTCTTTTTTAGTTAAAAATAAAGTACGTTAATTTAAATGCTTTTCGTATGTGTAAGTGCGCTTGAGTTGCAATAAATTATTAAAAGATTTTGTTTCAGTTTGTTTTTAGCGCGCTAGTGTGTGAAACGTAAAACAGTTTTAAATTACAAAAAATAAATAAATAAAATCAAATAATAAAATGCTGACGTTTTAAATTTTAAATTAACAAATATGCAAAAAAATATATGTGTATATATATAAAAAAATCTATAAAAAAAAATAAGTTATTATAATAAAGAAAAAAAAGTGCAATAAAAATAATAAAAATATTACTTAAATTAATTATAAATAAATACTTAAAAGTGTCTTTAAATATTTTTGTCAAATGTACCAAATAAAAGAAAACCAATTAAATTAATTAATTTTAAAATATAAACATCTAAATGTAAGTATATAAACGTAATAAAACTACAAGAAGTTTAAACACTTAAATATGTATTTTTTGTTTAAAACACTACAAAAACAAAAATTATATTATAAAAAAATAGTAGATAAAACGAAGTAGAAATGACAACAGAAAATAAAAGAAAAAAAATCTTCAAAGAAATTTCTATAACACAAAAAAAAGATCACCTATTTAGTCAACTCACTTCCCTTTTAAACTCTTGCCACTCTTAAAGAACCAACCGTCATTTAGAAAAAAAGAGCTAAGAGAAAAACCTTTAATCGTTTAGCTTTCATTTGTTTTCTTTTTTGCCATAATTTACAAGCCAAGAGAAAATCCATGAAAGAGAATATAGAAAAAAATTAAGAACAGAGTAAGTTAAGTATTATATTACTCATTTAAGAAAGTACTAACAAAAACTAAATGTTTGAAAACAAAAAGTGCGTGATTTTATTTTGTTTTTAATGGCACAACCAAAAACAACAGAAAATGCAATGTAAGCAAAACAGACAAAAACCACAGCAAAACAAAAAAAAAAAAGCAAGTGCAAGGTGCATGTTAAAGTTATATACATATGACAATTTTAAATTAATGCTTACACATATGCACAAGAATATATGTATGTATGTGTATATGTTTTGTACTTGCATACCTACATACATATGTATATGGATATATGCTCTTGAAACATTTGGAAGATAAATTTGTTGCCAATCATCCAGACGTCACTTTTTGGTTACTTCTAGATGATTGTCGGAAGATTGTTCGAAATTTACAAGAACAAAATATGTACATTGGAATTGCGCATTAATATCCATACGTCGCTTCTTAACAACTTCTAGATGATTTTCAGAAGTGTATAAGAAATTTACAAAAACAGAATACATTAGTATCGTCCTTTCATCTTCCAGAAGTATACTTTGTGGCTATTTCTGGAAGATAATATGACGACATTTCGAATTTAACAAAAACAGAATACATTACTATTGTGTATTAATCTTCTGAGCATGTGTTAGGAAGATTGTCAGTTTTTATGTAAAAAAGAAAACAATGCAATAGAGAATCAAGCAAATTCATGTATTTTAATAATATAAGAACAAAAATATTCCTCAAAGAATATTTTAAAGAAGTAAGTTTATCTTATTAACATTTTATTTAGTAAAAACGCACTTTTCTCACAATTTTAATTTATTTTAGGCAAAACTCCATCAAAACAGGAAAGTATTTGCATATTTAAAAAGCCCCAAACAGTGCTTATAAAAGTGTCTCGTCACATTCTTTGCACAAAGGGTAATCCAAATATAATTTCATTATAAAAATTATTAACTTTCTTTTCTTCTTTTAAATTTAAATTCATCAAAAGTTTCTCATGGGGATTTTATTTGGTGTACCCTAAATAAAAAATAATTTTTATGTGAATTGTTTCTTTTGTAATGCAGATATGTATGAAATAAAAATAATTATGAAATACTAAAACACACGTTAATTTGAAATATAAATACATAAATAGTAGAAGTGGGAAATCATCGTCTTCGATACTTCTGTAAGTATCGTCTAAAAGAGTTTTTTCGACACTTCTAGAAGTGTCTTCTTCGAGACTTCTAGAATGATTTTAATGATACTTTGGCAATAGTTTTGGCGATGAATTTCAACTTCTGGAAGACTTTTCTTAGCAGCGTTGCCACTTTAGCCTTTTTAAGGCTAACTCAGGCTAGATTTTATTTTGATTTTAGCCTCAAATTTTTCGTTTTAGCTTCTAACTTTTTTCTAGCCTTTTTTTATTCTTAAACTTGCTTTAAAAAGGCTAAAATGTTACTATTTCAACGACAAAGAAAATATTTTTTTATTAATAATTTTATTTTTACAGAATAATTCATTTAAGAAATTTTTTGTAAGATTGTTTACATATAACAAAAAATTTTACCTACGACGCTTTATTCTCCAAATCAGAAATAATTTAATTAATTTTATGCACTTGCTAAATGGATTACACAAAAAGACACTGTTTATTTTCACTCGAAAAATAAACCAATGTGGACTGTAAATCTTCTTGAGGACACCACAATTTACAAAAATTTCGAAACATTTCGAGATATTGCGAAAAAAAAGTGTTTAGGGTAGTTCCTGCACTTAACATTTCGCAGCTCTTTGAATTTTAAGTAAATTTAAAGTTTTTAAATTGGCTTAGAAAGTAGAAGAATGAAACTTTTAACTGTATTAAGATCTTTTGTATACACTTCAATAAGTATATTCAACATTTAAAATTTTTTTTTCTAACTTTTTCGAAATTTTGTCTTTATATACAAAATTTTAAATGCTATTTTGTTTAGAATGAAACGAGCCATATAAAATCGTTAAAAAAAAAACTCAAAATGTTATTAATTATTTCGTAAAAATTATTAAAAAGAATTCTTCGTATGTTTTTTATATTTTTTATTTAGTGCTTACTTTTTGAGAAAAAATGGTAAATGTATGGAAAGTTTTATTAATCCCCTGTTTTTATAAAACGAACGAAAAATTCTTGTCAACAATTTGTATGGAGAACAACAAATTTGAAATTTATTTGTTGTTTTCCATATAAATTGTAAGTCATTTTACATAAAATCTAATAAGCTCTACAGTTTTTGTCTGACTTGAAAATACTAAATATCGTTATGTTTATAACAAAAATGCATTTAAAAATCATTGTATCGTTATAAGTATAGGCTTTTATAGAAACAATTTTAATAAATCGCAGTTAAACTCAAAAAATTGTAAAAATAATTTTACTTTTTCTAGATATTGTCTAAAAATTTGCTTTTAATATTTGTTCAAAACATAAAAAATATATATGGTTGAAAAGCTAGGTTCTTTTACTTTCCAAAAAAGTTTAAAAATAAAAAAATTAACAAAAGAAAAACTATATTATGGATGGATTTTTTATACGAGGATTTATGAAGTCCTCAAGAAGGCCTATAACGTACGCTATGCCATTTCTCCAGTTATTTTTTACTGTTATTATACATAAAATTGTTTTAACATACTTCATTAACCATAGAAATTATTTACTGATACAATTATTTATTTATTTATTTTATAATTACAATACAATTACAAATTATATTATAATTCTAACCGAGCGGAGTGACGAAGACCATAGCTCATTGTAGTGAAATAGACCATGGTCTCTGGAGGGAATCCAACCCACAAACCCCAGACTGACAGGCTAGCTCACTACCAACGAGGCCATCGGGCCACCCAATACTGATACAATTAAAAAAATATAATAAAAATGAAAAATCACAACAAAAAAAAAAAATTTGGAAATGCTTAATCAAAAAGGAATTTTAGTTGAAAAATTACGAAAAAGCATTTCGAAACATTGGGTAATTTTTCATTAGAAATATAAGCCAAATTTGTATGGGAATTTTTTGGGTAATTTTTTATTGGGTCATTTTGCTGGCAGCCGTTTAATGTTTTATTTATTTATTACAATATCTTTAAAAAAAATATTAAAAATAAATGAGGACGAACAAAAATAAATTTTAAATTAAAAAAAAAGTATACAAACTTTTTTCTAGCCTTACTTTTTGGGGCTTTAGACTTTTTTGACTTTTTTCAAAATTCAATTTAGCCTCTTTTTTCTCATCGCCTGGCAACACTGCTTCTTACTGACTTTCTCAATAGAAAATGTTTGCAGGGTGTTTATTTGTCACACACACTACTTTAAGGTTATTTATTGCTTCTTTGCACTCGTGTAATATTAAATTCTTTTTATAAAACGTTTTAAACTAACTTATATGAAAATCAAAATACTGCTCATATAAACAATTTTTGCTTTTTTTAGACTTTTTTTTAGCTTTTAAATTGTTTACTGTCTCATTGAGTAAATTATTCATAAATTACATTTAAATTATCCAAAACAAAACTGTCAATCATTAATGTATTTACATATACTTTTTCATTATTTGTCATTTGTATTATTTACGATCATCTTTCTCCCTTTATTACAATAATAATAATTATTACTACGCCAACTAAATAAGTGCACATGCAAGTGCTTTAAATGCTTGTTGATGTTGTTGTTTTGAATTGTTTTTAAACAGATTATATATAGACATGTACAAGTAAATACCCTCTTTAGTATAAAATTACAATATTGTACTTTGTTTCTATAGTATAAGTACAGTGGTATGGAAATAAAAAAATATATATAAGTAAGAGGAAAATTTTATTGCGAAAAATTTGTTAATAGTTTTGCAAAAACTTTTGATACAGTCCTCGTATATGATTGTGAAATATAAGAAAAAAGAAATATAAATGCATATGAAAATATTAAGACAAAAATAAATGTATTTTTTTAAGAAACAAACTTTTTGAAGAAAGAAGCACTTTGCAAAAAAGTACTTTTTATAAAAAGTACCCTTTTGCAAAAGAGTACTTTTTTCAAAAATTACATTTTTAAAAAGCTCCTTTCCTTTTTACAAAAAAATTACTTTTTTCAAAAATTATAAAAAAGAGCTTTTTGCAAAAAAGTACCTTTTTCAAAAATTAAAAAAGTGCCAAAAAGCAAAAAAAAAAAAAAATATGAAAACTACCTTTCACAAAAGATTACCATTTTCAAAAAATTATTTTTTCTAAAAAGTACCTTTCAGAAAGGTACTGTTTAAAGATGACTTTTTAGAAAAAAGTACCTTTTTCAAAAATTATAAAAAAGAGCTTTTTGCAAAAAAGTACCTTTTTCAAAAATTTAGAAAAAAAGTATCTTTTTCAAAAATTATAAAAAAGAGCTTTTTGCAAAAAAGTACCTTTGTCAAAAATTTATAAAAAATGCCTTTTGCAAAAAAGTACACTTTAAAAAAGTACTCTTTAAAAAAGAACTATTCTTTAATAATGTTAAAATTTACAAAAGTGAAAATTTATGGACTGATTAGATTGATTTAAAAATTCGAAATTCGAGAAAAATTTTTGTGATTCTTCAAAATTCCAAAATACGGCCGATATCTCGGATACTAGTGGATAAAAATTTTTAAAAAAATTCCGAATTTTCTGTGAAAGATCGAAGTCTCCTCAAAAAGTTGAAAAAAATATGATATAGCTTATTGTTTTTTGTTTTTCTGTGCCTACAAAAACAACAACTATATGGAAAGAAGCCATTAAATAAAATAAAAAAAGTTTTGCCAATATCTCGGTTGTTTGTATACCAAATTGATTGATTCAAAAAACTGATATTTTAGAAAAACATTTATGACCAATCGTAGCTTATGTAAGAGCTTCAAAAAGTTCAAAAATGCATTTTGGGTGATATCTCGGATACTAATCTACCGATTCAGTTAATTTCTTTAGCACAAAAATTCCGAAAAAAATCCGAATTTTCTGTGAAAAAACAAAGTTGTTAGCTTATATAGTGGCTTGGAAAAGTTGAAAACAAATACATTTTTTAGAAGGTATATTCGGTTTTTCGGCAATATCTCGTCTATTTATGGACTGATTATGATTTTTATTAGCGTTCATCTAAAGGAAGTTCTCCGCAAATTGATGTATAAAACTGATTTCAAAAGACAGATGTTCATCGTTATAACGCTATATCGATCAATAATGATCCAGAATATATACTTTTAGGTGTACTAGATGAATATTATGGAAATTGCAAACGGAATGACAAACTTATATATACCTTTTACACCTGTGGTGTAGGGTATAAAAACATAGAAATAAAGAAAAGTACTAATACCCAGAAAAAAATTAAAAAAATTAAATAATTTCAAAAATAAAATAATAAATTAAAATAATAATAATAATAAATATAGTAAATATGATTTTCAAAAATAGAACCAATTTTTAAATAAAAAAAAAGTAATTTTGAAAAAGTATTGAACTGCAAAATATACTAAAATGTTTTAATTATAAAAGAAAAGAATTAGTAAAAATGCCAAAAAAGAATCAATATTTTAAAAAATTATCAGAAAAGTACCAGTTATAAATAATAGTACTTGTCTATTTGCGAAAAGTAATATTAAAAAAAAGAAAACCAATTAAGATCATTGAGTATGTGCTTCAAAATTCGGGAAGGGTTCTTATATGAGATCTGTGGTCAATTGTGGACATACTCATATTTGCGTATAATATAAACTTAATACTTATATTTATATATGGGATTTATGCACGTTAAAATAATTTTCGAAAGAGGTGTTTATATGGGAGCTATGGTTAATTATGTACCGATTTTCACGAAATTTGGTACTTAGCCCTTCGGCCAGATGGATGGACAAACATTGTTAAATCAACTCAAGAAGATTGTACACAAATACACTTCTTAGCATAATGTTTGTGGGTATTTCATTTAAACGTAATTTATTTCATTGTTTGTTAACAGAAGTATTATTAGAGAGAATATACAAATACGCGTATTTTGATGCTAAATTCATATAATTTCTCCTCACATGGAAACATTTGTATATGAAGAAAAATATGTTTCGAAAAAATCTAATAAAATTCAAACAAGGTCGAATTTAAAAAAAAAAAAACACAAAAAAACCGTTTCAGTATAATTACTAGAGGATTTTATTGCATTGTTTTGGTATTATTTTTTTTTTTTTAATATTTATGTGTAGAAAATTAAAATATCTAAATTTTTTTTGATAAATTGTAAAATTTTGGACTCATTTGGACCTGGGGCAAAACTTTTGTTATGTCATTAAATGAGCGTCTTAAAGGCCTTTCTTACGATACCAAATTTTCACATTGTTCCTTTGGCAGAATATGAAAAAAATCCGAAAAAAACGTTTTTAATTTTGATTTAGCTCACAAAAGGCTAATGTCAGAATGAAAACTTTGTGAAAAGGTATCTTAGAATGAATTAAATTTTAATTTAAGCTGGGAACATTGATATCATATTTTCTCTCCATAAAAACAGCACCACCCTAGTATACATATATTACCCAATTAAAAAATCGGATTTCATAAAATTTGCAACTTTTTTTGGGTTGAAAAAAAAATTGGTTTAAATTTTGTTCTTACATTTTACAGTCTAATAGATGTATAAAGTACCTTTTCTAGACGCTTTTACCCCCCAAGACTCCAAATTTCTAAAAATGTTGGGGGAGAGATATCATCTACTGTAAAATTTCTATAGGACATTGGGACGGTATTAACCATAATAAATTTTTTAAATATTTTAGTCAAAAAAGCATCAAAAAGTAACATAAATAATAGGATTTTCAATAGTACCAACAACATATTTAATGTATTTGTGATAAAGAAAGAATAATATTAAAAATTTATTTCTATGTTTTTTTCTGTCAAAGACTCCACTTGTAGATTCTCATTCATTTGGAACCACGTTTATATATACTCAAGTTCATGTTTCTAGGTTCAATATAAAAAAAGTTCAAAAAGTATCTAAGAAGAATGGAAAAGTACCGAAAATTCCTTTTATATGGTATCTAATTCACTCAGGACCGTTTATGTTTAATTCCATGCTTCTGATGTTGAATATTACAGAAAATTTAAAAAAATACCATCAGGAGAGGGAAAAATACTACATTTTGAATTTTTATCCACATAAGATCATGTATCTTTAATTTCATGTTTCTATGTTCAAAATATAGAAATATCAAAAAGCACCATTAGAAGCAATGATGCCAACTTAGCGCTTTTCGGGTTAGAGTTAGTCCTAAAGCGCAAATCTGGCACTTTTTGAAATTTTATTTAAGCTCTCCTAGCGCCTTTTTACTTTTTTCAAAAATGGCAAATTATTTTATTGGGGTAATTTACTTTTTTATTGTTGACAGAGGAAAGAAATGACATTATTCATTCTTGTAATAAGTTTTCAAAATACTTTTTCGAACAATGTGAAAAGTCTATTCCCAATTTTTCAAAAATCTTAACAATTAGTATTGCCAATTTAGCCTTTTTAAAGCTAAATCTAGCCCTTTTTTGGTTTTAGCCTCAACTTTTCGTTTTAACTTCCAGCTTTTTATTAGTCTTTCATTTCATTTTTAAAATTGCCTTAAAAAGAATAAAATATTAGTATTTTAATAACAAAGAAAATAATTATTTATTTGTTATTACTAATTTTATTTTTATAGAAGCATACATTTTTTTATTTATTAGCACAAAAAAATTGAGATTATTTATATGCTTCATTACCCAAATCAAAAATACTTTAATAATTTTATGGACTTACTAAATCGTTTGTTATAACAATTTTTAAATAGGTATACTTCATTAACCATAGAAACCAGTTATAAATATAATTTAAAAAATTTTTTATAAAAGATCCAAAAACCTAATGTGGACAAGATAAAAATAAGTGTTTAGATTAAAAAAAGTCGATTTTTTCTGATTTTATTATTATTATTATTATTATTATTATTATTATTATTTTGTTGGCAATTTTGCGTTTTTTGACCTTCTTTGAAGTTCAATTTAGCCTCTTTTTTATCATCTCCTGACAACGCTGTTAACAATTAGTAAAGAAACTTTATTTAAAAAAACTATCCCCAGCAAAAAAAATTGTTTGAGCAAATAAAAGGTTGATTTTTACTTACATTTAAACGCGTTTATGTTCGCAATAGTTGGCATCACTGATTAGAAGAAAAGAAAGTACTACAAAGTTTTCCCTTGTGAATTTTTACCCACATAGCATCAAGTATATTTAATTCCATGTTTCTAGGTTAATTATTATAAAAAGTACCATTAAAAGAACAAAGTATTACAAAGTCCCCCTTCAGTATTACAGAAAATTCAAAAAGTGCAATTAAAAGTACCAATAAATACAAAAAAGTACCAAAAATCCGCCCCTTGTGATTTATTACCCACCGTGTATTTTTATTTCATGTTTTTAGGTTCAATATTATATAAAATTCAAAAAGTACCATTAGAAGAACAAAAAAGTACCACAAAAACCCCCCTCGTGAATTCTTATCTATTAAGGACCATTTATCTTTAACTTCATGCTTCTAGGTTAATTATTACAAAAAAAAAAAAAAAAAATAAAATAAAATAAAAAACGAAAAAGTACTGCAAAGTCCCCTCTTATAAAACCATATATCTTTAATTTCATGTTTTTAGGCACAACATTATAAACAAAGTTACCGCAAAGCCCCCCTTGTGATTTCTGACTTTAATATTACAGAAAATTCATCATTTAGTTTAAGTAAAATGTAATTTCCCGTTTTTACCTCTTTTTTACTTTGGCGGGATCCCATAATAAAATATTCATATGCATATGTCAACAAATAAAAATATATTTTATGAAAAAAGTACCAAAAATATGTACTATTTTTACCCCTTAAACGTTCAAATTTACAAAAAATACTAAATTTTTACCCCTTTTCTCCCTAAAAGTGCTGAATTTCAAAAAATACCAGATACCTGTACGCTTTTTTTATTTTCTGTAATATTTTTAAAAGTCGGTTTTGGTTTTAAAAAGCTTAAAATTGCTATACTTATTGTTTGCTCTCCAAATCTTACCAGGAGTGAATTTACGTAAATTAATTTTTTTGAAATCTTCTTTTTTGGTTTAAAAATTTTTATCTTTTAATACTTTAAGCATTATTCACCATCAAATTCTATCGCATAGAAATCTTTTAATTTCGATTAGGGAGAGGAAAAGCGTCAAAAGTTTGTTCATATATATTTTTAAAGATTTTTGGATTTTTTGTGCACTTTTTTATTATTATATTGGAATTTTTACTGAGATTGACAGGCTTATATACTAGTATATAGATAATTAACGATCGGTTTTGTTATGCTGCTTAAATGAAAACAACTTCTTTTTCCTAAACTTTGAACTTAATTTGCACTCTCTTATTTATTTATTTTTCTTATCCCATGAAATTCCGACTACTGTTAAATTTTATTACGCATTAATTTCTGTCGAATTTTAATTACTTATACGACCATTGTGCATAAATTAAATTTTTGTTGTGCTTTTTTTTATTCCGGCTATTTATTAACATTTTATTATTTGGTGTCTGTCATTTTAGTTATTGTCATATACTTTCATTTTAATTTACATAGAGAGTGTAAGGCTATATAAAAGCCTATGGTTAAATATATACATAAATAAGTACCTATATAATTAGGTATATAGAGGTATAAATTTGCTCCCGTGGCCTATTGTTATTATAGGTACAATTTTTTGTATTTGATGATTATTTTCGTGCTTGTTATAAAAACGAAAAAAAAAAAAAATAATAATAATAATAAAACAAAAAATGTTGTCAACCGTTGACGTTTACTCGTTTATTTACTTGTATCAATCTGTCTGTCCATCTATCTGACGGTTTGTCTGTCGTTCTGTTTAAATTTATGTATGTATGTATGTATGTATGTATGTATGTATGTTTGTATGTATATATGTTGTATGTGTGTATGTAAGTATGTATGTATGCACGTATGTTTTTTTTGCTTTGTCGCTTCTGCTTTTAAAAACAACTACAACAACTACACAAAAAGTAATAACAAAAACAAAATAAAATAAAAAGAAAAAGAAAAAAAACATTGATTACTTGCTGCTCCACTTTTTTTCATTATTGTTGCATTTTATATAAATTATACATACAAACAATCATTTTATATACCTTTAAATATACACACGTTTATACATAAATATAGGTTTATATATCTGTATATTTGTTTGATATCTCTGTATGTGCTCTTAAGGCTCAGTTTGTATTCGTAACGTGAAGTAACATGTCAGCTGATTCAATCTGTTACGTATACAACATATATACATGTTTATTTGATACGTATTTGCGTAAATATCTATTTCAATTAGATTTTAACGTAATCTCACGTAAGTGTCAGCGTTACGAATCTACTAACTGAGGCTTTATTCGTATCTACTGTATGTAGAAAAAAGAGTATTCTCTTTATTATTTTTTATTTATATTTTTTTATTTTTTTATTTTTACCTACAAAAGTAGTTTGTTGTTATTGTTATCATACGTACACATACATGTGTATATACAAGCGATAGTAGCAATTGCAGTAGTATTTGTATGCACTAGTAGCTGTATTTTTTTTTATTATTATTTTAAAACAGTGGTTTGCTTTTATAAGGAAATTATTATGAAATAAATGTTTATAAATTAAAATAATATTTATTTATAACACAGTTCAATAATGATTCAAAGACAAGGAATTTCTCGCGGTCCATTCATATGAACGTGATCATGGAATTTTTAATCTATAAATCTCTCTTAATTACTTTCACCACAGTTGTAAAGGTTATTTACCTATAAGTCACTCTGTCTGTAATTTCTACAATTTTGATTTGAGACCCTGTGTATATATTCTAAATTTCTAAAGGAAGGCAGTCGATATAACGATGTCTGTACATCCGTGTGTGTTGAAATGGAATTTTTGAAGCCTTTCGATTATTTAGTTATACGACATACCCATTAAAAGATCTCTAAAGTTTTCGAAAATGTTGCTGTTGAAAATTGCTTAGGTAGGTGCATAAATGGAAGAGATATCGCCGGAAAACCGAGTTTTCTAAGTTTTTAGAAATTTTCGAAGTTATATAAGTTAAGGACTTGAATATTTTACAGAAAATTTGAAAACTTTTTTCTGAATTTTTGTTGTGAAAAATTAATTAAACTGATCTCTTAATAACCGAGATATCGGCCGAAACGCGTTCTTATCATACTAAGAAAAATCACAAAAAACTAGAAAAAAAGAAAAAAAAGATCAAAAAATCGCCAAAACCCAAAAAAAAAGAATGTTTTATATATAATATTCGTTATCGCCAAATATAGCACTGTTACTGGATTTGAATTAACTCTTATTACATAAAGTTATTATATAAAATTAACGATATTGCATCACATATCGCCACATACCTCGAGAACGAATAGTCTGATTTGGCTCCATAATATATTAAAAAATTTAAATTAAATTATCTTAAAGATGTACCTACTTTATTTTTTTTAATGTTCAATAGTTTCAGAAATATAATTTTTTTTTTACAAATTTTAAAATTTTTGATTTTTTAAAAAATCGTAAAAAATATAATACGGTAAAAAATGCTTCTTTTGTCTCAAAGCTGAATATAATAAAGCTATATTTCATTAAATTCATAACTGTTGATTTTATTCTCAATAAAGTAAAATTATATAGATGCTAGGAAAATCTTTTTTTAATGAGATGATATATACCATCACTTAATTGGCATTGTTGTCAACATTTGTGTACCGATTTTAATGAGATAAGAGTAATTTTACTTTTAACATATCTAAATTTATTAAAGAAGAGAAAAAATCTTTCGATTTTTTTATAATTTTTTGAATGACGAAGATTTTTCAATTTTGTAAGAAATTGTATTTTTTTTCGAAACAATACTTTTGAAATCTCTAAAACTATTAAGTAGACTAAAAGTGGTATAACTTAGAGATAATTTGAATTAAAATTTATTGGTACACTTTTGAATCATATCAGACAAGTGGTTCCCGAAATATTCTGCAATATGTATGCAAGCTCAATAATCAAAAAGGGATTATAGGTTTAAAACTCCATAATCATGATGAAAGAAATATTTTTGTTGTCGGCCTGTGTAATTTGTTGAAATTCTTTTATTACTTTTACTGCATTTTATTTATAATAAAGTTTTTTTTTTTAAATTCATCAATACTTTTGCATACAATTTTGTTTAATAACCTATTTATAAATTAACAATTTTAACTTTAGCAATTGTTAAGAACTTTTCAATATTTTTAATTCAAAAGTTTTTCTTGTTTCAGTTTTATTTTTTAATTAACATTTTCTTTAAGGTTTTTAACCTTTTGTGATATTTTTAAATAAATAAAATATAGCTGGTTTATGCTAAAAATGTGTAATACAATTTAATTTAAATTCCTTTATATACATATATAAAAAATTTTAAATAATTTCTTAATAATATGATGTTTCTTTAATCCAAAAATTATTTAAGTTAGACATAATTTTTAAAATATTATGTTTATAAAAATAAACTACACGCACTTCTTTTAAGCAGATTTATAATTTATATAAAAAATTTAAAGTAAATTCTAAATATTGTTTTAAAAATTTTGTAAATTTATTTTTGAAATAGCAGTTTTTAATCCGGTTTGTAGGGCAAAGTCTTTACTTTAATAAAACTGTATAGTTTCCTTAAATTCTAAATCCCCAAAATTATCATTACTATTTTATATAACAAAATCGGAAATATTTATTATCCCTCCATTAATATTTGATTTTCAGAAATTCTTTTTATAATAACTTTTATATGATCTCACGCTTTATGATTATCTTGACCTAGGTCAAAAAAAAAAAAAAATGTTTTTATGTTTTTGTGATCGCTATATTAAATGATGTATTAAATCTAATCTAATATTTATAATAAATAAACATATAAATTGTATTTATTTATTTTATGTATTAAATGAATAATTGTTAATATTGATAAGAAATTTTTGTTTATATTTCACCTGACAATGCAAATATTTACTTTAACCTAACAAAACACTTTAGTATTTAAATTGTTTACTCAAGGGCTTAAAAAATCAACTGATAAACTAAATAATACAATTAATAATAAAATTATTTCTTAACTGATAAACTGTAAAAAAGAAAACAGCAACAACTTGGCTAACATGAGTGTTCAGGTTGCGCCTTGATATTACACAGTTTTACAACTGTATTTTAGTTATCTTTAAAAAATATTTAGAATAAACTGGAAAAATTTGTTTTTTTTCTTTAAGTATTGGCATAAGAATTATAAAACTATTTCAAACTTCCTACTATTTACTAATTTTAAGATGATGAATTTTAAAGGTGCATCATATATTTTCTCTAACTTTCAAAGAGTTTTCCGATGGACAGTAGTGCTGAAAGGAAAATAAGTGAATAAAATTATGAATTAAAAAGTTTAGCTACAAATTATATATTATATTTTTGAATAATATTTTATTATTGAAACGAAAATAATTATTAATGGAAATGCAAATTTAATTTTATCATTGCAAAACTTAATAAATTTTCGACTCACCAATCAGTTTGCAGAAACTTTGTAGAAGTTAAGATTTTTTGAAACTTTTACATACTCGAGGTGGTCAACTTTGACATTCTGTAGCTTATCTCGTATTACTACAGGGTAACTAAAAAACGAATTTTAGGTCCTCCTCTACAACTTTCCCATATATTTCAATTCGATTCGACCAGTAGTTTAGGAGTTACAGATTTATTACCAAAGATTTCGCAATAACTGTGTGTTGCACACATACATAAAATATTATAAAATCATACAGATATACCTTCTTACGATCTAATCTTATATATTTATATACTTATATATACTTATATATTGAATTATAAACATTTAATCTTTATAACTAAATTTTCAAAAATTTAAAGTAAATCTTTTCAATTAAAATCTACTTCAAAATTTTAACTTTAAGAACTTTTTTCGAATTAACAAAATGAGATAAATTAAAATTGTTTGTTTTAATATTATATAAAATAATGATCAGGACTTATTATATTATATTATATTATATTATATTATATTATATTATATTATATTATATTATATTATATTATATTATATTATATTATATTATATTATATTATATTATATTATATTATATTATATTATAATGTATGCGGTTCAATTACAGATTTCGGCAAATTATATACTGAAAGTGTGAAAAATTAGAAAAGTTTTGAAACTAAGTCTATAAATTCTTATCAGTTGGTTTGCTTTACATAAAGAAGGGTTCAACTTTCCAAATTTATATTAATTTATTAGCTAATTTATTTCTCAATAATTAAATCATGACATTTTAATTAATTTGCATATCAGAGGTGCTTTAATTTGAAATCTTATAGCTCCACTTCTGAGAGTCAGTCATCTGTTACGATTCTGCAAACTTTCATATAAATTGAATTAGCCGATTAGAAATTATAAAATTATTTAGAAAACATTTTGATCATATACCACTGTGTGTTGATATATAGACTCAACAATTTATTATCATTTGTGCACTCATTAAAAACATTTTAACAAGTGAGAATTTTAAAAAATGTAATTTTTGTCTAAAAAAAGAAAATATCAAAAAAACGTACCTTTTATTAAAAAAAAAAACGACTAATTTTTAATTAATGCAAATAAAGTACTCAAAAAAGGACAAAGTACACACTTTGTGAAAGTAACAATTTTTAGAAACCTAATAACCTAATCCTAAAACCTAATAAAGAAGATCTTTAAAAAATATTTAAAAATAGTACCTACAATTAAAAAATCAAATTTCTAAAGATTATTTATTGGAAATTGTTACTTTTATTTTTTAAAATATTTTAAAAGATAATTTGAAAAGTGGGTATTTTTTATTATTTTATTTATATATATATATATATATATTCAATTGATACTTTTTGGTAAGTTAATTAATTCTATTTCATATTCAATTAGTATATTTATATATATATATATATATATATATATATATATATATATATTTTATATTTTTTTCAATTGATACTTTTATTTAATTATATTTCACATTCAATTAGTACTTTGTATTAAAAATTAGAGAAACAATATTTTCTAAACAGTACTTTTTTTTAATAATTGTTACGTTTTCTGAAAAGAAGTTGGTACTATTTATTAAGAAAGTAATATCTTTTTAAAATTTATACTTTTTGAAAATTGGTAATTTTTAATACTTTTTTCAAATAATTTTTTTTTTTTTCTAAAAATGTTATCTTTTTTGGCACTTTTTCTTAATAGTACTCTTATTATTATTTTATTTTTATTATTTTTTTTTTAATTTTTGTTTTATTAATATTTTTTATTTTATAAATTGTACTTTTAAAAAAGTACTTTTTATTTAAAATTAAAAAATGAAGAAATTTATATTTTTTGGTAATTCGATTTTTTAACTATTTTTATATCATACTTTTTTAATGGTACCTTTTTGAAATTTTTGCATTTTGTGAAAATTTCTATGCTTTTATCAATATATAGTTTTTAAAATTTTATATTTTTTAATGTTACTTTTTGAAACTTTTTTTAAGTTGGTATTTTTTTAGTTTTTAAATAATTATCTTTATGGAAATTTGGTACATTTTCTGAAATTTTTTTACTTTTTACAAAGTTTGTGTTTTTGAAATTGTTCATTTTTTGTGCAAATTGGTAATTTGTTACTTTTTTTATAAGAGTACTTTATTTGTATTTTTTTTTTAATAAGTGGTACGTTTTGGATGTAGCGTTTTGGATTTTTTGGATGAGTACTTTGTTTGTACTTAAAAAAATGGTACTTTTTTTAATTTTTATTTTTTTATTCAATTCAATGCTACTTTTTTAAGAAATAGAATTTTTAAAAACTTGCTTGGAAAATTGGGACTTTATTTTGTACTTTTTTGGAAAATCGTGACATTTCGTATAATTGATTAAAAATGATTCTTTTTTTATATAGCTACTTTTTATAAAAATGATTAGGTATATATTTTTTTTTAAATTACTACTTCTTTTGAGATTAGTACTTTGTTCTAAATGTTTTTGAAAATTGTCACCACTTTTGAAATATTTTTACTTTTCTTTTTTGAAAATGAATACTTTTTAATTTTTTCTTTTCGAAAATCTTGTACATTTTTAAAAAAACTAATTATTTTTTGGAAAATGTTTACTTTTTATAAAAATTGTTTTCTTTTTGAAATTTTTCTCAATTTGTACAATTTGTTCCTTTTTAACAATTAGTAGTTTTTAATAAGTACTTTCTTTGATTGGTGTTTTTAAATATTGTTACTATTTTAAATATTGATACTATTTATGGAATTTTATATTTTTATTTAAATGTTACTTTTTGGAAAATTAGTACTTTTCTTAAAAATTGGAGCGTTTTATAGAATCAGTAGTAACTTTCTTAATTTGGAACTTTTTTAGTAGATAGAATTATTGTTTTTTTTTAATTATTAGTATTATTATTTTTTAAGCACTTTATTTTAAAATTTTTTTAACTTTGGTAATTTTAGAAAATTTATTTTTATTTTTTTACTTTATTGGAAATATTGTTATTTTTTTTTTTTTTGAAAATTCTTTTGTTTTTGTAAAAATTGGTGCTTTAAATTTTTTTGAATATTCTGGAAAATTGATATTTTCTGTGAACATTTATGAAAATTTATAATTTTCCAAAAAATTCAGATTTTTGAAATACTGAGTAAAAATTATTATTTTCTGTGTAAAATTGTGGATAATAGTTCCTTTTTTTATAAATTGGTACTTTTTTCAAATTTTACATCCTTTTTTAATTTAAATTTTTTTGTACGTTACATTAGTACCACCAACAGAAAGATGGGATTTATATTGGATTTATCATTTCGTGTGTAACGTATCGAAAAAGATCATTTAAGATCCCATAAAGTATATATATTCCGGATCCGCGTGAAAATCCAAGACGATCTAAAGATGTCTTTCTGTTGAAAGCAGGATAGCGATCGGTGCAGACATCCCAGGGGATGAAATTTTGCTAAAATATTTGTCTTATATTAGGTTTGTTTGGTATTGGAAATGAGCAAAATCGGTCCATATATTAAAAAGTTATGGACCAAATTCTAGTAAAAAAAAGGTGACCGTTGTAACTGTAGTTTATAATTTTCGGCCAATATCTTTTACAAAAAGCATGTACGTCAATGAAATTTGGCACAAATAATTCAAAGACCAAAAACCAAAAATGAGCGTGATATGCTCACTTTGCAGCTCACCTCCCATATAAGGAGACATTTTAAAAAGTTGAAGATAGTGGGTATATTAATTCGGCCAAGCCGAATATCACATTCTCACTTGTTTTATTTATTGTTTAAAAAAATTTTGCTTATATTTTTTATAAGAATTTTTTTTCTCAAAATTTTTTACATTTTTAGAAAATTGATAGATTTTTGGAAAAATTTTACATTTTTGAAAAATTGTTACCTTACATTGAAACATTTTTGTTAAATTAGTATTTAAAAAAGAATTGTTTACACTTTTTCGAAAATCGATAGAACTTAATCCAACTAAAAAAATATATACATTAAAATGTTTGTTTTATTTATTGTTTTTTAAAAAAATTTTGCTTATATTTTTTATAACAAATTTTTCTCAAAATTTGTTACATTTTTAGAAAATTGATAAAATTTTGGAAAACTGATAAATCTTTGATATTTATATTTATATTTATATTTATATTTATATTTATATTTATATTTATATTTATATTTATATTTATATTTATATTTATATTAAAATCAATAAAAAGAATAAAATATTTATTTTCAATAAATTATTATTATTTGTTTTTAACATGTAAGGGAATTTTTTTTATCACCATCCAATAGTATGTCACATGTTTGTTAAACCTTGTAACAAATTTTCAAGCTTAGCCACTATAACTTTTGCTCTTAACCAATATTAGTGCAATAAATTAAATTACATGACAAAAACATATATACTAGGCAAAATGAACATTTACCGCTACAAACAAATAACTCATAGATACCCTACATACTTACATACACTGGCACAAAGTTTGGTGGGGTTTTTATTTTATTTTATTATTATTATTTTTTTTTTTTTGATCCACTTTTGATTGTATTTGAAGTATTTTGTTAGGCTTCTTTTGGATTTTTTTTTTGTTGTTTTTTTTACACATTTTTCTTTTAACAATTCAATGTTTTATACGTAGATATATCTATATGTGGATAAATTGTACATATATAGAAATGTATATATGTCACACATACATATATGTATGTATGTATGTATTTATGTACGTGTATAAATAAATTACTAAAAAAGGTCTGTTAAAATGTTGGTAATCAACCTAGCAGTTCTGATTGACAGTCTTAAGAAACTCGTGATTTTCGTGATGATCGCAGATGTTTTCTTCCTTCATATTTTATTGAGAAATAGTTTAGTAAATACTACTGACTACAATGTAAATTGTGAAGAGACAGTAAATTAGTCAAATGTATTTAAATTTTATTAAAAGAGAGACTTAATTATGAAATAATAAAAAAAAATATTAAAAACATCTCAAAAGGAATAAAACGTTGCTTAAAAGGGATCATTGCCATGAATAATAAGTAAATACATAAATAAGTATTTCTTTGAAATTTTAATCAATCAAACCAGACATTTGAGGCCTTTATATTAGCCTTGAGTAACTAGCTATATAGACATATCAATGGATATCTAAATATGTCTAATTTTATATGTTGTTTATATTTTTATGTACTTCAAATATAGAAGGAGTTTAGCTGAAGAAATTGATAAATTTTAATATTTACAATTTTTATATGAAAATGAGTTTTGAAACATGCAATTACTGTTATCTGATTAATACCCTAAATTAAAAATAAAATTAAAAAAAAATAATTTTATTTTTTTTTGTGCACCTAAAAAAATATGTTTCCGAAAATTTGACTATTTTTATAAATGCTCTCCTGACTACACTTAATCGATCTATATGTTTGTGGTTGTTGAAAATATTTTTTTAAATTTGAAAAATTTAGCATAACTATTTTCACTGATGTCTGATGATTACAAAAAAAAATTACAAAATTTTTTACTAAACTAGAATTAAAAAATCAAAATGAATGCTGGATATATCGAAATTTCTTTCTTAACCATTTCTGAAATCTTATCTTTTAAAATAATCAAAATAGAAAACAAATTAGCTTTTTTTAAACTAACTTTTTGATCTTGATAATTTCTCATTCCAAAAAATAAAACAATAAGAACAAAATTTTAGAATCGAAAGTTTTTTCTTCTATACAACGGAAATTATTCCGGAAAAATCAAATGAAGTCAAGGCACAAAAATTTTAAATTCAAGTGTATTTTTTCAAACATAAAAGATGACATAGGTGTGTAAACATCTGTTTTTTTTTTTATCTCGTTAACCTCTTTGCAAAATTTTAAAAATCATCGAAATCGGCCTTAAATAAAATTTAAAACTTGTTCATATTTGATGCAGCCAACTTTGACAGAGTGACTACATGATATGTTTTATAAAAGCCTAGGTCGTCATCTACAAAATCTCTACACATATCAATACGATCTGTCTAGTAGTTTAGAAGATACATATTAATTATCTTAAAACTTTTTCACGCTCAAGTTGGTTAACTTACACACCCTGTAATTCATTTCATATTATAACAGGCTGACAACAAGATTATTTTTCTAAAAGCCTTAATTTTAATTTGGTCCAATCAGTAGTTTAGCAGATACAGATTTATTACCTTCCAAGGAGGTCAACTTTAACACCCTGTATTTCATCCAATGTTATAACTTTTCTATATACATATTTCAATTTCATTTGACTCGAAGCTAAGGAGTTACAAATTAATTTACATTTTCTTTTTTTTACGATCGGGCCACTGTGTATTGTTTGTCTATAAGCGCGTGCTTATGTTTACTTGTTTATAATGTACATATATTTAGGTGTATATTTGTAGTTGTATTTTTTGTTGTTATTTGTATGATGACATTACCAAATGATATTATGATGTTGTTATCGTTGTTGTTATTTTTTTATAAAATATTGTTGTTGCTATGTATTTTTACATTTTTAAACTTATATAAAAAAACTGAAAACACTATTTCATACAATACAATAAAAAACAAAAAAAATAAATCGGGTTCAATAATGATTTCGAAATGTTATTTTGCATATGAATTGCTTGTTGTTTTTTTCCTGCTGTCAGTTGTTAAATTTGTTTGTATATATGTACATATGTTTGTTATTTAAAAAAAAGTTTATCTTTTTGTTCGCTTTTTTTATTTTTGTTTTTGTGTAATTCTGTGATATGACGATTTGATTATTATTTTTACGGTTTCTTTACATTTCACCTTTTTTTATTATTTATTGAAATGCTATTTTCTTCTTTATTGTTATTTTTGCTTCTCTGGTTTATTGTTTTTTTTGTTATTGTATTTATAGAAAAAAAAGCTGACAGTAAGCATTTACGTTTTTTCTTTTTTTTGATTTTTATAAATGTAAGTGTGCATGTTATCTATTTTTTTTTTCTTTTCAATGTTTTTTTTTTCTAAAATTTTTAATTTTATTTTGCTGTTTTATTCGTTTTATTGCTATTTTTTTTTCGTTTGAGTTTATTTTGTTTTTGTTTTCTTATTCTTGTTGTTGCATTTAAATTTTCCATACCTCATGCAAAATTATAAAACTCATGCAGTTTTTTTAATTTCTTATAAATGTTTTTTTATATTCGTTATGGTTTATTAAATCGTTTTAATACTTTTTTATAGTTTAAAAATTTTAACTGTACGTAATTTTTTTTTTAATTTCATTCTTTAATAAAGAGAAAATGTATTTAAAAATTAAATTAATTGTTTTCATTTAATTTTCTTTTAAATTACTCTTTAAATAGTTAACTCTTTGCACTTACAATTCTCTTTTATATTTAAAGTAATAGATTTCTCTTGTTGGCATAGTGTTCTCTTTTAATAAATATTTTAAAAGGAAACGGAAGTCCCTTAAACAAAGAGAACATTGTTTACATATAAGTGTTGTTAATTTGTAATAAAATATGGAAAATTTTGAATTTAAATGAATTTCGTTGATAAATGGAAATAAAATTAAAAAAATAATAATTATTTACGTTGTTAATAAAAATTAATATGAAAATGAAAATGTTATTGTAATAATTAAATATATAATTATATATTTTTTGACATTGAGAAAATGTTTAATGTTTAATTCTTAAATTTAATCAAAATTATAATAAAAATAGCAACTAAAAATATTGTTTATGCGAAATTTAGAAGCAACTTAAAAATACTTGTCCTTTTATTTACGAGTATTACAAAGAAGATATAGGGATCTGCTTCAAAATAAGTAAACTAATAAATATACATTTTTAGAATTTCCCAAATAATATTCACATTCAGTCCGAGGCTGATAAAAGATTTGAAAATAAAACGGTAACTGACACTACTTTATGTTTTTTTATTCCAGTTAAATTTTGCATTTTGGCAGAAATTCAAAAAATCATGAGTGCAAGCATATTGGGAAAATATTATTGTTTTTAGAAAAATATAAAATATTCGTAATGGAATTAAAACTCTCGAGAAGAAATTTTTTCATATTTGTTAAAATTCAAAAAAGCCCAAATCTTTTGTTTTAATTAATTATTTTAATTAACGAATTTTTTTTATATTGCTCAATTTTAATTGTTGTATAATGAAATACAAATATTTTAGAATTCAATGCCTTCTTTAATGATATTAAAGCGCAAAAAATTATTTTATTTTAATAAAATTATAAATTATTGATGCTTTTTTTTTATTAAAAAGGCATAAAATATTGATTAAATGCTATTTTTGAACTTTAAAAGCCAACTGTGCAAAAAAATAAATAAAGAAATAAAGAAAGAAAAAGACTGAGACGTTAATAAATTCCTTTAAAAAATTTTAAATAAGTACTATAGAAATTTCTTAAATCGCTATTTTTATTGCAAATTTGGACCTTTTTAAGAAAAACAAAAGTCAAAATGCTAATATGTAATACTTAGAAGTTTTTCAGATTACTTTTTAATTTATCTTTTTGTTATGCAAATTTTTTACGTTTTTTTTTTCTTTTTTAAAAATTGTTTTTATTCTCAAAGCTTTATCTTTTTAATTATTTATTCCAAAATAGTTAAATAGAACTTTCGTTATTTAGGGCCTTATTTTGTTAATAAGAATTAATATGAAAATTAAAATGTTATTGTAATAATTAAATATATAATAAATAAACAATACTTTGAAAATCATAGAAATTGTTTTTGTTTTTGTATGGAAAATTTTCAGTGAGATAAAGTGATTTACAAAATAAGTGGGTTAATTTAAATGTTTTGGAAAATTTATTTCTTTTTGAAATATATATATATATATATATTTATATTAATTTAGAAAAAAATATTTACGCCTTTGAAAGATTATTAATTTTAGTACTTTTGGTAGTCTTTTCTAGAAAAATACTTTTAATTGGTATTTTGGTGTTCTTTTTTTTAATTTATATTTTTACACATTTTTCGGTTTTTTTGCACTTTTTGCAAAAATTTTTAAAATTGTTTACTTTTATTTTTTTAGAGTTAGTACTTTTTGTGAAAATTATACTTTCTTGTTGGTATTTTATTTCTTAACTGGATACCTGCTTTATTCTGAAAAATTTGTTTCTGAGACTTGCTCTCTTAATTGAAATGTTTCTTGATACTATTTTTTTTTTTAAATTGGTATTTTGGAGGAAACTGCTTTTTTTTTATTGATACTTTTTACAAAACTGAGACAATTACTTTTCTTTTATTTTTTAATATTTTTTAAATACACGTTTTTTTAAAAATCTATACTGAAAAAAAAGAATTGGAACATGAGTAAGTACTTTTTGGAATATTAATAAAAAAATTGAAACTTTTTGGAAAATGTTAGTTTTTTTTGAATATTGATGTTTTTTTAATTGGTACTTTTTTTGAAAATAGAAGACAACTGTTTCTTTTTTAAGGACCATTTTTTATTTTTTTAAATTTACGTTTCTTTAAAATTAGTACTTTTAAAAAATGTACATTAGTAATTTACTTAGTATGCTACATTTATTTAAATTTGACTCTTTTTTTTTGAGTTGGAACTTTTGTGGAAAACTGCTACTTTTTGAAGATTAGTACTTTAATTTTACTTTATTTAATTTTTTTCAACTTTTGTTTTTTTAATTTAAACTTTTTGAAAATTTATGATTTTCTCAAAAGTTTCTACTTTTTTTTTGACAATTGGTACCTTTTACGAAAATTGGTACTTTTTTCAAAAATGTTCTATTTTTTGTCATCTCTATTATTTTTTGATAAAATTTTAGTTTTTGTACTTTATAAACGTTAAAAAAAGAATTGACATATTTTGCACAATTGGCACATTTGTTAAAATTCGAACTATTATCTATTAACTTTTCAAGATAAGTACTTTTTCCAAACATTTTTTTAGAAAAGTTGTGCTTTTTTGCGGCAATTAGTACCTAGTTAGGAAATTGGTACTTTTTTCTAAAATCTTACTTTTCTTAAATTTTAAAGTTTTTTAAAAAATTGTCAGCATGTTTTTGATTTTTCGAAGTCAGTATATTTTTAATTTGGATTTTTTTGAATTTGATCCTTTTTGTTGATATCTGTTCTTGTTTTGAAAATATTTAATTTTTTTAAATTCATTTTTAAATGCATTAACTTTTTTAAAATTTGCTATCTTTTTGAAAATTTATACTTTTTTCTAAAAAAGATGATACTTTTTTCAAAATTGGAGATTAAAAAACGAATTATTTTCAAATTGGAGCTACTTTAAAAATTGTGTATACTGGTATATTTTTTCTACAATTTCAGTTTGTTAAATTTATAAATTTAGAAAATTGGCAGATTGTTTTTGGAATTTCGATTTTTCGAGAAGTTGAGATTTTTTTATTGAAAATTTATTTATTATTATTTTTTTTTTGGATATCTGTACATACTTATTTTGAAAAAACTTTATAATTTTATTCTTTTTTTAAGTTACTACTTTTTTTTTGAAATTTAGTACTTTTTGGAACATTTGTATATTTTTGAAAAAAGTGGTACTTTTTTAATAATTAATAATTTTTTAAAAATTAGAAACATTTTCAAACTGTAATTTTTTGAAAAATTATGTGTGCTGAAACATTTTTCTAAAATTATATTGTTTTTATTTTTGTACATTTTTGCAACTATTTTTGAAAGTTGATAAGTTGAGTTTCACACCCAGCAATTCTTCTTTCTGCAATTCTTAGTTCGTGGGAGGAGAAGTGAATATATAGTTTTTACGTTTTTTAATTCTATTCTTTTTGTTGGAAGTTAGTTAGTTCTTTTTTGAAAATTGATACTTTTGTACTTATTTTTTTATTTAAAATTTATTTTTTTTAATTTTTTTCCTTTTTTGAAATTTGTCACTTTAAGTATTGATACTTTTTGTTTGAAAATTGATATTTTTTAAAATTTTCTCTTAATTTTATTCTTTAATGAAAACAAATGTATTTAAAAATAAGTTAATTTAGTTTAACTTTCTTTTAAATTACTCTTTAAATAGTTAAATTTTTGCTCTTACAATTCTCTTTCGTATTTAAGCAATGGAATTCTCTTGTTTGCATAGTGTTCTTTCTCAATAAAAGTTTTGAAAGGAAACGGAAGTCCCTTAAACAAAAAAGAACATCGTTTACATCTTAGTAATGTTAATTTGTAATAAAGTATGGAATTTTTTGAATTTAAATGAATTTTGTTGATAAATTAAAATAAAATCAAAAAAAATAAATAAAAAATATTTACATTGTTAATGAGAATTTATTTTATAATGATGTATTTGATGATGATGTACTTTTATTAAAAATTGTTACTTTTTGGAAATTTTTTTCTGAAAATTAGTAGTATGTATTTTCGAAAATTGTATTTTCTGATTGCGTACATTTGTTGAAGACGGGTCCTTTTTTAAAAATTATTATTTATTTTTTGAAAATTTATAATAGTTTTTAAAATTTAGTAATTTTTGAAAACTGATTTCTTTACAAAGTTTTACTTTGAATATTTTCTTCAAAATTGGTACAATTTCTGAAAATTAGTAAGTATTTAAAAAGAAAAGTAAAGAGTTTTTTTTTTGAAAATTTATCATTTTGTGTTTATTTTTATTATTTATTTTTTTTTTTTAATTTTCATTATTTTTGAATAAAATAATTTTGTTTAGTGCTTTGTACAAATTTTATACAATCTCTAGATTTTTAGTCTGATATTGCTCAATCTACTGCTAGCTGCACAGCTACATCGTATACTCTTGTGGTTTTTTTTTCTATCAATCAATTTCTCGCACAAAAAAAATTGGGAATATTTCTCTAAAGATTTGTTTACACTTTAGAAGAAAGAAGTTTACATGAGAACTTAAAAAGATATAGGAAAAAAAGGGGGGATTCAGAAAGTTGATTACTTCGATTTTATGAGATCCCTGATGAATTTTGTAGAAATTCAAAAATTTTTTAAATATAATTATTAAAATTATAAGTTTCTGCTTTTAAAAAGGAAACTTATTGTAAAGCAAATACAATAATTCTCCATTAAATATCAAAATTTAAATAAATCTTTAATTCCCTTTAATATGTATTTCTTAAAACAAAAACCCGCTTAAATTTATTACTTACTCTCTTAAAGCTTAATACTCTTTATAAAATTTTTCTTCTCTCTTTGTTATTAGTCTACTCACCTTCATAAATACTTAAACTTGTACACATACACTCATCCACATGCATTCACAATTTACCCCTTTTCTCATGCACTCATACATACACATTCAAGGAAATCATTTTATATTGAATGAACATGGGAATTTACTTAAACTACCACCCACTCTTATTACCCCGGCAACCACTTGTTTTCCTAAAACAAACAACATGCTTTTAACTTGTTTTCTTTTTTAACTTTTGTTTTTCTATTTACATATGTATGTGTATGTCCTTTTTTTTATTTAGCTGTGTGAGTATATTTTACTTTTTGTTTAGTTTTGTAGAATATTTTTTTTTTGTCCTTATTCACCCCATTAATGTAAACATGCATACAAACACACTCATATATACGAGTACATACCTATACAAATAGAGAGGAAAAAATAACAGACACAACATATAAATTTATACATTTTGGTGTCAAACAGCGTTGACGTTGATAAAACAACGTTGTTGCTTATTTTTCTTTCTTTTTATTTTATAAAAGTTTTCTGTTTGAAATGTATTTTTAGTAGTTTTAGTATACGTTAAAGTCCCTTTCCATGTGTTTGTATTTAAATACAAAAAAAAAAACTGTTGTTCGTCTTGGTAAAAGAAACAGAAAATTGAAATAAAAATAGTTTCGTTTAGAGGAAAAATGACAAGAAAAATATAACAAAAAAATTATGACATTTTGTTTAAAAATGTTTTATTAGTGTGTGTGTGCATGTAAAAAGTCTCTTTCTTAACATTAGACTTGAAGAAGAAAAACTTTACGAAGCGTAAAATTACAAAAACCTAAGAAATCACAAATAAAAACATAAATTTTAAAATATAATTACTTTTTGTTTAATTTTCTAACTGACTGTAGTGTTATTATTATGGTAAAATAATTGTGGTTCATTTTTGTTGTTACAATAAATAAAGTGAAAGTGTTAAATTGGATCATTGAGTTGTCGTCGCGGTTAAGATGACATATTAAAATCATTAAAAAATGTATAAAAAAATAGGCTATTAAATTAATGTGTTTGCCGCCTGAGTATCTAATTTAATAGTTTAATAATTTTCTTAGATTTTGTTGTTTAATAAAATACACATTATTAAATTTCTATGTTTAAAGTACATTGCCTTTAGTATTAAAAAAAAGAAAGAAAAAAATGTGGTTTATTTGTGTATGAGTAAAAAAATTCCATGAATTTTGTTAAATACTCGGAAAAAACATTGTCAAATAGAAAAGTTTCATTAATGGTATAATGAGTGTTTATATTTAAGTTTATAAGTATATGTAAGTGTCCGTTTCCTACTAACATATGTTAGGTTATTGAGCTGTTTTTTTTACATTTCTGTACACATGATGTACACAAGTATTCTTTTTTTATACATTTTTATTTACAGAACATTTTTATGATATTCATATTCATTTTAATAATTGTTTATCATTATTAAACTTAAGTATGTTTGTGTGTAATTAATACAAATAAATTTAAGAATTAATATTATTTTGTATATATTTTTCTTTTTTTATTTATAGATACTTTAAGTTTCCTTCTTTTTGATCTTTGATTTTTATTACGAAAACCATTTTAAACATATGGTTTTACAACTTCATATGATTTTTTTTTTGAGTATGTGTTTTAAAAGCGGAATTTGTTTACACCCACTCTATAAGGTTAAGGATAGACTCATAGTTATTGTATTTGTTTGAAATTTTAATTTTTTTGAGAAATGAATTCTTTAGGGAATTTAATGTTTATATTTTATACGAAACATTTAATAAACATGTACTTATTTAAATCTAAATAGTAGTTCATTTTATTAATCAGTACCTATTTAATTTAATGTTTGATAAATATTAAAGTTTTACTCACCGCACAAATATTTAAGGAAAATTCTTGATTACAGAGTTTTTAACATCTAGAGAGTTTGTTTTTATTATAAGGACAAAACACCTTAACAATTTCTATGAAAATGTAAATTTTTTTCAATTATATCTCCAAAACTAATAGTCGTAGGAAAATACCGATTAGTGTAAAGAATGTGTCTCTAATATATTAACTCAATGATCAAATAATCTGAAAACTATCATAAGATGTTTTGCCAAAAAGATTTATATGTATGCATTTGTTATACTCTTCATATAAAATAAAGAGTATATATAAGTTTGTCATTTTATACGAAATTCTTTAAATATACTCCCCCGAAAATTTTGGTATTGAAACTCAGGAAAATCCGTTTAGGTATGTTGAATTTATAAACGATTTTCTAAAGCAGCCTCAATAATGTTTCCAATTTTCTTTGTCCAAATTAAATAATATTTTCTATTTCATATTTAATAATATATAAATATTTTTCTATTGGAAAGTTGTGAGCATAAATAGTCTAGAGAAAGTGTTGTAGACTACAAACCGTTAAGTCTGAGTTCGTATCCCCGCAGTCCTTGTAAGTTTCTGTTTTTTAAGTATTAAAATTTTCTTTATTACCAAAAAAAAAAAAAATACAAGAATTTTTTGATGTCTTCTTTATAAAGAAGTATTATTTAGCTTTGAGTTGCGTTTTATTTTTTTATACAAGCTATAAAGATATTACAATTCAACACATCGATATGGTGTATTGTATGAGTTTGTGACTTAAGAAATGTAGGTTCTAAGTTTGATCTCGTGCCAAGACTTCGATAAGTTGGTTTATAATTTTGCTTAAAACGAAAACCTAAAGTTTCGAAACGTCAGATAAGGAACTATCATATATCTTTTTACATGTACTTCCTTTTTGAAATTTATTGAATTACAAGTGAGAATGTTATATTTGGCTTGGCCGAATCTATATAATCATCATCTGCAACTTTTTAAAATTTCACCTTATATGAGAGATGAGCGTTAAAGTGGCCGAACCACGCCCATTTTTTGTTTTCGAGTTTGAATTTGTTCTTGAACTATTTGTACAAAATTTCGTTAATCCTTCACCTTATATGGGAGGAGGGCGGTAAAATGGGCGGTTTATGCCCATTTTTGGTTTTGAAGTTTATATAGATCCTCGAACTATTTATACAAAATTTCATTGTCATACATGTTTTTTTTAAGAGATATCAACAGATATCTCTTAAACAGAAGAACGGAACGGACACAGGGTGTCAGTTGAAATAAAGTTACAATGGACACCCTGTGTTTGTAGTATCTGGCTCATAACTTTTTTGTTTATAAACCGATTTTGCCCATTTTTAACAACAAACCTTATATAAGGTAAATATTTGAGCGAACTTTCGTTATCCTAGGTGGTCCCCCAGTTCCCTAACCTGCTTTCAACAGACAGACGGACTGACATAGCTAGATGACTAAGAATCTTACTTATCACATGCGCTCACTATAAAACTAGTGGCTTCGAAGTCTTACTCTCTAGGCCACATGACAATTTGAAATTTCATATCCATAAAATATTTTCGTTTTATTTTGTATAAAAAAAGTATTTTTTTTTAATTCTATAAAAATTTAAAATGTGAGTAAATTCGCGATTTTTTTTAAATTGTGAAAAATAATAATGAGAAAGACTAAATGGCTCCATAGGTTATATGTGTACCAAATATGAACAAAATCTAATGACCTTCTGTCAAAAAATTACCAGTTTTTATAAATCTCTTATATAATGAACGATATAGATTAGTTTTACAGCGATTTTTAAAAAATTAAAATGAAATAAAATAATTATAAAAAAAGGCACCAATTTTAAAAATGGACCACTTTCTATACAGAATAATCTAAGGATTTAAATTTTAAGCAAAAAAGCAGTAAAATAAACAATTTTCAAAAAAAAGGCACAGTTTTTTTAAAAATAATTTTAAAACAAACCACTTTTTTGTTTAAAAAGTACCTATTTTTAATATAATTATTAAATAAAAATGAAAAATAATAACAAAAATTGTTTAAATAAAAAGATGAAATAAAAAAAAAATAAATAAAAAAATAAAAATTAAAAGCTCCAATTTTAAAAAGCCATCACTTTTCCAAAAAAAAACATGTGAATTAAAAAAAATAAAGGCAAAAATAAAAAAACTATAAATTAAAAAAAAAAACAATTAAAAAATCCAAGGTTACAAAAATTAAGCCAAAAATAAAAAGTACCAATTTTTCGAAGATTTACCTACACAGAAAAAATTATTGCTTTATATTTTCAATTAACACAATTGTTTCATTTTACATCAAAATTTAATTAATATATTCATGAAAAAAAAAATAGTGAAAAGAAAATTGAATTATTTTTTCCCCCATTTAAATTTATAATTTATTCAATCATCTACTTAATTGATTTAATAAATTTTTTAATTGGAAAATATTTACGCTCTTTCTTTATTAGTAATTGATATAATTATTCTGGTGAAAGGTGCAAATTTAAACATTTTTAATTGAATAGATTAATTTTGTAATTGGTGACTTTTTTCTGTGAAGTTGTAAATTACTAATACATATTCAAAATCAGTACCATAAGTAAATTGAAATTTCAAAAAACTAACAATCATTAAAAAAAAGGATAATTAACAAACTAAAAATTACGGAAAACTTTATAAAATTAATAAGTATTCCGATTATGTAAAAGGTTACGTGTTTGATTCTTAGCTCATCTAGGAAGATATACGAAAAATAAAATCTTAAAAATAGACTTTGGATTCTGAATTCGTTTAGTAACATACCTAAGCGGAAATTAAAAGATTTAAATTAAAACTATTTTTTGGGATTGGTGTCAAATTTGCTTTGTGCAGGGCGTATGGACGGATGTAATTAAATAATTAAAGAGTTTCATAATAAAGAGCTTAATGTGAATCACTACCATGAATGTCATGTCTCTGTAAATCCTCATCGCTAGCACTTAATCGGCTTCGGAGCTATTAATAAAAGTATAACACTATTTCGTACAAAATATTTAAATTTTTTATTTGAAAAAAAAAAAAACATAATAAATATTTTAATTGAGTTAATAAATAATTTAATTCAATTAATTAAATTAAAATTAAAAAATTACTTTAATCATGCCAAAATAACATATTAATGAATAAGTAGGAAACTATATAATGATCTTATTGTGTCCGTCCGCATGTCTTTCATCAAAATTACTATACCAACATTAAAATATTAAATTCAAAAAGATTATAGAATAATCTACAAATGGATTTAGGTCATATTGAACAATATTATGGAAAATATTCTACAGATTGTTCTTGTAAAATCATGTTATTTTATAATCTAAGTTTAATATAACAAAAAATTTCCCACTGAGCTACGGGAACAAAGAAGAATTTTAGAATGCCACAAAACAAATCTAGATAATATTATGTTCACACATATTAGTTTTTGACTTCATTTTTGAAAAACTCAATGAGTTTAAACATCACTGTTCACATATTATTTTATAAAGCTTTTGTTTTGACTTGTTTTTCATATTTTTTGTATATTTTCAAAAATATTTGATTTAAATCAAAATTTCTCACATAAACAGTTTCTATTTAAAAAAAAAAAAATAAACTTTTAAAACAAATAAAATTTATGAACAAATATAAATTACATTCATAATTTTTAATTTTTTTTGTTTTTAAACTGTTTGAAAATTTTCACAAATTCTTTTTTCAACAAATTTCTAGGTACTAAAAGTAACAAAAATATCTTTCTTGTATGGAAATTTAGTATGTTTTTTGTGTGTTAAATAATTAAACAACTCGAATCGAGATGTTTTTTGGCTTTGAAATACATGAAAAAACAAATCAATTTGTATGTGTTTTTTGAGAAAATGACTCGTTTTTCAAAAAAAAAAAAAACCTTTATATGAGAACGTAACATAAAAATAATGAATTTCAAAAGATTTTGAACCAATAAATGCTAAAGGATCAGCTTATTGAGAAATTTATAATAGTTCAATGCCAAAAAGTACTAACATTAAATCTTCCTAAGAGACTGCGTATTAGTATTATTATAGGCATAAAGTATACGCAACGTGACATTTTTTTTTGCCTAAAATTTTCTTAAATAATAAACATTTTTTTTAAAAAAATAAATTAATTAAATTTGAGTAAATTGTAATTAAAATATGCAATTTCATTCCCACTTTTATTATACCCCACACCACCATAGGTGCATTTGTGCTGATGTTTGTAACGCACATAAAAAATCATCCAACACCCACCGTAAAGTATACTAATCGACTCAGAAACACTTTCTGAATTGATCTAACGATATCCGTCCGTCCGTCTGGCTGGCTGGATGGCAGGCTGGATGTAAACCTTATGCACAAAGTACAGGCCGAAATTTTGAAGACACTTCAATGAAATTTGGTACATAAGACTTTCATGACACAAAGACGAAGCCTTTTGAAATTGGTTATGATCCATTATTGGTTATGGTCCATTATTTCACCTAGCCCCCATACAAATGTGCTCCAGGAATAGAGGTATAACGATTATAAATGCTTTAAATATAACAATATTTTAATGAAATTCAGTGTAAGGAAGTTTTGTATAAGTATTAATCTTTGTGCCAAATTTCATGAAGATCGGTTCATAATTGACCATAGCTCCCATATAAAACACTCTTCCGAAAATCATCTTAATGTGCATAAATCACATACACATGTTAGTATCAGATTTATATTTGACAGAAATAAGTTTTTTATAAGTAGAAATCACAGTGGCAAATTTTATGAGGATTGTTTCATAATTTACCATAGCTCCCATATGAGCCCACTTTCGGGAGTCACCCTAAAGTTCATAAATTCATATAAATGTTAGTATTAACGCAATAAGAAAATCGGTCCACAATTGTCTACATGTCTAATATAAAACTCCTCCACGAAGTTTGATGGACATACACAATGATGTGGGGTAATATATGGTCGGGCTTCACCGACTATATCTTTCTTACTTGTATATAAATAAAACGTAATAATCAAATAAAAGATTTTGCGGGTTTTCTACAATAAAATATGTAAAATATTTTGCTAGAGAACACACACAAAAAAATGGGTTACAATTAATCCACTATAACGGAAGAGTTTCTTATCAGTATAAATAAATTGTTTGTAAGTTTTAAATAAAAGAAAGCGAAATACATAAATAGTAGGTGACTTTTTTATTATTTATTGAAATCTACGTATGAAAACAAACAATACAGTACTTAAGTGGTTTTTTTTTGTATTATTTAGATAAGAGAACGTTACAATCTTAAGTAGAAAAGGAGAAAAAAAATTTAATTAATGACAGTAGACAGACAGAATTCTCATACATACAATCGACATTCATCAAGAATGTCAAAAATGTATGCGATAACAGTTTTGTAAATAAATTTATAATAAATTAAATGAACATACACAGAAAAAATTATTGGTTAAAAATTTTCAAATAATTTGTTAATTGATTTTATTTAGAAATTTAATTAATTAATTTAATAAGATTAAATTTTAATTCAAATATCCAGAATTTCTAATTCTTTGTTATTTGTTTATTTGTGACTATGAAGTTATGCTTATATTTTAAGGGTGATATTTACTACACTAATTTTTAAAAATATTTGGTAAGTATACGCTATCGCATGTTTCGTGTTATTTCTAAGAAATGCGATATTAATTTATATATTTATTTCCCTTAGGACTTAAAACTATGATATATTTATTGAATATTTCAATAGAGGATTGTATCTGTATTTATTATTGTTGATTTTCAAACAACCAATCACATATATATGTGTGTAATCAAATGTCTCATTTGCTAGGTAATAAAGCATTGGGACAGCAAAATTAAAGTCCTAATTTGTGTTAAAGCTGTGATGTATTCGGCTTTCCTCTGAAAGATTATTCCTGTAAAAAGGGGTAAATGTGTACATTGATTATAAACGATTTTCAAATGACCAATCACTTATATATATTGTTATGTATCCTCTAGGTTATACAGCTTTCTTCAGAAAAATCTGTGCTTCCTAATCTGGAGCTTCTCGCCGATATTATCGCTCTTCCGTAACTTAATGTGCCATACGTTTTAATATATTTTAAGAGCCATAACCAATACCAATTGTACAATAATTTTAACATACCATATTTTACATACATAGTTTTCGTTAATTGCAAACATTATGCACAATCTAAACATAACATTTTAAAAATTGATGAATTTATTGTAAAAAATTATTTTAATTTATTTTAAACATTTTAATTTTGCAAAAAATAATTTAAATCTAGTGTTTAAATTTTTATTGGGGAAATATTTTGGCGAAAATGTTAAAATTTGTTTAACTTTAATTGAAATTTATATAAAAAATCAATTATTTTACTTAATTAATATTATTAATATTATCATATTGATGATTGGAACAAAATTAAGCAAAATTTTAATTGTTATAAGCAATTTCGTAATTGTATTTCATTATTTTTTTCTGTGTATATACATAAATATTTTACACGGTTACTCTCATTTATTTGCATACTTAACACCTTAAGACAAATAAGCTCTCAATTAATTTAAATAATGCTGTACATTGGTTTCTGTTAAGAAAAAAAAAAATGTATCAAGACATTTTGATAAGCCAGGGCTTCAATATTGGTAGCTATAGCAGGAAATACTCAACAAAATTAGGTTACAAATTTAATTCGCATTAAATTTTCCTATTTTTTTATTTTTGTTTTACTAATTTAAATATGTTTATTTGGTGGTTCTATTTGTCTATTTGCAATGGCGCGAAGTTTTAATGAAAATGAATTGTTTACTATAGATTTAAAAATAAAAGACACATTCTTCTACCTTTTTTTTTCCTTCATACAAACTGACAATTAAAGTAGAAAAAAGAAATAAATGATTACCCAGGCAATTCAATTAAGTTAAAACCAATTGAAATTATCTATCCAACAAAAGTGAAATATCACTAAATCCCCCTTCTCCCTCAAAATACAACAATATTTAAATACAATAATAAAATTACTATTTGGTATGATTATTAAAAAAAAAATAAATATAAAGAATCATAAATTTTGAGAACATATCAAGGAAAAACAAGTGAGAAAAATATAGTTGGTCAAGCCCGACTTTATGATACCCTACACCATTTCGTTTCTATACCAGGGTGGGGTGTTGTATGGGTCCTGGGGTCAATTGTTGGCCGATACTTTAATTAATAATATTGTATATTTCTATGAAACTTATGTATGCTTTATACAATCTTATTTATATATTTTAGGGTGATTCCCAGAAGTGGGCTTAATATGGGTCCTATGGTTAGTTATAGGTCGATAAAATTGATAAAATTTGTGTCAAATATTATTATTGTTAATATTATTATTATTATTATTATTATTATTATTATTATTATTATTACTGAAACTAACGCCTGTATGGAAATTTATGCAAGTTAAAGTGTTTTTTGAAAGAGGGGTTTATATGGGTGCTATGGTCAATTATAGACAGATGTTAATGAAATTTGGTAAAATTTCATGTAATATTTAAGGCACTTATTATATTGATCATTATTAGTATATTAAAGGTTAATCACAGAGGACATTTGTATGGGAGCTATCTAAAAAAAGGATCGATCATATCCAATTTTAATATGCTTCGCCCTGGACTATGAAAGACACATGTCAATTATTTATTCAATTATTTTAAAAATTTCAACCTGTAGTTTGATTACAAGGTTTACATGGACGGACGGACATCGTTAAATTAACTCAGAAAATGATTCTAAACCGGTTGATACATATTAAGATGGATCGTATACTAATATTTTTGGATGTTACAAACATCAGCACAAACGCATAATACTCTAACATATTGTTACTCAAACATTTATATATGTATAAGGGTTATAATGGGGAGTTAGGTAAATGAGGGAGGGTTCTTGTTCTATTAATGGTTGATGATTGTGGGTCAAATAAAGTCTGATTAAAATTATAATACACTTTTGCTTTTACTTGTGTTATGATGAGAACTATGTATTATTGTGTGGTCACTGAAACAGGTACCAACAATTGGAAATATTAAATAATTTACTTAGGAATTTATTACATATAAAGTGTAATTTTTGAATGAGTGTATGATGGTGGTAGTAGTAAATTAAAGAGGGGTTATAGTTTATTTTTTCGTTTTAAAGTGAGGTGGTTGAAATGACTTGAAATGATGTACTTATATGCTAGAAGCATTTGATAGATTTAAATACGTTGTAACATTTGCACAGTGGCTGGGGGATTGAAAAATTATTGTTTGTTTGGTAGTAAATAAAGAGGTAATTTTGATATTTATAGTTCATGTTATGTAAAATTTAAAATTTTTAATAAAAATTAATTAAGCTTAAGAAAAAGGGTTTGTTGAAATAAAAAGTTTATTAAAGAATGATTTAAAATTTTTCCAACTAAGGCGTTGTAGTTTATAAATGTTATGGCTTAATATAAATAAGTTTTTGTGAATATTCTTACATCATCAAGAACTGTGCTCTCAAATTTAAAGAAGGAAATTTAAAGAAGGAAAGAAAATTATCTTCTCGCTTTCTTGGGTACTAAAAAAACTATGTCTGTCTCTCCGTCTGTCTGACTATTGTAATCAACTTTCGGAAAATACATTATAACTCAAGGTACGTTCACACAATACAAAATAACACTATTAGTAAAACATAACTGATTTTATTTAAAAAATTTCGCACATACGAATATTTATTTTTTTTTCTCTTCCTAAAATTTAGGTTAGGTTAGGTTAAGTTAGATGGGCAACTGTAAATGTAAACTATACAACTTACTTAGGTCCTATTGGTCTCGTTGTGTTCCATACACGAATAAATTATCCGATCCGTCTGACATCAATTGCAGAGAGATCTGATAATCCGTGCATATATAAACTACAAAATTCAGCATTCCTTATATTCCTTTTTGATCGTACTGGGGTCATATATGTGTAGCCTTCCTACACATATGAAGGGCAATGTTAGTCTTTGACGCTCTAGCCTGGGTGTTCTGGAGCCAGGACAGTTTGGAGTCCAGTATTATACCCAGATACTTCGCACTGTCTGACATCTTTCATTCAACTCCATTTATGTATTCCTAAAATTATTTATTTAATCAATATTTTTTAAATTATGGCAATATTGAAAAGATCGAAGATTATTAAGAATTTTTGTTTAACCTTTGTTGACTATTTTTTAAATACGATGATATCAGTATAAAAAAAATTGAATCTATAACACAAAAATCGCAAAAAATATCTTTGTACAAAAATCCGCTACTTTAAAATCGCAGGTATGGCAATGCTATAAAAAATTATTAATTAATTTTATTTCTTTTATTTATTCAAACGTGTTTAAAAATTATGGGTGTTAATATATTTAGGTATATACGGAGTTCCATATATGTTTGGATTCGAAAATTGAGGGTATATCGAAATATATGACCAATATTTACCTATATACACTTTTATATATAATATCAGCTGTATTATGAATTACAATTAAAACAATTTTTCTTTTTTATTTTTAAATTTTATTCAAAATATATAAAACAAATCATACAATAAATAGTTTTTGAAATAGATACATGATTAATGCTTCACTTTATATTCATGCATAATATCACCTTCCGCATACTTTCGGTCCGTGACGTAGTTAAATTAAATTACGGACCATGGTTGGGCACTGTGTGCCAGAGCCGACTACACCTCATGCAAACACAATTAGGGTGCAACTCTTGTTTGGGGTGGTTTCAACGCAGGATCTGCACCGTACGATGTAGGTGCAGAACAACTCTAGAAAACATAAAAATCTGGAACATTTTTGGCTGTTGAACTGCTGATTTTTTTTCCTCTGGATTTAACAAATTTGTGTCTAATATTAAAAGATCTATAAAAATTATAGAATATTTTGCAATAATATTCAAAATAATTGCGAATTGTTAGAATATTTTCATATTTATGTAATTGGTTTTAATTTATTTTTTTTAATGTCAAGAATTTTTATTTTGAATATTTTGTCAGACATTTTGTTATAGTTTATAAATGTTAATTTTTTTTTAATATATTTTTCTTTTTGTAAATAAATTGAGAGTTTTTATCAAAGACACTAATTTATTCAGTACTCAAAAATAGACAAATTTGTTAAATATATTTTCATAAGATAATTGAAATAAGTTTTCAATTTTAAAAATATTTAGAATTAACTGAGAATTATTATTAAAAAAAAATAAATGTTGAAAAATTTAAAATTTAAATATTGTTACATTATCCCACTTCTAACACCAATTGTAACGTTTTCACCTTTCAAAAACGTTGGTTTATTTCCTTTAAATAAACTGGGGGTTCTTTTACTTGCAATAGTAAGTACAATTTACCTTCAAATTCAAATACAGCATTAAAACACACACAAATGAACTGAAAAGACATATGAAGGGCAATGTTTGTCTTTGACTCTCTAGCCTGGGTGTTTTGGAGCCAGGACAGTTTGGAGTCCAGTATTATACCCAGATACTTCGCACTGTCTGACATTTATTTAATCAATATTTTTTAAATTCTGGCAATATTCAAAATAAACCGGGAGTTGTGTCAAACTTTACTACTGAACTGTAACTTAATGTCTCAAGGACTAATGAACGCCTGACTAAATTTGCAAACTATACCTGTAGTAATATTACAAACATAGCTACTAACCATAATACGAAATAATTTTACAACAGCCTATATAATACACTAATATTTAAACAATAATTTATACAGCCTATGTAAAACAAGTTTCTGACTAACACATAAGCAAGTTAACGAAAAGCACTCTTAGTTAATTAAGATAAATCAGGATTTAGAGACTTTAAACAAATTTAAAAATTTAAACAGACGTTAGAAACTAGAAAATTCTAAAATCGTTATTTTAAACTTACAAAACTAATTTTCGTAACAAAATTATATTCTATATTTATACTATATTCAATATTTCATCATTGTCAGTGGCGCTAAGAGAATTTCGAGTTTTTTAAATTTGCAATAAAATATTTCTGAATTAATTTTAAGTGTATGTAAATACAATACTGATTTTTAATTTGATAAATTTTTATTATAAATAATGGCTTTTAAAAAAAATGTCTACATGCATTTTCCAATTTTAAAATTTCGAAGTTTGAAAATTTGGTCATAACATTACTTATAACTAAAAAGAAACAATAGAATGCTAAAATGTGCGAATCTGTTAAATCTTTCAACTTACTCGTAACTTATTTTTTTTTAATCGGTACTTTTTTAATAGTTTGGAACATGGTGAAATGAAACTGGTGGAAGTAGTTCTACAAAAACAACAAATACAGCAAATTAACTAATTTTTTATACATCGAGTTTTACACTTCAGCTTATATGAAGTTTGACAGTTCTAAATAGTAAAAAAATAATCAGTTGATTAAATGGGGCCACCTGTTAGAATTCGCCTTGTTTTGGTTCCTTTTTTTTGTAAACCATTACTTTTTTGTTAATTGAAATATTCCTTAAGTATTCTTATTTTTTTTTTTTAATTATTCACTTATATCTCAAAATTTTTTGTTTTTTTTTAATTGTTACGTTTTTGAGAATTAATGCATTTTGTCAAAATTGTGTAGAACTTTTTTAGAAAATTATTTATGAAATGAATAACTTAATAGTAGTTAATTATCAAAAAATAATTTAAATAGAGCACTAGATGCAGAAGCTCTCAACTACTAATTTTTTAGAAATTTTCTGAAAATTAGTACATTATTTGAACATTTAAGGTTTTTACAAAATTGCAACTGAAAATTGATATTTTTTTAAAAAGTATTTTTTTAAATATTTAAGATTTAAAGGATACCAAAAAAAATGTTTTTTTGTTAGTAATCTTTTGAAAATTAATTCTTTTTAGTTTGATACTTTTTCAAAAAAATATATATTTTTTTTAAATGGTACATTCTTGAAGTTGGTACTTTTTGGTAAAAAATTCATTAATTGTTTTTATTGATACTTTTTAAAATAAATTAAATTTATTTATTTTTTATTTTATTTTTTTAATGTAGGATACTTATTTTACAAATTTTTATTTTGTTGCAAATTAGTAAGATTTTTTATTTAAAAAATTTAAGCTTTTTCCTTTTTTGAAAATTGGTACGTTTATGAAAATTAGCAAATTTTTAAAAATTTGTTTTTTTAAATTTAAAAATTATAATATTTTTTGAAAAAAGGTATTTTTGAAATTTTCTTTTTTTTCAAAATTAGTAAATTTTTTCAAATTTGGTTATTTTTATAAAATTGTTTCTTTTTTTTTTTGAAAACTGTTCTTCTTAGTATTATTTTTTTTTTAATTTTTGTATTTTTTTTCCATTGGTACTCTTTTCCAAAACTTGACACTTTTTTTGAAGAGGAGTACATTTTTGAAAATGGTAGACAATTTAAAAAATTTTTTTATGAAACGAAAATTGCTGATTTTCTATTTATTTTGGCAACTTGGAAAGCTTTTTTTAGTTTCTAAATATATTCACATTTTGAAAAACTAAATTTCCTTGTGATATTTAATTTGGTGCTTATTTGAATATTTTAAATAAATTAAACAATTGTAAGTAAATAAAATTCTTTACTAATGAAATTTTTCTCAAAATTAATATGGCTTCATAGAACAATCAATCAAATATTTTTTTAATACTTAAAAAAATTGGCAGGAGAATTTTAAAAATGGTAATAATATAGTATATAGCTACACCTCTGCAACCTCTTAAATCCAATTCATAATGACTTTTTCTAGTCGAGTTTAATTTATTTTTTTTTTTTTTTTCAAACAATTTTCACTATTTAAAATTACTTTTCACCAGAAAGAACCAATAGGGTGGTTATAATATTTAAAAACGTATGTAGGTTTTTCCATAATTTCAAAATGACAAGAATAAAAATGTATTAAGGCTAAAGTAATGGTCTGAGGACTATTTATTGTTCTATAGACATTATTTCTAAAAAAAATTTTTAGGGAAATAAACAAGTCAAACTGACAAACTATCTGTCTGACTAACTTGTGGGTTTTATTTTCTTGTAAAATATAAACTCTTATGTGTGTGTAAGTGCGTGAAGATTTTGTGTTAGTCGTCTAAGAAAATATTAAACTATGGCTACAATATATTAAAAGAACTGAATGACATTTAATCATTAATATTTAATCAGTATTTTTTTAGTAATTGAAGTCCTTGTCTATCTAACTATCGTTCTACATTTTGTTTAGTTGTATTCGTTTATATATGTATATAATATGGTTTATAATACATATAGCAGGTTCTTACACCTACAATGTTTTTATTTGTATTTGTCGTTGTGTATTTAGTTCATAAAATCATGTTTTTATAATGTCTGTTTTTTTAATATAAAATTATTTTTACTCCCTTATATTGACTAAAGGGTTTTTACGCTTTTTTTAGAACTTTTTTTTTCAATAATTTCATGCACTTTCAGTTGGTTGGTTTTGTTTTTTTTTTTTCATTTATTATTCTACCATTATATTTTTCATATTTTTCACTTTTTGCTTTTTACTGGGCCAAATTGCTGTTAATGTTATTATTTTTATAGTTGTTGCTGTTATTTGTTATTGTTTAGATAGTGAGCCAGTCCATCATTTGTGTTGTAAATTCCATTTGTTCACAACAACATTCAAGTTGAGGACATTCTCATTAGGAAAAAAAAGCGCAATTTTATTTTGCAGGAAATTGAAGGTGAATTTACAGTGAAAGTAATTATTAAATTTAATTTTCAAATGAGTTTGCATTGAGAAAAATCTAAAGAAATAAAATTAAATATAGAGTTAAAAAATAAAAGAAATATGAATTGTTTAAATAATTTAAGAAAAGTTTAAGTGGGAATTAAGCCGCAAATATGGAAAAATTAATAAAAGTTTTTAAATACTATTTTTCTAACGAATAATTGTTGTTAATAACATTGGGCCTCACTGATTCTATGGCATATGAGATTGTATTTTACAGGATATATACAAAAGGAATGATCTGATTTGTTGTAATAAAATACCACAAAATTGTAATTCAAATTTTCAGCAAGTTATGTTTAATATTTTAATCAGTTTAACAAATAGTTTCGAAAATATTAAAAAAAAAAATGTGTCGCAAAAAAAGAATAAATCTAAAATTTGTTAAAAAAAAAATCGTAAAAAATTTTAAACTAACAATATTTTAATTGGTTTCTCTTATAGCATAAAGCTGCATGTGTTACAATTGAAACAAGGCATATTATTAAAATCAATGCATAAATACTGAAGTTATACACAATTAATTGAAAAATATTTTTTTTAATAATTTTAAAATTTTCTTTCAATTTTGAATAATGTCGTCATATGTGCATCGATTTTAATAAAATATATGTCATTTTAATTGCAATATATACAGCTTTATAACAAAAGAAAAAAAAAATAATTTGCTCAAAAATTTGTCGAAAAAATAAAAATTTTAACAAAGTTTAAGATATTTTGTTTTTCAAAAAATCATAAAAAATTTAAGATTATTAAAATTTTAATGTTTTTCTTTATTATCATAATTAAAACGAGTCATATTTTATTTAAGTACCGACTTTATTCACAATTAAGTGAATATGTGTATATATATATATTTTTTTTTTAGATAATTCAAAATTGAGATCTTTTTTTAATTGTGAATAAAGTCGTTATTTAAACATCGCTTTTATTAAAATTTACTCGTTTTCATTGCAACGTATACAGCTTCGTGACAAAAGAGAAAAAGATTTAATTTTCGATGATATTAAAAAAAAAAATTATGTCGAAATAAATTTAATTAAAAAAAATCCAAAAATTTCTTTTTAAAAAAATTGCAAAAGCTCAAAAACTACAGAGATTTATTTATTTTTCCATAAAGTTGTATATTTTATAAATAAAACGTGATATATTTTGTTAAAATCGATGCTTAATTACCGACTTTAAGCATCGAATATATGTAATTTTTTTTGCTAATATTTAAATGAGATATATATCTTTGCTTAATTATAGCACAATAACAACATTTATTGATTTAAATAAAATATGATTCGATTTAATTGTATTATATATAAATTTATGATAAATGGGAAAAAATAGCATTTTTGGAAATTTTCGATTTTTTTTAATTTTTTGAAAAAATAAAATAAGAAATTTTATTTTTTTTCCATAATTTTTTTTTTAATATCTCAAAAGCTAGTGAGCAGATTGAAAAATTCTTTAGATATGTAATTGAATTTATCTGCAAGTTTTGCCTACATAATTTTTTAATTCCTCTATAGATTCGAAGATATTAAAAAATTGTGTCAAAAAAAAAAAAAAAAAAAAAATAAATAAATAAATTTACTTTCAAAAAATCGTGAAAAATCAAAAACAGACAAACATTAAATGTTGTCTCTTTTATCATAAAACTGTGTATGCTACAATTAAAGCAAGATATATTTTACTAAAATTGATGCATAAATACCAAATTCATTCAGATTTAAGTAAATTAAAGCAATTAACAATTAAAGCGAGATATATTTTACTAAAATTGATATATAATTTTTTTTATATTTTTGATAACTCTAAAATGAACTATCTTCACTTAATTGTGAATAAAGTCTACATTTATGCATTGATTTCAATAAATAATGCTTCTTTTTAATTGCAACATATATGGAGGGTACAATCACCTCAATAGTTTTGAAAATATTAAAAAAATCGTAAAAACGAGAAGTACCAAAATTTTAATTCGTTATTTTTAATCATAAAGTTGCATATTTTATAATTAAAACGAGCTATATTTTATTAGAATCTATACAAAAATACCGACTTTATCATGACTTTTACTCACCACACACTTAGAAAATACTCCCCTATATGAAATTTATTTATTAAATTTTTTCTAATGTAAAAAATAAAAAAAAAACTGAATTAAAAAATCTTAAAAGTAAACAATTTTTTTTTTTTTTAATTTAAACTCATATTTTTATATTTTTGTAATCTAAATAAATTATTTAAAAAAATCTCAAAAAACTCTTTGTAAATCCCCCAACTAATTTATTTATTTATATTTTTCTCATTTCAGATAAGTTTTTTTTTCCATATGAAATACACTCAATAATTTACCGCAAACAAACTAAATATTACACATAAATATGAAAAAAATCTTGGTGTTAAAACAACAATAAAAACATAAATAATAATAAAAATATATAAAAATAAGAAAATATTAATAATGGATGCAGCTAGTGCGGTGGTGACAGTACCAGCAACAGCTTCAGCAACAACAACATTATCTAATACTGTCAATATTAATCACAGCAATAACATTTTAAACACAACAACAAGTAGTAGCAACAGCATTAATAGTATAGGCGTTAGCTGTAACAGCAGCAACAGTAATAGTAGTTGTAGTAGTAGCAGTACAAGTAGCAACAGTAGTGGTTATGGTAGCACAACAACAACACCCACCAATAATTATGATATACAACAAACAACTCCCACAACTACACCGGTATCAACAACACCTATAGCCATAGCTGAACCTATTATACCAGTAGCTACTATAGCAGCTGTAACACCTTTTTATAATGAAGCGATAACAACACACAATTTAGAAGCATACCACCACCTACATAATACACATACACAGCAGCAACAACAGCATCATTTGTTGCCAACCAATCACCATCAATTGCCACAAAATCATTTACAGACAAATTTACAGCAACAACAGCAACATCATCAATATTTATCAAGACAACAATATTATTCTTCATATGATTACCAACAACCAGCACCTACACATAATGTTACACCAGCTGTTGCTGCTGGGAGTTATAATATGGGTATAACAGCTCCCTATGAACTATCACCTTCTACTAATTCATATGGCTCCGGACAATATAAATCGGCGAATTTATCTGCAGCCATAAATTATGAACGTAGCACAGGTGTAGTTAGAACTAATACAGGAGCCACAAATTTTAATCAACAACAGCATCAACAACCCCAAACTGAACAGACACCTTCAAAATCGATAAATCAACAAAGTCCACAATTTGCCGGAATGTTGGCTACAAGCAAACAAAGATCATCATCTTTAATAGGAAATTCTTCGAGTACGAGTACCACCAAACCTCAAGCGGCGGCAACACCATTTTATGCCCAACCTTTAACGCAGACACATTCTAATCCCACCCCATTTTATGATAATTTAAAGCATAAAATGCCTTTAGAATATGGACATGATAGCTATGCAAATCCTTCAGCGGCTACAGCGGCTTCTTATCATCAGCAACAAAAATATTATGCAGCGGCAAAATCACAACTTAAAGAATCATCTTATGGATCTCCAACGGGTTTAAATAATAAATCTTTATATCCCAATTCGAGTAATTTTTTTCCCGGACCAGGATCATATGATAAATACGGTGCTATGTATGCTCATGCCTCGGCCACAGGTTATACATCTGCGGGTCATATGGGTAATGAAACACCACCAGACGTTGGTAATTATCGTAAACCGGTAATGGTAAATTCTATGAATTCTCCTTCATGGCCTTGGGGTATAGACTATGCTTCGGGTAATAGTCGTACTATACCGCCTCCGGCTAGTCATTTACCTACAGCTACTGTTGCTCCCACACATGCCACTTATTTACCACCTAGTCCTACCACTTTAACTAGAGATCCTTATTATATGGGTCCTGATAAATATGCCGGCATGAAATATGATAAATATACTGGAGTTTCCTTTCAACAATCATATGTTAGTCCTCCGGCTAGTAGACATCATATGTGGCCTAATACACCACATGCTTCTAATCTAACACAACTAAATGAAAGACATCTTTTGGCTTCAGGACCTCCGGTACCTCCTACACATGGTTTACATACAACACCCTACTTTCCTGGCAATACTAGCAGTGGTTTAAATTCAAGACAATCCTGTTGTTCACAACCCTATCAGCCACAAAGTTGCTATTATCCACCATCACATGCTGTAGCTCCACGTTTGCCACATAATCAATCTCCTACAGCCCCCTCTGCGGCAGGAGGAGGTTATTTATCCGCTCAACCATCTATAGGACAATCTCCACATTTGAATGCCTTAACAGCTAGCTGTAAATATGGCGGTATATTGCCCGACTATGGTAATGGTAGCAAAATGAAAACTTCTAATGATCTCTATTTAAACACTCATCACTATGATAGTAATTCTTCACCGCACAATTATGGCTATGGATCAGCTCACAGCAGCAGTAGCCAGCAGTTATATGCCAGCAATGCTCATACTCAACCTATGGCTCATGGTTTAACGCCCTCATCTTTATTAACACATGATCCACTAAATACTAATACAGCGTCTTATACTAATGATCTCAGTTTAACGACAAGCAATTTTGATAATTATCATACACACCTAGAACCACATCTAAGCCCACAAACACTGGCCGGTATACATGGTCAACAGCCACCACCACCAACTTATGGGCCAACCGTAGCAAAACGTGCCTTATTGGATTATCGTAAACCCATACAACCACAACCCCCACCTACCATAACAGAAGAATGTTATACAACTCTGGCATCTAGAAACCAATATAATCAACAAGAGTTGTTAAATACTCCAGATACAACAACGACATTTGGAGAATATGAACCGACACAGCAAGATAATAATACTTATACGCATTCATCCGAAAATCTGGGAGATTCCGATAAAACGAATGATGAAGGTAATAAAAATTTAAGTTTACGTGATTTTATAGCCAATTGGAATGATGATGAAGATGAATATCAAAATAATGAAGAATTAAATTTTGATCAAAATACTGTTATTGAAGAGGTGTTGCAAACAGCTCCTGTGGAGCAGCAAGCAAAAGTAATAATAGAAGAAACAGTTATAATTAAAGAAGTTAACTCAGAGGATTCAAAAATTGAGGAAGAAGTTAAAAAACAAGAGGAAAATCTTTCTACCACATCTTTGAATATTGCAGATGTTAATCAATATGTTAATTTGCCTGATATTGTCATAGATATTGAAAAATCTAATAATGTTAATAATAATTCTATAACAACTCCCGCCACCTCGCCTACACTTACCGCAACACTACCCCAAGCTAACGGTGCAACCGCTCTTAATCTTAATAATTTTGATGTAGAAAAAGAATTAGATGAATTAAAACTAAAGAAACCTGCGCAACAAGAGTTAACCAAAGATTTAAATAATATTAAGGAAATCAAAAGTGTTAGCACACCTCAATTGAGTCCTTGTAAAAATCTCACCACCCAACTTAGTTTTGAAGATTTAAATTTGGAACCAACTAATAAAACCGTCCTAAATTCTATAACAACACGCTTTACACAACCACAAAGCTCAGAATTAAATGAGCAATATTTTAAAGATATCGAGGGATACGAGAGTGGAAGTAGTCGTCATTCCAATGAATCAGCGTTTGAAAAGGAATATGAAACTTTTATTAACAAAATCACCAGCGAAACTTCAGCAGATAAATGCAGTGAAGAGCAAAATGAGACGGAAGTGGATAAAGATTTGGATTTTGAACAAAATGTACAAGATTTTTCCAAATTCTATAAACGCAAACGCAAATTAAAAGAAGATGAACTAAAAACAAACGAGCCTGAAATACAAACTCAAAAGAAACCGAAAACCAATGAGGAAACAAAAGTTAACAATTCAAATTTTCCCCAGGTATACACGAAAAAGTCCAGGAATAGATTCCATCAACATAAACAACAATGTCCACGTAAACGTAAACCTTTATCGGCTTACTATAAAATAATACATTCCATAAGACGTTTGGGTTGGTATCGTTTGAAGCGGGTACGAGAATATATGACAGAATTAAAAGAAAAACATTTGCCTCTTATTAAAAGGCAATCTATCAAGAATTATACACATGATATAATCCCAAATTTATTTAATGTTAAATCTTTAAAAGCTTTATGTATAATGGCTATTAATACAGAAGAATTTCGTCAAAGTTTAATGTTGACAATAGCAGAAGTAGCTGACAACTGCCCAGAAGAAACAGAAGAGAAACATATATGCACAGATCCAACCTGTGAAACTTGTGAAGTTATAAGAAGTCTAATGGAAGCAGAAAGTTTTGAAGCTACTATAATGCCACAAGCTGAGCAAAGTACCATGGAAAACCCCATGGAAAACACCATCTTATGTGTTGAAGGTAACCAGGGGACGATAACAATTTTAGAAAATGTCGAAAATATAGTTGATCTCAATTTTCAACAAGAACAGTATAAAATGATCTCAAATATAACAGAAAATGTGCAATATGTCGAAGAAATTTCGAATGAATTTCATGTTAAAGAATTGACGGAACATTCCCCAAATTCAATGGATACTAAATCTAGATTAGATGAAAATTCAGAAGTTTTGTTTAACCAACCTAAAATTAATGCCAACAAATGTGAAACAGAATTTGATTCGAAAAATTGGTATGAAAAAGATTTGCAAAACAAAGAAACTTCTTATATAACGCAACAACCTATCATTGAATTGACATCCACTTCAAGAGAGGACTGCTGTCCTAACTGGAATGAGAAATTGAAAACTGAAGATGAATTAGAAAATTCAATGAAGCAAGACGACTTTAATGATTTAAACCAAAAATTAGCATCAGATTCGGAAGACGTTTTTCAAATTAAATTATCGGAGAAGGAAACTTTAAATACTAATAAAAATGTTGAGACTTTCGAAAGCTCCAAAGTTCTACAACAAGTTTCTCCTCCTTCTCCAAAGTTATCTTACATCTCCAGTAAATCTCCAACAAACGCTACTGAAAAATCTTCAACCACCAAAAATGAAGAAAGTGAAAGTGAAGATTCGGATTCAAATGAATCTGATAGTGATAGCAGTTCATCATCTTCTTCTTCCGATGATGAATCATGTGATGATAGTAGAGATTCTGTTAAGAAATCTACAAAAAGCGATAACTGCAGTGATACTGATACCGAAAGTGAATTAGAAAATGATGGTAAAGGCGATAATTCCGATACCAATAAATTATATCATTCAGAAAATTCCAACTTGGAGCAAAACATGAAAACAAAAGAAATGCTCAAACCGACAAGCAATGAAAGCAAAATTAATAATTGCAAAAGAAAATCCAAAAAATTCCTCCCCAATAAAATGGAACTAGATGTTAATACAGACAATGATAGCGAATATGAGAATATTCCAAAAAGTCCTCAACGTATTGTGATACGTTTAAAAAAATCTTTACAATTTAGTCCAAGTCAAAATTATTCGAAAGAACGTGCTTCAGATGAATCTGATAATTATACCGGAAGTGACTCTGAAAATGATAAGTTCTCGGAAAAGCATTTTGAAGTGATTTCAACTACTTTGAAAGTGAAATCAAAAGAAACATTTTTAAGAAAGAATAGTGATTTCAAGGAAGCTAAAGTAAGCGATAATCAAACAGAAAGCGAATCTGAAGCTGATAGTATTTCAGATAAAAAATCAGAAATTATTTCCAGAGCTTTGAGCCCGAGAAAAGAACGATCTGTAGAAGATCATAAATTGGAAAATTCTTTAGAATCACAAACGGAAAGTGAATCCGAGAACGATGAAATATTAGAGAAAAAATCGGAAATAAATTCAATATCATTAAAATTAAGCCCAAGTCAAAAAGTTTGTACAAAATACCATATGCTTGAAAAGAGTTTGGAACCATTTACCGAAAACAAAGTGCATAGTGAAGATATTTTGGAGAAAAACTCGGAAAAAGCTTTTCAAAAATCCCCTGAACCACGGGCTGAAAGTAAGTTTCAAGATAAAAATTCAACACATTTGAATATAAGCTTAACTCTAAAAGATGTTCCAGAAGGTAATCTATCTAAAAAGTCTATAGAATCAGATGATGAAAGTGTTACTGATGATAAGGATATTGTCGAGAGTACATTTCTGAAATTGAAATCACCTCAAACTGAAACTTTTGAAAAATCTCCACAACCATCTACCGAATTCGATCATCAATCTGAAAGTGAATCCGAAGATGACGGAACTTCAGAGAAAAAGTCCAATTTAATTTCAATTCCTTTGCAATTGAGTCCAAGATCTGAAAGTTTTATAGAAAATCATAAATCTGAACCAATTATAGAATCAGATACTGCAAGTGAATCAGAAGATGATGAAAAAATTGAGAAAAGTGAATCGGAAGATGACGAAAAAATTGAGAAGACGTCTGAAATGGATACAACATCATATAAATTCAATCCAATACAAAAACTCCAAGATCTAGCTTTGGAAAAATCTCCTGAACCTATGGCTGAATCCAAGAATCTAAAAGAAAATAATTTTAAAGATCTTAAAAGAAGCTCGGAAATGATTTCTTTTCCTTCAAAATTGACACCTATCCAGGAAGATTCTAAAGGAGACTATTCAACTGAAAAATCTTGTCAAACTTCTACTGAAGTTGAAAATCACACAAATACAGAATCTAAAGGATATACATTAAGTTTAACCTTAGGGAAAGGTTTGGATGTAGTTGAAAATACTCCAATATCGGAATCAATTACAGAGGAGGGTTTAACAGTGAACTATACGGTAGAAAAATCGGAAGATGATTCTGAAGATGAAGAAATACGAAAAGAAAACATTAAAATATGTCAAAAGCGAGATGTAGTCGAAAAAGAAGCAAAAGAGACCATAGAAATCTACAATCTCACAGAAAGTGAAACTGAAGATGATGAAGAAAATGAAGAAGAGTTATCAGCAAAAGTTGTACCACTAAAAGAAGACGATAATGAAAGTTTGCTCTTGGATTCTACAAGTAGTTGTTCTGATTCTGAATATGAGACTGATGATGAGGACGAAACAATAAAGACTATTAAAAAACCAGATGACTCAAAACCTATCGAAATATCTGATGATGAATCTACGGATAATAGTGCTATTAACGAGGAAATTCAAAAACCAGAAAAATCGGAAGACCATATTCTAAAATTTAAGAGTAAAACAGATATTTTCGATTCCAATGACACGAATAAATCAGAAACAGAAAAGACTGATGATGTCACTTTTAAGAAGTTTCAAGAGGAGATTCTTATTTTAAAAAATACAGTACAATTAGAGCTAACTGATCAGCAAAAACTAACAGAACAAGCCGATAGAGATGAGGAAGCCTCCGTGATAATGTTACACAACCGAAATGAGAACTTCTCTTTAGATCCTGAAAGTTTGAAGGAAACTAAAACTGATAAACAACTCTCTATGAATACTAATTCGGTCGAAATCAAAGACACTCCAGTTGCAAATATAGACAAGAATTGTGAGAAATACATTTCAGATCTTCCTAGTTCTTCAGAAGAATCAGACGAAGAAATGGATGATAAATTAACAACTGATCATGAAAATCAAACAGAAGGAAAACTAGCTATGCTATCTGAATTTCTGTTGCAAAATTCAACAGAACAAGGACTGACAAACTCAGAAGAAAATGAGGAGCACCCTCATGATATAGATGATACAGAAAATTCAGAAGTTCTAGAATGTGAATCCAAAACAGATAAACCTAAATCGTCAGTAAATCATTCTCAAAAATTAGAGAACTTAATTGAAAATTTGAATACGTTTGAAGAGAACAATGCAACTTCTAATATACTCCTCGGAAAAACTGAACGAACGGAAGTTGAAACTAAAATATCAGAAACTATTTCCAAAGGAATATTATACAATTTAGATGTAGATGAAAGTAATTCTAACAACGAACCAGTAAATAATTCAACTGGTTTAGAAAATCAAGGTGAAAATAGAATTATAGCCGAATCTAATGCTGAGGTATCCAATGTTATTAAACATATTGAAAATATTAAACATATTGAAACTATCGAAAATACGCCAAAAGAGGTAGAAAGTCAAGCAGATAATATTAAACATATTGAAATTATTCCATGTACACCAGAAGTTAAAGAATCATCTATATCAGAAGATTCCAACAATTCTATTTTAGAAATTTGTAAAGAAATCTCTGATAAAGAACCCATTTTTACTGAACCTATTACAGAGGAATCTGTAAATAATTCAGAAGCTATAATTAAAGAACCAGATGTGTTAAATGAGACTAAAGAATATATGAGTGAAGACAGTTC